>OZ020521.1:13810626-14196538 GCA_963971425.1 Bryoerythrophyllum caledonicum | reverse complement strand
GCCACAAACTGAGAATCCTAGCAGTAAAAAGGATGACATATAACGCATCATATAGTAAAATAAAACCGTAGAGCCGAACCATTAAAAATAGCTCTTTTCAAAATTTTAAGTGTAGTAAAGGTTGTGTATATATTCAAAAATTAGTAATTAGTGTTAAAAGTTCATATCAATTGGTTAAAATAGCTAAAATACATATTAAGCCAAGAGTTCATTAAAAGTTAGTTAAGATTTGAAGAGGTGCATCCATTTAATGAACGGTTGTAGAAGTTAAAGTACTTATAATATACACCTCTTTTCAAGAGGTGTCTTCCCTAAAATTTAGATTATACATAGCATTGGAAAGACAATAATTCCACCACTACCATGTTAAAGATTGGAGTGTGTCCTACCTTTGGAAGCTAGTTTTTTTGTGAAACTCTTGAGTTTGTAAGAGTAATTGTTGCTATATGTATTGGATTTATGATTGATATATGTGATTATTCATGTCTAATTATTGTCTTGATTTTGTGAATTGAGTCATTTGTAATACATTGAATATTAGTACTTCATTATAAATTAGAGAAATACTCTAATTTGTCTAACTAATACAATTTTGTGTGTATGAAGATTAATTATAAACATTGTGATGAGATGTGAGTGTGATTGAATTAAATTAATGTAAAACTTGAGTGCAAGTAAGAGTATGATTTGATTGAAGCTTTAAGTGGCATTGTAGATGTTTAAGGAGTAATTTTATGAATGAGATATTCATGTGTGTGTATTAATGTGTAATCAGTGACCTAATGCAATACTTCCAGGAATGCATGGGCACTTGCCACTTTATAAAGATTTAAGTTTGAGTGTTGAAAATGAAAAATACATAAGAGTAAGAGTAATTTTTAATACTAATGATAAAAAAATTATCAAGAGAGATGCATTCCTTGATGCATAGCATGATAAGAGTGTTATGTGCATGTAATAAGTTGAATTAAGTCTAACCTAGAAAGGAGAGACTCCTTAAGGTAGATTAATCGCATTTGTATTTTATGACAAGTGTAAAGACAAATGAATTTACAATTTCCATTACACTCAATTCCTCAAGGTGGATTAATCGCATTTCGTTTTGATTTCTAAGAAGAACATAATTAATGATTTGTATTGAAATTCAATGGAATCTTCCATCGGTCTATCTAGGCATGGATTAAGAGTCTTCATAGTTGACCACATGCAAGGAATAATGTTCCTTCTAGGCACTTAGTCCTTGGGTTTAATGAATACTTTGTTCCTTTAGAGGGATGCATAACAACCTTAAATTCTTAAGAGTTTGGGTTAAACTTAAGTTTTGTTGATGGAAGAGAGTTTTTGTATAGAAATTAGAGTTAAATTAAAATACAATAGACGCTAGACTATCCGAGAAATGAGTTTAGAATCAAAAGGAGAATATGTGTGAGCCTTGGTGTTTTGTGAGTTGACCCGTTTTAAACCTTACAAAAATCTAAACCCAAAGATGTAAAAATGTCCAAAATTATTAGTGGTTCTCTTTATACTACCCAGAAATGTGTGAACATTTTTGACTTTGCTTGAAAATTAGATCTTTCATAAAAGGCATGAAATATTTATTGACGTTTTTAAGAAACCTAGGTACGATCTAGTAATAGAAAGACTCTTAAAATCGATGGAAGCTTCTAGCAAAATGTTTGGAGTTGCACGGAGTCAAAGTATGTGTGATTAGAAGAGCATTGCTTTTTCTTTAGGAATCCAAGTGGGACAAAATTAATGTTTCTACTAGGCTTGCATTATGGAAATCTCTGTTTAACATTCCGCAATATTCCAATTAAAATCACAATCATAGGAAGGTGCACCAAGTGAAAAGTTTCTCCCCGGGGGTGATTTGTTCCTTCAAGGATTAGACCAAGGTCTTGCATGATCAATACATCTCAATAAAAGAAAGATCCATTAGTCGAAGGAATTTTTTTGAACCTTTACAAATTTGTCTTGGCCATTCACATGGGATTCCATAATTTTAATGCTTTACGCTCCGGACATTATGCTGCCAACTCCAGAATGGTGTGGCAACTGACAATCCGACAAAGGACAAAGCACTTATGAACGGATGAAGTATTCCGCCGGATATGTTCATCCCCTCATAACTCATGCAGTTTTCATCCGATGAGCGATTGCCACACCAACTTAGAATCAGCAGGTCATAGAGAAAAGTGTGATGTGCAAAAAAACGGCGGGCCGTCCGCCGATCGGACGGCCACTCCGACGGCCGGTGGGCCGTCTGCCCGATCGGACGGCCGGGCGGCCGTCGACTTGATCAGACGGCCATCGCGCGCCCGTGTGATCAAATCGCGGCCGTCCGATCAGGCGGACGTCCGAGGTGCCGTCCGATAGCCCCGACGGCAACGACCGATCGGACGACCTAGCGCAATTTGACGGCTGCGATCTGGCCGCGTGGCACTTCGTTGAATCCGACGGTCCAAAAAACTTACCAGGGCCTTCCGTAAATGCATTTTACCCCCCCCCCGGACGCTGCGTCTGACGTGACGTCAGGACGTCCTCGTCTTAGGACGTCCTAGGACGCTCTCAGATCCCCAAGGACGTCGGATTGGTAACTCTGTCTCCACCGGAGCGCACTGCTTGCCCTTCGCCTTCTTCGACGTTGCAGGCGAAAGGTTGGTCTTCCGGGTCGATGGTTCGGTCGCTGGAGAAACACCAGCCACCGGAGTCCTCAAGTCTGGCGGTGGAGGGGGCAATTCCGATGAGCCTTCCGGGACCGGAGGTACTCGTGGTTACGTCTCGATAGCTGACCTGGTCTCTCGGACCAAGTCTCTGTAGCTTCTGGAAGGACTCCTTGGCCCTAGCGCCAATCTCCAGGACACGGACTTGGGTGGTGCCGGGAGGTCGCCTTCCGCCGGAGGATCTGGCAGACGCATGTTGGATGGCGACAGCAGATCCGGAAGCTTCTTCAGGATCTCACTCGTACTCGGATTGGGAAGTAAGATCCTCTCCGTTGGTGTCCAAGGTGACGGAGTGTCGAGAGACTCTAGATTCGTTGAGGTGCCCGGAGCTGGAACTGTCTTGGCCGGTGGTTCCGGAGGGGCCGTGGTCCATTCCGGGGTCGTGGCTTCTTCCGGCACTTGTACTACTGGGGCTTCCGAAAGTATCTGGGCGACGTTGTCGACCAGCAACTTCATCTGCTTCCAGGTGCGGCCCATCTTCTCCGCTTGGTCTAGGAGGAACTGGATGATGTTGGCCCTGGTGACTTTCTCCTCCGGATGAGTTCGGTGAAGAGTCAGCTCTGGTTGATCACGTCAACCGGGAATTCCAAGGCCGTCCGGACGTCTACTAGGGCAGCTGCGGAAGCATTGGCCTTTGCCTTGGCCCGTTTCCGGGCCGTCACCGCCAGAGCTGCCTATGCAAGGTAGTGCTTCACCTTCTTCTCCATCTCCGTGCTGGCTTTGTACATGGAGGAAATTTGGTGATGCAGCGCCTTCGTATCCGTCTCCCTGCTCCGAAGTTCCTCCACCTTGTTGATGGCCTCCTCAAGCCGGTCGACATCCAGACTCCGGAAGATCTGGTCCACGCTGGTGGTGATGACGTAGTTGGTCTCCTTAAGGAGGCCAACTCTCCAGCCGATCTCGTTGGTGAGCTCGTCCATCAGCTTGAGCTGACCTTTGGAGTCATCCTTGTCGACCTTCCTCCTCTTCCGGCTGGTCCCCGCCGAGGGTCCGGACTCGTCTTTTCCGGACGACGCGGAGGAGCTGCGGATGCCCGGACTCTCTCACTTGGGCTCCTTCTCCCGAGGTCTCTCTAGAGCCCTCCAGCCTTCCGGAGTACCTGTGGTCGTTGCTTCCGGCACAGGCTCTTTCCCTCCCGATTCTTTCTCCTCCGACTCGTCCCCTTCATACTTCTGGAAGTTAAGAACTTTGTCGTACTTCCTGACCTTTGCTGGAGTTAGCTGCTGGTGGTGAGAGTAAAGGTGCACCATATACGAGGCCAGAGGTGTTGCCGATTTCTTCACCTTCTAGAGATTGGCCATGAGGCGGTTGATCATCTCGGTCATCAAGGTTCTCCAGTCCACGACGATCTTCCCCCGGAGTGCTCCGAAGAAAGTGCAGGCCCACTTCGCTACCACCCATCTCGGCTTTTCCGGATGGAAGATAGGGTTTAAAAACCCTAGCACGACTTGGGCATCCAGGTGCCAAAGGTCCTGCAAGTTGTAGGCATCCTTTGGGTCCGTTGGTCCCCCGAATTCTTCACCCGGAACTTGTCCCGCCATTCCACCACCTTGGTGCGGCCGACTCGGAAGTCGTATGCTTGAGACCATTCTGGAACTCCCCTGAGTTCCGGATGGGCTCTCATCAGCCCCTTGTATTTTTCATCCGGCGTCCCTACAAGCTTCCGGACGTAGACCTCCTCCCGGATGCCCCACACAACTTCGAGCAAACCCTCGCAACCCATAAACTTCAGGCTCTCCTTCAGCATGCTGTACTCGTCCTCGTCTTTTGGGATTTCCGGAAGAATGCGGGTTAAAGGAGGGAGCGCAACTACCGGCTCTTCGTCTCTCCGGCCGCGCCTATCCCTATCCGTCCTCTTCTTCTTTGCCATCGGTACAGACTTCATGAGACTTGCCTATCACCTCACAGTCTCTCAAGGTTGTTCCTACACGCACCAACCTCACACAAACTCTCCCTAACGGACGTACGTCCGTTCTAATCGTCTAAGCTTCAAACCCTAAGGGCAAGTGGTTCGAAAAACCGTAAGAGTGAGAGAAAGAGAGAGAGAAAGAAAGAGAGAGAGAGCTGGAGCGAAAACCTCGACACGCAAAGACGAAGTGATAAGAAAGAGTCTCCCACCAAACCCCAGCTTTTTGTAGTCCGGCCGTTAGTACGGCTCATGATGACAGTTGATGGTGACATCTCCAGTTGACGGTTCCGGATAACTCACTGACCCGGAATTTTGGTAACTACTCCGGCTCTGCTTATAGCAAAGCAACTTTAGGCTCAATTAGGGTTTGTAGTCAGGCCCATTTGAATTTATTCTTACATGAAGACTATAGGCTGTATTCTAGCACGAACTATCGTAACTAATTAATTTTTTTTTTTGTTTTGGTCGGAATCTAAGGTTAACTTCCGACACCATGTCGGAATGGAGTCCCACAGAAGGAGCCAGTGCCAGAGAGTCTGGACATCCGCAGCTTTTCCGCATCGTACGGAGAAGACAAGTCCGGACCTTCAGCGGGAACCAGCCGGAAGATGAAGAAGGTTGACCGGGCGGACTCCGAGGGTCAACTCAAGAAGATGGACGAGCTCACTTACAAGATCGGTTCGAGAGTTGGCGTCCTTAAGGAGACCTACTACATCATCACTACTAGCGTGGAACAGATCTTCCGGAGTCTGGAAGTCGACCGGTTGGCGCCATCAATAGGATGGAGGAACTCCGGAGCAGGGAGACCGACACGAAGGCGCTGCATCTCCAAATCTCCACCATGTACAAGGCCTACACGGAGATGGAGAAGAAGGTAAAGCATTACCTTTAGGAGGCAGCTCTGGCGGTGACGGCCCGGAAATAGGTGGAGGCAAAGACTATTGCCTCTGCAGCTGCTCTGACGGAGGTCCGGAAGGCTCTGGAGGTGCCGATTGACGTGGTCAACCGGAGCCAGCTCTTCACCAAACTGGTGGAGAAGAAGGAGGAGGTGACCAGGGCCAACATCATCCGGTTTCTCCTGGACCAAGCGGAGACGATGGATCGGACGTGGGAGCAGATGAAGCTACTGGTCGACAACATCACCCAGGTGCTCCCAGGGTTGTCATAAAGTACGGACATGGCCCAAATATTGCGGACCGGACGGACATTCGGACGGACGGACCGGGCGGTCCCCAAGAAAAATCGGACATTGAGGGGAAGAACAAAAATTACTGCGGTGAATTTTTTTTTTAAAATGTACGAAAAGTTAAAGTGATACGATGACATGGACAAGCAATTGGTGACGTGGACGACTTGAAAGGCCACATCGGCATTTCAAATTTGGAGGGGGCGCGGACGTCTCGGGGGGGGACGCGGACATCTAGGGGGGCGTGGACGCCTCGAGAGGGGTAGTGCAATGGAAAGCTTAGTTACCAAGGAAAAATGAAGAACATATTAAAAAAGTTGGATTCACCGCAACGGCAAATGTATTGTGTTTGAGATATTCGTCATTCATGAGGTGTGCAACGTTGTGGATAAGTGAGAAGGAAAAAACATGTCATTCAACTTCAAACCAAAAACTCACACAAAAGAAAGGGCCAACGCAATTATCCTTCACCTCCTATTGCTATACTAACACTACATCTATGTCTACTCATCTTCATTTCCTCCCGTTGTGCCGCTTGGTCCCGCTTCGTCGCCCAATATGAGGCTGCGCCTCGCTCTCGTTCGCGTCCGCCGAAATGGACCATCCACCTCACTGAGATTACGCAACATTTGCGAGTTTCTCAATTCTTCCAGACATCGCAGCGTTGATGGACTGCGCTCGTCCAAAAGAAAGTCCACGGCTTCACTTCTCCAAGTCTCTTTCCACTGTGAAAGATCCATCTGGACTGCTTCAAGGGCTGTCATGCTTGCATGCCCACGTTTGTCTGTAATCAACTCTCCCTTCCTGTTCCATATGAAGCCTTTAGGATGCTTACCAGATTGGAATTTTTTCTTTCTGGAATCCTAATAGCCATCCATAGTTTGGTAGAAGAAATTCCGCTTCCCTTCGTCACCTGGAGCAGTTCCAATGATCTTATGGCACACCCTCACAATCTCAGTGTAGTCGCGCTCCCACCCAACGACATATTGATGTCGTTCTTGAATACTGAATGAGTTTGGGCACGCCAACTCCAAATTAAATCTTCGCCCCATTGAGGGCGGTAACCTTCACCAGGGGTGTTAATTGGATCTCTCTCATGGCTTGGTGGCATGTACGTTGTGAGTCCAAATACCTCGTAAAGGTGTGCATGAAATGGAGCACGGCAACTTCGGCAAAATCTTCTAACCAAAAATATGCTAATTAAGCACATTGGATGGTACATGTGTTTACATGATCCAAGGGCCCATCCACCCTAGGGGCCAAATGGATTATAACACATTACGCATTTGGTGCCATCGAACATCCATGGTGCGGGTTGCGGCCACAGTTGTCTGCTAGTAATTCCTTCTTTCAATTGGAGATCATGACTGGATCTAGCATTCTCGTGATCAAAGTCCACCTTTGCCCAATCAATGAGTGACGGCTCTCCAGCGGTCATTGGCAAATCAGATGGAAACATTTCATCGGAACTACTCCACGACGTGAGGCCAAAATCCCTTCTCGTGTTGTGTTCCAAGTATTCATTGTCAATCCTCTTGAACTCATTCGCTAATCTGACGACCGCGATTGGCACTAAGAATGGTTGCCACCTTCCACTGATACTACGATTCTGACATCTTTGAAAGACGAAGGCACAATTCATCATTTGCCTTCCTCAATTCATTCACTTCATCCGGTTTGAATGTTTGTTGGAAATGACAATGAGTCTTCGCTAAGTGCACCGTCAATGTCCACATACGGTTGTACCAATGGGCCCAATGGAGGAAGAATGACGGGAGGACGTTGTCGTTTGGTCGATGTATGAATTTCTTGTAACACACCAGCCGTTACAATATCAACCACGTTGTTGAGGAAATTCTCATCCACCTCCGGCGGATCGTGAACCGCAACTGTTTCACGTACTTCGACATGTTCCATTGGTTGCCGTTGTTGCAGCTGATTTTGCAACTGATTCAGCAACCTTGAAATCTTAATGTCCTTTGTCGTCACTTCAAACTTGAGACTTTGGATGGTGGCTTACAATTGTGCGATGAAATCATCCTTCTCCAAAAGTACTCCTCGCATCTTGGACATCTCATCCGTTTCGTCGCGTTGTCTAGCAACTGGCACACCAATCACCTCCACCGATACTATGGGGTCTCCAATGACCTCCGTGGGCACCGGAACCCATTCATTGTTCTCCGCGGGGTCCATGTTTTCAACAACGGGTGTTGGTGCAACGCTCGGCGCTCCACGACGTACAATAGGTCGACGTTTCGCTCGTGGAAAGCGAGTCCCGTCTGAATCTGAATCTGAATCTGATTCTTCTGTCTCGTGCACCTTCTCAACTCCGCTTTGACCGGCCTTAATTATTCTTCCCAAGCCACCATCCGGAAATTTCTTCTCCCTTGGAATTTGCGGCTCTGTTGGCACCGTAATGTGTGGTGTAGACTTTATGGTGGTCCAATCCACCACTTTGTGAAGAATTACCTTTGCGTACACCATTCTGCAAATGAAGAGAGGTGCTTCACTGCGCTTCAAGATCGGAAGGTTGTATAAATGTTGAAAAACTTCTATACAACGTTGAACAAAATCTTGATTCCGACAATAAGTCAAATTTGCCTTCTCTGAATGGCGATGGAAATCGTGGCGCTCAAGCGGAATAGTTTGGTGATATGGCACCACTCAATGTATTCTTCACATGTGGAATATTTCCATGGATCTGGCAGGTCCCACCAACCTTTGAACGCCAATTTATTGGGGTTCTTCAAAACATGCTCCTGCTTCTTCTGTATGGCCCCCGCCCGCTTCCGAGTTCGATCTCTCTCTCTCTTCCGGACCGCCTCGGTTTCTAGCACTGCATTTCCTTCCATTGAGCCCCATTGACAAACTCAAGCGTGTTAAAAACACACTAACAACAAATTTAGTTCGCCGCAAAAAATAAATTCACCCAAGTATTCAGCAATAAGCCACGGTGAGGTAGTTTAAGGCCCGAATTCCCGGTTGAGATGAGTGTTCCACCGATGTAGGACACGTGTCGTTGTATAACAAGTCTGTAGCTCACCCAAGTAGTCAGCAAAAAGCCGCCGCGAGGCAGTTTTAGGCCCGAATTCCTGGATGAGGAATGAAAAAGTGAGGACAATGGGCGCGCACTCCTCCTTTTATACCCCTCGGGGCGCAGACGGGCTCAGGGCGCAGACGTGTCGAGGGGGCGCGGACGCCTCGCGGGGGGGCGTGGACGCCTGGAAGGGCACGGACGCCTCCACGAGGGGCGCGGACGCCTGGGGGGGTGCGGACGTCTTGGGGGGGCGCGGACTTCTCGGGGGGCGCAGACGTCTCGGGGGATGGGGGGGCATGCCTAAAATAATTTTCGATACAATCCTCACACCATACTCAAGTGAAGTTTCTGAGTTTATATAGTGAACTTGCGACTTTCCACTTTTACTTTTCGAAACTTAAGACTTCCACCTTTACTTTTTTAAAACGTCTTATGTGTTAAGAGTTACTAACACAATTGCAACTTTTGAAGTTAAAACATGAATGTATAAATCTAAATTGCAACTCAACCCAACGATATATTTGACATGCCACATTCGTTTATTTTTTTTCTTTAAGTGTAGTGGAATGTATATAGCTAAAATTCAACTCAACCCAATGATATATTTGACATGCCACATTCGTTTATTTTTTTTCTTTAAGTGTAGTGGAATGTATATAGCTAAAATGCAACTCAACCCAATGATATATTTGACATGCCACATTCGTTTATTTTTTTCTTTAAGTGTAGTGGAATGTATATAGCTAAAATGCAACTCAACCCAATGATATATTTGACATGCGACATCCGTTTATTTTTTTCTTTAAGTGTAGTGGAATGTATATAGCTAAAATGCAACTCAACCCAATGATTTATTTTAGATACGTAGTGGAATGTATTAAAGTTACTGTTGGAATAGAAAGTATGTTGTTGGGATAGAAAGTTTACTTTTGGAATACAAAGTTTACTATTGGAATAGAGAGTCTACTATTGGATTACAAAGTCTACTTTTGGAATAGAAAGTAAAAGAGACTAGAGATAAACTACAAGTTTCTATGATGAAGGAACTTAGTATATAAGGCTCGGAGGTGAGAAGGAAAGGCCCTCTTGCTTGACAATGTGTGGAACTTTTTTAATGGGGAGGAAACTTATATTTACACTAAGGAACTTTTTTACAGTAAAGACTACTCTAAATATCACTTTTACTGTACCCACACTACATGATTTTGAAGCGCTATAGCTTTTTACTTTTGATGAATTTACTTACTGAAAGCACAACTATTTATACTACCGAAAGAGGCGGATCATTGTGGATACAGATGGTAAAAAGATTCACTAAGAGTGAATACTTATAGCAATTACAAGTCAAATAGTGTATACTACAGATATTTAGTGTAGTGGTGTAGACTTTAAATGTTGAACGGGGCGCGAAAGGCGAGCGAACGGGTAGGGGGGGGCACGGATGGGTACGGGTGGGGCGTGGACGGGTGGGGGGGGGCACGGACGGGTTGGGGGGGCGCGGACAGGTCCATGGGGCGCGGACGAGTATATAAAGCTCAAAAGAGTTCGGGCCAACTTCATTCCATTCCATAGTGGCTCCTTGTCCTGACGTGTGAACGCGCGTCTTGCTTGGAACTACAGTGGAATGTTCAGATTTGGAAGGGGAGATTTTTTAATTTTTTTTTGTGCAAGAACTATTTCAGGATGTCTTCAAGGCAAGGATCTGGCAAAAGGCCCATGTATGAAGATTTGGATGCTCCGGAGGCGATGGACCCCACGAGCCGGGTACGATCGGAATCGGGAACTGGTTCAACTCCCTCTTCGAGCTCCGGGGGGAAGAAGAATAAGAAGAATATTTCCGCCAACGAGAGGGACGAAGGATATCCACCAAAGGAATACACAGAGTTCATTAGAGAGGTGACCATCACTTAGGGGCGTTTCACACTAAGCCCAAGGGCCGAACTCCATTGAAGACCAAACTATGCCGAGGGGCCGAGTTTTGGAGTTGTAAAAAATCATTAAAATTATTTTAATGAGAAAATGTTCGGCCCCTCGGCAAGAGTTTGGGTTTCTATTCTTGTTGGACCCAAACTCTCCTCGAGGGGCCGAACTATTGGCGCCAAAATTCTCAAAAAGTGCTGCCATGTAAGCATTTTGGTGCCCTTCGGCCCTTGGCCCTTGGCCCCTAGTGTGAAGGCCCACGGGCCGATTTTCAACTCTAGGCCAATCAAATTGCTAGAATTGCTCGGCCCCTCGAGCTCGGCCCCTAGTGTGAAACCCCCCTTACTATCGTATTCGTACACGAGATATGTTGAAGAAATCATTTTTGGATTATGGACATGCGGGGGTTTTAAAGCTACAGGCTGATTTGGAACGTGAATTTTGGAGCAAACTCGCTCAATCTGAGCAGTTTATGGATTGCATGAACAAGTATTTCCATGCTCTAAAATGGATGGCACAACAAATCATCACAGCTACAACAAACATCACGCATGTGTTTGAATGCGTGGTAAAAATAGCGAGGGGAGAAGCGAGGAGCGATGAAGACGCTCAGTTTCTTGAGAAACTAAAGTGGATTCAAAAGGAATGTGGAAAACATTCAAGAGGCAATAAAAAGGGCATGCCTTGGAATGAACAAGCACTGAAGGCGACGATGGAACAACACATGCACTCGGGAGTAGTGTGGATTCCAGAGAAGGCAAAGATTGTGCCATTGTCTGGGTTTGATTTTCAAAGAGGATACGGCAAAGTGCGGAAAGTACGGATTGCAGATATGCCAGATATTCCAATCCACATTGAATTTGCAGGCAAACTTTCAATAGCTAAAACTGAACGTGAGAAGCGTGAGCAACGTTCAATTGAGGCTCTAGTTTGCCGCGTTGAGCATCCAGGTGTGATTAAATTTTGGGCTATTAATTCAAATAGCATGGAAGCCTATACATTGTGGTGGAACGGTGATAGCATTCGCAACTTACGAAAATTCAATAGCTTAGCGTCTGAGGCAATGAGCAACAAGGAAGTAATGAAAATAAAACATCTCACCATCGAGCAGAGCCAAAAAATTGTTGCCTTTCGAAAGAACAGAGCAATGTTGGCTTGGGCTCTCATATATGTAATGGACCTAGTCCATAAGGCAAAAATCACCCACAATGATATAGCACCGTCAAATGTTCTACTCTACTTTCCGCCGGAGGATGTGGAGAAAGTATATATTGGAGTGTGTGATTGGGGGATGGCAAGCCGAATTGTAGAAAACAAGGCCTCGTATTTTGGTTTCCAAGATGAAGATCGATGCCGGGAAATGAAGGAACGGAAGCGATATGTCGCCCCCGAGTTGTTTTTTGTGTTTGGGGAACCAAACGACGAGGAGCGCAATTTGGAACGCATGAAGAGGTTGCATCCATATACAATGGAATCGGATGCATATGCGGTCGGTTTTTTGGCAAAAATGATATGGCAAGGCGAGGAGTGTCCAAACCTCTTCAAGAATACCATGGACGCCATAGCATTCACAACAAAGTTGGATGCTTTGGTTCACGAAGATCCCACAAAGAGGCCATCACTTGCTCAAGTTGTAGCATATTTCCTAGGTCTCCCCTACAACTTCATAGTCCGTGACAATTGTTTTAGATGTACATTGTAGTGGCAAAGTTATAGAGCAATTTCTGAACATTTTGATTGCCTACGTGGCATTGTTTGTAAATTTGCATGATAGAAATAAATCTTAATGTTGTTAACTATGTGTTATAGTTGCGATGAAAAGGTTGTATGTCTAGTTTTAGTTTGGGAGGAATAAAGAGAGGGGAAGGAAGCCCACAATCTACACATTCGCGCCCATTACTCCCCCCTAGACGTCCGGGCCCCTGTGAAGACGTCTGCGCCCCCCCTAGACGTCCGCCCTCCCGAGACGTCCGCGCCCCCCCCCCCCTGAGACGTCTGCACCCCTCCTCTGGAGACGTCCGCGCCCCTCCCCCGGAGATGTCCGCGCCCCCCCCTCGGAGACGTCCGCACCCCCTTGTCTAGTATATATATCACCGAAGATGGGCAACCATCATTATTTCAAGCGTTAGCCTCTTGTCCTGGAACTCCATGTGGGCTCCTTGCTTGAGACTAAGTGGATCACATTGGCCTTTGGTTGATGTCCACACATACCATCAATTGTTTTGCATGTGACATACTAACGCTTGCAGATTAAGGATTTACATTGAACTTCTACTGTGGTATGAAACATGGCAGGTCCACTCCGCCAACCGACAAAAGAATGGGCCCCGTGGTGGACGTTCATAGACAAAGACCATGTAAAATGTGTGTGGTGCAACGAGACCTTCCGTTACAAACGAGAGAGGGCTTTTAAGCACTACGGATACGGTACAGGTTCAGATAAGTGTCATTGTCCAAAGGCCCTGGGAACGATATTTAGGCACTTTGCTAATTGCGGTGGTGTAATACCCAAAAGAATGACGCATGCGGAAATCTATGGTTCAAATGGTATGTCATCTGCTGCCACTGTCACACCGTGTTCTAGTCAGTCTATGCACGGTGGAGAATTTATAGAAGTGCCGGACTCTACAAATGACGAAAGAACGTCCCAGATCGAACGATCTCAATCAACGCGGGTCCCCAGTAGAGCTGATTCTTGTACCCCAAGAACTATGTGGCAACAAAGCATGATGGAGGCTTGTCGAATTGCAAAGCGCAATGAATTGGATGAAAAATGGACAACATTCTTCTACGAAGCAAATGTGCCATTCAATGTGATAAGACATCCAACCTTTGTCGACGCAGTGGAAGCAACCTCGAAAGCGGCTTTTGACTATCATCCACCAAGCTATAATGCAGTGCGCACAAGGCACATTGAGCCAAAAAGGAACAATGTGAAGTTGCAAATAGAAGAGAAAACGAAGCATTGTTTAAGCCTATATGGAGCATCTATTTGCACAGATGGATGGGACAATGTTGTTCATCGTCCATTGATGAATGTCATGCTTGTGTGTCCTGTTGGAGATATATTCCTTGGTTCCATTGATACAACGGGAAACAAAAAAGACAAAGGATATATAGCTGGGAAGTTGAAGGAGTACATTGTAGCTGTGGGACCGCAAAATATGGTGCAAATTTGCTCAGACAATGCCAGTGCAATGTTGGGAGCTATGGACATGGTGGTAGAGGATTTTCCACACATTTATAAGCAAGGTTGTGTAGCTCACATCATTGATCTCCTCTTGGAAGATTGGGGCAAAGAATAAATCTTCAAGGACTTGATTATTTTGGCCAAACGCATATGCATTTACATAAGGACTCGTCATGTGACCATGGCTTTGTTTCGCCAGTTCAGCCCAAAATTGTCTCTACTCTTGCCAGCACAGACAAGATTTGCCTGCCATTTTTTGATGATTAGTCGATTGAAGAGGGTGAAAGCAGCACTACTCCAAGTGGTAGTCCATGAGAAATGGGTGGAATACGTGAGTACTTTATTCAATCGCCAAAACGGACATCGTGCTCACGCACTGGCATGTTTGGTCAGGAATACTATTCTTGACGAGACGTTCTGGGTGCGTTGTGAGAATTTTGTGCATCTCGTGGAGCCAGCTATTGTGACTCTCATGACCTTTGATGGACAAACTCCGGCGATAGGGAGGGCATGGTTGGCCATGAATAATTTTAAGAAGCATGTGTTTGGTCTACGTAATGCACCATTTTTACTTGACCCTATTATAGCAACCCGCTTCGAGAGGCAATTCAACCGGAGGTGGAAGATGATGTTGACAGATCTTCACTATGCAACTGCTCTATTGAATCCATATTTGACGGAGTGCGGAGAACTTCAAAGTGAAGGAACTGCAAAGCGTGCACGCAATAGAGTACTAAGGCACTTAAGTGGGTGCCTTGGATTAAACCACAACCGTGTGATGGACGAACTAACACACTTTGAGGAGCGAACAAGACCTTATGGCCCTCTGGAGGCCCCAGACATTCGAGAGACACGGATGCTACCTCATCAATGGTGGCAGAGGGTCAGGGGCGATGCGCTACCTATGATAGCTAAACGTATTCTTTCGTTAACATGCTCGGCATCATCATGTGAGCGGAATTGGAGCATGTATTCGTTTGTTCACAACAAGGTTCGCAATCGGTTAGGTGTAAAGAAGGCAGAGGACTTGGTGTACATTTACACCAACAGTAAGCTTCTTCGGGAACGACGTGGAGCAGACCCTATTATCTGGTACGACAACCAACCGTTTTCTGAGGACTTGGATCCTGAGTTTGTACCAATGGACGTTGATGAAGAAAATGATGACGGTGGTGATGGCGGATGGCCTGATGGTCATGAAAATCGTGATGGCGGTGAACGCGAGGGTGGTGGTGATGTTGGTGATGATGATGCCGATGACCAAGGGGGGGAAATTCCTGCGGACAATGTAGGTGCCAATATGCCGCACGATGAACCCCTAAACCAACCGAATGGAGTTTTTGATTGGTCAGAACTTGACGGGGAGTCACCTGTGGGCACTGACCGTGTGGTTAATGATATGCAAGATGGAGGCATCGTTGCATACGACCGTGCCGATGATGATATAGACGATGAAGAAGGATCTGATGAACATCGGAGTGGTAATCATAGCGATAATGATGATGACTATTCCATTCAGAGTGATGACAACAATGACAATGGTGGAGATAACAATGGTAGGGTGCAAATTCCAAATGAAGAAGAAGTTTCTAACGGAGATGAAGTTCATCAACCTCACGAAGCATTTGAACAAAATATTGAAGAAAGTATCCGTTGTGAAGAATCAAATGAGACCGTTCCAAGAAATGTTGGTTTAGGGGGTCCTAACGTTGGGCAGGAGGACGATGTTCCTATTGGCCAATTGTTTAGAACATCGTTGGCGAACAACACACCTTCAGTAGGTGCAATACTTGCGGGAATTGGGAGGAGTCGTCGATCTTCATCATGTACACCTCTTCGCCATGATTCAACGGACACATTGACTCCAACATCAAAATCAAAGGCTCCGGTCACATCTTCTGGAATGGTTCCTGAAGTTGGACCTTCCACTGCAAAGCACGGTGTCGTCTTAAGAAACTTTGCTTTAGGAAACACAGGGTCTTTTTTGCATTTAGGTAGTTAAGTACAAGACTTATCTTGTATGTGTGGCTTCAACAAACATAAAAAATGACTACTATACCTTTCTTTTGTTTCTAGTCTATCTCCATAACACTCTTAATCTAGAAGTTCCCATATTCAAACTCTGCCCCTAAAAAATCCACCACTAATTTTCACATAACTTTCTATCTATAAGTCTAATGATTCTAGGATTTTGACACAACCTTTATAATCTTGTTAAAAAGCTATGTACCAATTTTCACTATTACTGGATCAATTCTCAACAAGATCCATGGCCTCAAACTCCTCTGCCTCTAATATCAGCCCCCCCTACTTCAACTCTTCATCACTCCTATTCTATTACAGACAAAGATCTCAAAATTTGTACATAAGTCACTTATATAACAAAAAACACTTCCACAAAAAATTAATCCTAAAGACTTTATTAATAATCTCCCAAAGCGTAGTTTCCTTATACCAAGTTCTGCCCTTGAATCCCTCTAAAAACTCCGGTTACAATTTACCTCATAACTTTTATACTATAGTGCCAATGGATCTAAGATTTTTACATAATCTTCCTAAGACAATTGTAATACTACCCTCAAAATCTCACTATCAAACTCACAATGATCGCGAAACACCACTCCTTCAAAGTATTTATACATTATTGCCTCAATTTCTAAACCCCTCTTTATTCAAATCCGCACCATGGCTTTACTACAACTCCGATTGGAGCGTGTGATACATCACTAGAAAGCTAACAACAAGAGAAACAACACTCTAAAAACTGACAATCAAATTCTAAAAACTCACGATGATACAAGCAGAAACCTGAGGTTATTTGTAGTCTTCGGGAGAAGAGCTCGAGCGGGGGAGAAGGGCAAGAAAGTCAGGAATTAACATCAGCCCACGTTTTCAAGCCTCTTTCTTTGACCAAAGTTTGGTCACCTAAGTCAATTTACCTCCAATTCTTGCCCACAACTTCCCACATAAACCTAGATTCCCTCTTATCTCTTATCTACAATGTCAACAAGTAGCTGCCCCTATTTTCTTCCCTCTAACTTGACTCTAAACACTAGCATTTCTAACTTTTACTACAAACTAAACTACCATAACACTTTGTTTAGGTTTTTTGATCTTAGAAGCGTTAGAAAATGGCTTAAATACCATTAGAGCCCACGTATTGTCATCGACCACGGCTCAGTTCGGCTGGCTGAGCATTTCGTTGCACCTCGCCGGTCCGGGTTCGATTCCTTGGCTTGTCAGAGCGGCTGGCGCACGCGTGGTCAGGGGACTGCTGGAATCAGCAGGAAAACCAACGGGTGGACGCTCCTAAGTCCTGAGCTAGTGACAAGAGGCAGTAAAAGATCCTCTAAGATAAAGATGTTGTTTGGTGAAGTATGACTGCGTAATTGAGGATGAATCCGCTAGTCATGTCTTCACCTTCGGCCCTAACCATTCTCTTTCCCCTCTTTTTTTAATCCTTTTACAACATCTACTGATTTCCTTCACGACAGCGGTGTAAAGCGATCGAGAGTAGGTCCAAAGATTGTTCACCCATTTTCTTCAGTAAATATGGGACGGACTTCCATGTCTTCAGCACCTGTGGTGGGTACACGTGGAATCAATGAGGATGGGATCACCGACCAAAACAAAAGAAGAAATGTGAAGAGAATTGTCACTACAATGGTAGATGGTACAATCGATAACGAAGTGCGCAATATTAATTCAACAGTAGAGGAATATGCACCTAATGCTTATGGTGATGAGGATGAAGTTTGTGGAGATGATAAGCGGTCAGATGGATCGGATGATAGTTGTGCAGAGGCACCCAATGACGAAGATGTTGTTGTGAGAGCACCATTGGACATAGGCGGTACTCGTTTGAATCCAAGGCGACACGCCTCGAGAAGGAAAAAAGATTGATAAGGAGGTCAACATATTACATATAGAAGTGAAGTAGACATAGAGTTATTGATAAATAGTAACATATATATATATATATATATATTATTTTGACCTTAGTCAATGTCCATAAAACAGTAACTAAGGTTATTGAATGTATTTTGCAATTCCATATATAAAAAATTTGGTTTTACACCATGTAGGTCTATCCCCTATACCTTAGAAATTTTGTGATGTGTTTTGGCCCTCTATGTGTGCGTGCCCTCATCCCTCCGAAGACGTCCGGAACCCCCCAATATGTCCGCCCCCCTCTGAGACGTCCGGGCCCTCCCCCGAAGACGTCCGCGCCCCCCCGGAGACGTTCGCGCCCCCCGGAGACGTCCGCACCCCTCCAGACGTCCGAGCCCCCTGGAGATGTCCGCGCCCCCCCCCCCCAAACGTCCGCGCCCCTCCCCCGAGACATTCAAGCCCCAAAATGCCTGCAACCTAAACCTGAAGACCCTAAACCCTCCATGTCAGCTTTATCCTTCGAATAATTTGGTAACGTGTCATGCGCGTGGCATGCTTCATGGACGAGATAAAACAGTTTTAACCTTCCAGGTGGTCAACCCTAAGTTGACACATAACGGACCTCCCCTGACCCTTAACGGACGGATGAGCGGACCTCCCGGTCTTTCGGACGGGGAGGTCCCCAGAACAACCCTGGGTGCTCCTAAAAGCCTTAGCAACACCGGTACCAGAAGACGTGACGACCCCGGGACGGACTACATCCACTCCGGAACCACCACAGCCCAAGACAACTCCAGCTTCGGGCACCACAACAAATACGGAGTCTCTCGACACTCTGTCACCTCGGACACCGGCGGAGGGTATCGTACCTCCCAGAGTCCCAACCCAAGTACGAGTGAGATTCTAAAGAAGCTACCGGATCTGCTGACGCCACCGAACATGCATTTGCCAGATCCTCCGGCAGAAGACGACGTCCCGGCACCATCGAAGTCTGTGTCCTAGAGATTGGCGCCCGGACCAAAAAGTCCTTCCGGAAGCTACAGGGACTTGGTCTAGGAGACCAGGTTAGCCTCCGAAATGGAACCACCAGCACTTCTTGTCCCGGAAGGTTCACCAGAGGAGCCACCTCCCCCGCCGGAATCCAACACTCCGGTGTCTAGGGTTTCTCCAATGACCGGACAATCGACCCGGAAGACCAACCTTTCGCCGTCAACGTCAAAGAAAGCGAAGTGTAAGCAGCGAGCTCCGGTGGAGATCTCTCCCTCTCGCCGGAGTGGGAGAAATCGGGGACCTGGTGCACCGACTTAGGATAGTTTAGTGTAGTCTTCTTTTGGAGTCTAGGTTCCGGATCAGCAGCAATTAAGGATGGGGCCCCAAGCGCACCTGGCTGTTGACGGAATTGACTAACTGTTTTTGTAGTTAGAATGGGGATTCCGGAGCCGGAAACATTTCTGAGATTTTAGGATTTGAGATCCAATCTGGAACGTTTCCGGATATCTCAGATCTTTTAGATAAGATCTAGCGGATTTCCTGTAGGAGTAGCTAGGAGGAAAGCTAAGGTTAGAAGGGGCCTAGTTAGTACTTAGTAGGAGGTTTTGTGGAAAAAAACCTTCATCTTGTTCTTCTCATGTTGAAATATACTTCGCTCCTTTGTACTAAGATTTGCTCTCTTATACTCTAGGTGTGGTGTGTAAAGACTTCGTGAGGGACAGATCCATTCTTGTATGTGTGGTTGTGCGAGTGTTCTTCTAGAGTAGAGTAATACATTTGTTTTACTGGAAGGAAAACCGTTCAGATCCGTGTCAGGAGATCGCCTGGGAGAGCTGGAGAGAGCTATTGTAGAGGTGTTCCTGGTAGTTTCCAGGGTCCGGAAGTAGCCAGGAGGGAAAGAGATGAACTGCAGAGGTGTTTCTGGTAATCTCTAGGTCACGGAAGATTCCGTTTTAAACTGGATTCCGGTTAGCGCCAAAGTTTTCCCCCAAGATAGGAAAAAGCCTGATACGTAGGTCTAGACAAAATACCCCTAGCGAATGGTAAACCTCTGCTCCGGAGAATCGCAACCGTACTTGCCGGAATGTTGTTGTTGTCCGGACTTGTCTCTGTGTGACCGGGTCCGAAAGGCCTGCCGGATGTCGTGAGAGTCTAAGTCTAGCAACATCAATCAAATCACCGGTTAGCAAAGTAGGAGAGTGGTGTTCGGTCACTATAAGTTCCGGGCAGTGGAGGTCTAGCCACTTTAAGTCACAAGGCAGTGGGAAATCTAGCTACTTACACAAAACATGATCAGTGGACTTTGGCCACTCGCTTAAAAACTCCAGAAGACCCTTTGAGGGGGAACAAAGATTAATTAAACTACCCTCCGGACTTCCGGAAACTACCTCCGGAAGCTGTTGTACCAACTCTGGACTCCGGAAGGATTCGGATTCATAATACGTAAGTAAAGAACATAGCTAACCTTTGAAACGACTGTTGTGATAGTTTAGTAATTGGAAGTAATTGGAAGTAATTGGAAAAGAACATTAGGTCTATGTGGAAACGAAACTGGAGCGCTTACTTTGGAAGCATTTAGTGACTATTAGGTGCATTCCGGAGGAATACTGACTCTACGAACTTCAACAACCACCACATTACATCGTGGAGAATGTACTGATGGTGAGTAGCTCCAAGTCGAGGACCTTGGAAAGCATGTACCGCATATACTAGACTTTGGATCTATCAATGATATTGGATGCGGCTGCGGTGGGATTGCGAGCACATTGCCTGCGATTGTGGCGGACAAATATGGCACCTGTAGAGTTGCTACAGTCCATCGTCGGTTGTATCAAACCGCCGGATGTCTATGTGAGTGATATTTTGGATCCTCACAAGGCACCTCAGCGCATTTATCATGATGCCCAAGCCCCTTTGGCGGTAGTTAACCGCAAGGGAGAACCGCATTGGACATTGTCCACGTTGGTTAGTATTGCTAGGTAGTATGCCTTTGCGGATAACGGTCGTGGTCTTGTTTAGAATTCTTTGTCTCAAGAAATGGTGGAGCCCAATGTTGATGAGCGGGAGAGAGCCATGGAATTTTCCACGGACACGACCAATATGCTTGGCATTTTAGAGCAACAATGACAATTTTTACTTGGGCAAGAAATGGATTTAAATTGCTTGACTTGGATCGTTACGATGCTAATAGCAGAGCAAAAGTGGTTAGTTTCTAGTTTCACCGATTACATGGGGTCTTATGAGTTGCAGGTGATCGGAGAACTCTTTGTCTCTATCAGGATGACATGCAAAGTAATTGAGGGCGAGAGGGCCTTAGCACCTCACCCATAGAATATATGGGATATCGCGAATCTTTTTGCGACACTTAAGGCTCAGGATCCTCACCATGGAAGGGAGAATTGGAGCCAAAGTAGGGGATTGGTCCACCAGAGAAGGGACTTGGAGGAAGCTGTGGAGAAGATGTTCATGGAAGAACACACAGCTTACCAAATAGAGGAGATTCAAGGTTGCCTACATAGAGAGACAAGGGCCCAAAGACAGCGGATGGACGGATTAGATGGACAACAATTTTATGCGGACAGTTGCATATAAAAAGAACTTACAAATCCTAAATCAAATTTACAACTTAATCCCAAATAAAACATGTGTGCCAACACGTCAAACCGCTTTCTATGTCACATCATAGGGCCAAGGGCGCACCTTCGGGCTGCGCGCACAACATTTGGAGTCGGGCGCGTATCAATCAGGGTCGAGCGCATACTTAAAGAGGCCAAGCACGTACCTACAGGGGTCGGGCGCCTACCTAAAGAAGCCGAGTGCGTACGTACAAAGGCTGGGCGCATACAATTTTTTATTTAATTATTATTTTTTGTACTCGTCCAACCCTTGTAAACATACGCTCAAAATGTTTTTTTTTACACGTCGGGCCCTTATACGTACGCGCCCAGCCCCTTGAGAGACCCGCCCGACCCTTTTAGGAACGCGCCCAACCCCTTTAGGAGCGCGCCCAACCACTTTAAGTATGCGCCCTACCCCTTCAGGCACGTGCCCAACCCTTTTAAGTATGCACCCGACCATTTTGAGTATGCACCATACCTCTTTAGATACGCGCGCAACCTCTTTAGATATGCGCCCAACCCCTTTTAGTATAGGCCCAACCCTAGTAAGCATGCACCTAACCTTTTAGATCAAGTACGTATAAGGGCTGAGCGCGTACAATTTTATTTTTTTTAATTTGGAATTTTTCTTGTTTTAAAGACGCGCTCAACCCTTGTAAGCATGCGTCTGACCATTTGGATCAGGCACGTGCGTGCAAAGGCTGGGCGCATACGCCCAAAAAAAAAATCAGGTACGCGCTCAATCCTTGTACGTACACGCCCGACCCGTTGAGGTACGCGCCCGAGCCCTTGAGGGACGCATCCAACCCCTTTACGGACGCGCCCAGCCCCTTTGAGTACGCGCTCGACCTCCATTTAGCGAACGCGCCCACTGCCTAGCGCGCGCGTAACCCAATCGGTACGCGCCCGAGATTATGGGGCAAGCAGTCGAAGGAAGGTCACACATAAAAGGGTCGAGCCCACAAGTTGAAGGGTCGCGTGTGCGCGCTCTTAAGGACGGAGCACTCTTTTAAAAAATTTAATTTTAATTTTTTTAATATTTGCGCATAAGCGCCTCTACCGCACGCGCAACCCTCCACCGTACGCGTGCAACCCTCTAACTGGCAAACTCCACTCTCTAGTGTGCGATCCTCTTTAAATCGCTTGCCCCACTATCCCCCTTCTTCCCCCCTCTCTTTCCACTAACTTGCCCTTATTCCTTGTGTACGCGCCCGCTCTTCTTTTGTAGTAACTCGCCCCTCTTATATAGTTGCATGCCTCCTTGTACACTTATCAATCTCCTTTGCATACATATCCATGCTCAACACGAATACAACTCATCCTCTACTATTTTGTGTTTTAAAAATTCCTTAATCTCGTTGAATTCTTGCTAGTGGCATAATGAAGATGTGGACCATGTATAAGCCTCTTTCCTCCTTGTGCCCACCTTTCCTAAGCTCTTGTCCACCCCTTTATATGTATAATGCAGATTCATTTTCACCTATATCATCTATTGTCTTTCTTTGATTAAAAGTGTCGCCATTAGCTATTATTGAATTCAAAGATTGTCAAGGTGTGTGTATTTTTTAATTTACTTTTGGCAATCATGTACATAAAATTATTCATACTTGGCTATGGCCTTCTTAATTAACAAGGACCGCAACAATTGTTCATGTAATAATTGAATCAAATATTGTAAATGCCATTATAGACTCTAATTTTTTTTATCTATAGAATGTGTCTTGCGTTCTTGCTTTTTATTTTAAGAAAATGACTTAAAATTAATTGTAATGATAATAAGAAGAAGTTGATGCATTCAAATGTAAATGTAATAGTTATTCTAGATTCTAGAATGTGTATAGATATGTTGATTGAAACGTTTAAGGAACTTGGGACAAATATTTAAATTTGCAATTTGGAGATGTTTAAATTATATTTAAGGACATTTAAATACTTGAAGTTCTTAAATAAATTATTAAAAATATGCTTACTATGCTTAAACAAAAAATTGTGATTGAGATATATAATTAGATATAATATCAATGAACCTTAGCAAGTTGTATAAGGTATGAAGATGCATATACAACATTTACATTTACATTTACACTTAAATGCATCACCTTCTTCTTATTATCATTACAATTAATTTTGTGTCAATTTCTTAAAATAAAAAGCAAGAACGCAAGACACATTCTATAGATAAAAAAAATTAGAGTCTATAATGGCATTTACAATATTTGATTCAATTATTACATGAACAATTGTTGCGGTCCTTGTTAATTAAGAAGGCCATAGCCCATGGCCAAGTATGAATAATTTTATGTACATGATTGCCAAAAGTAAATTAAAAAATACACACACCTTGACAATCTTTGAATTCAATAATAGCTAATGGCGACACTTTTAATCAAAGAAAGACAATAGATGATATAGGTGAAAATGAATCTGCATTATACATATAAAGGGGTGGACAAGAGCTTAGGAAAGGTGGGCACAAGGAGGAAAGAGGCTTATACATGGTCCACATCTTCATTATGCCACTAGCAAGAATTCAACGAGATTAAGGAATTTTTAAAACACAAAATAGTAGAGGATGAGTTGTATTCGTGTTGAGCATGGATATGTATGCAAAGGAGATTGATAAGTGTGCAAGGAGGCATGCAACTATATAAAAGGGGCGGGTCACTACAAAAGAAGAACGGGCGCGTACACAAGGAGTGAGGGCAAGTCAGTGAAAGGGAGAGGGGAAGAAGGGGGATAGTGGGGCAAGCGATTTAAAGAGGATCGCACACTAGAGAGTGGAGTTTGCCAGTTGGAGGGTTGCGCGCGTACGGTGGAGGGTCGCGCGCGTACGGTGGAGGGTCGCGCGTGCGGTAGAGGCGCTTATGCGCAAATATTATAAAAATTAAAATTTAAAAATTAAAAAGAGTGCTCCGCCCTCAAGAGCGCGTACAAGCGACCCTCCAACTTGTGGGCTCGACCCTTTATTGTGTGACCCTCCTTTGATTGCTTGCCCCATAATCTCCGGCGCGTATCCATTGGGTTACGCGCGTGCTGGGAGGTGGGCACGTTCGCTTAATGAGGGTCAGGCACGTACCTAAAGGAGTCAGGCGAGTACCTAATGGGATCGGGCGCGTACTAAAAAGGGTCGGGCGCGTTTCTATTGGGACGTGCGCGCTGAAAGGTGGGCGCATCTTTAAATGGCGGTTGGGCGCGTACTCAAAGGAGTCGGACGAGTACCTAAAGGGGTCGGGCACGTACCAAAAAGGATTGGGCGCGTATCTGAAGGGGTCAAGCGCGTACGTAAAGGGGTCCAGCGTGTACCTAAAGGGGTCGGGCGCGTACTACAAGAGGTCGGCGCGTCCTTGAAGGGGTCGGGCGAGTACGTAGAAGGACTGGGTGCCTACCAAAATATATATATATTCTTTTTTGGGTAGGCGCCCAGCCCTTTCACGTACGCGCCTGATCCAAAAGGTCAGGCCCATGCTTACAAGGGCTGAGCTCGTACTTAAAGGGGTTGGTCGCGTATGTAAAGAGGTTCTGCGGGTACCTAAAGTGGTAAGGCACATACTCAAAAAGGTCGGGTGGGAACTTAAATGGATTGGGTGCGTGCCTGAAGGGGTCGAGTGCGTTCTTAAAGGGGTAGGGCACGTTCTTAAAGGGGTCGGACGCGTCCCTAAAGGGGTCGAGCACGTCCCTAAAGAAGGCGGGCACATCCCTAAAGGGATCGGGCACGTACGTACAAAGGCTGGACGCATACGTCCAAAAAACCCTTGTACGTACGCGCCCAATCCAAAAGGTCAGGCCCATACTTACAACGGTTGGGGACGTACAAAAACAATATATATATATATATATTGGGCGTATGTGCCCAGCCCTTGTAGGTACGCGTCCGATCCAAAAGGTCAGGCGCATGCTTACAAAGGTCATGCGCGTACCAATTTTTTATTTCTTTTTTTTAACGCGCCTTGCCCTTGTTCGTACGCGCCTGATCCGAAAAGTCAAGCGCATGCTTACAAGGACTAGGCGCGTACAAAAAAAAATTGTACGCACCAAACCTTTGTATGTGCGCGCCCGGCCCCTTCATATACGCGTCCGATCCTTCTAGGTATGCGTCCGACCCTTTTAGATACGTGCCGGACCCCTTTAAGTATGCGCCCGACCTCTCTAGGCATGCGCCCGGCCCCATTAGGTTTGCGTCTGCCCTCTTTAGGGACGCGTCGGACCCCTTTGAGTACGCGCCCGACCTCTTTTTGAACTTAGATTGCTTGAATAGTATGCGCCTGCCCCCTGTTAGTACGCGTGCGACCTCTAATCTAAGTCTCAGCCACGAAGTTACCTTTGTGGCAAGGGATAAATTGATTTACCTTGTGTCCTTGTCAAACCTGCGTTGACCCTCATCTAACAGACAACAGCCTTTATCAGACGGACAACAACCTTTATTGGACGGACAACAACCTTAATCAGCCGGACGGACACTATCGATCGGACGGAAGCCTGAACAACCTTGAGGAGATTGGTAGATTAAGCCAATTGGAAGGACTTGAAAGCACGATGGAGAAGGAGGAAGAATAGCTCCCTCCATCCGACATTCAATAGCAACCAAGGAAGGAGGATCCTACTCCAAAGGAACCAAAGGAGGCAATGACCAAGGATACTTGAAGATCAATAGTAGGCCTAGCGGATGGAGCACTTGAGGCAGAGGAACATGAGTTCCTCAAGGAGTACATAGATTGTTTTACCTTCGGTCTAGAAGATCTTGGAGTGTTAAAGGGGCAAGAAGTACGCATCAACTTGACAAACAAAGCACCAATTTACTGAAAGCTGTACAAGTATAGCGATGTTGAACGGAGGTTGATACACGCTCGTATAAAGGAGTTTGTGGCTGCAGGGCTAGTGGAGTTGGCTCCACCGGATTGTGATTGTGCATCGGCAACAGTTATGCCATCCAAGAAAGATATCTAGATAATTGGACCGAGAAAAGGATGTGCATGAACTACAAGAGGATTACTAAATTCACAAAGTCAGATCGTTATGCCATGCCAACGTCGGAGGAAAACTTTGAGGCCGTTGGTCACACCAAAGTGTTCAGTATGTTAGACTTGCGCTCTGGATACCACTAGATTTGTCTAAGAGAGGAAGACAAAGAGAAGACCGCGTTCTGGGGCATTGACAAAGATGGGAAGGACCGGTTGTTCCAATGGAAGTTCTTACCATTTGGATTGAAGAATGCGCCTCCAAATTCCAAAGGATTATGGACCAAGTATTCTCGGGCTTGGACTTTGTGAAATGCTACATTGATGACATCGTTGTCTTTAGCAAGAATCGAAGGCAACATAGGCTACATTTAATGGAAGAGTTTACTAGATTAAGGCTGCACGGTTTGAAGTTGCACCCTGGTAAGTGAAAATTTTATTTTGACCGCATCAAGTACTTAGGCCACATGATATATCCAAGTGGATTGGATGTGGTAGCTAACAAAATTGAAGTAGTGATGTCTGTTCCTAGACTAAGAGATGTTAGTAGGCTACGTGCATTTTTGGAATTGTCTAACTAGTATAGAAAGTTTGTGAAGACTTTCAGTGCTATTGCCAAGCCATTGACCATATTGACAAGGAATGATCAACCTTGGATATGGAGAGATGAGCAAGAGGCGGCCTTTCAAGAGTTGAAGGGCCACTTGGCTTCAGCACCAATACTTTGGAGGCCAATAGCAGGAAGCACATACGAGCTACATATGGATTGGAGCGTGGTGGGAATGGCACGGTGTTGACGCAGATGAATGATGATGGGAAGGAGTTTGTAATCGCATATGCCATACGGTCCAATAACAACGCGGAGGCTCAGTATAGCTCGTATGAAAAGAGATGATTGGCCGCAATATGGGCAATTGCTCATTTTGGTGTTACTTTTAAACTTTGATGGAGTCTAACAAACTAACAAGGAAATTAGCACGGTAGGCCTTGATGTTGATGGAATACGACTTCAAGGTGGTGCATAGAGCGAGATTGGTGAACATGGATGCCAACGGCCTTAGCCACAATCCAATTCCAAATCAAGCGGATGCTACAGGTGCTAGGTGGCATGGTGAGGATGAGGCCATCCCGTTGCCTAGATGGCATTGTTCGGCCTTTCTAAGTGTGTTGGCGATGCGTGGAAATGACACCGGAAAAGTTATTGTGGCCACAGTAGATAAAGATGACAGGAAGAATTTAAGGGCGCCAAAGACATTTGTGAAGACTTGAATGTGATGCACTTTCTAAAGAATAGAGAAGTGGTGCCTACGTGGTCTGCTAAGGAGAGAGATTGTGTCTTATAGCAGGCAAAATGGTTTGTGTAGGAGATGAATCACCTTTTGAAAGTGTAGCCCGATGGTACGCGGAAGGTTGTGCCGTCTCCATTAGAGAAAGTGAAGTTTATCAAGGACACGCATGAAGATCTTGGGCACTTTGGGGTGCGGAGGACTAATGGCTTGCTCCAGCTTCATTTTTGGAGGCAAGGAATGCAGTCACAAGTTCAAACTTTGGTGGCCTAGTGCATGTTGAGTGATTGTGTGCGAGCGTCTTTTAATGCTCCGATGCCACAATTGCAACCACTACCAACTATGGGCTTGGAATATAGGTGGAGCTTAGACTATGCAGGTCCACTGCCAGTGACACCTTGACACAACAATTATATGTTAGTGATGATTGAACACTTTTCAAAGTGGATAGAGTTGGTAGCCTTGCCTAACAAGTTTGGTAAAGGGGCCGCTTACTCTTTTTTTGATCATGTTCTAAGTCCCTTTGAAGCTCCAACGGAAGTGCTCACAGACCAATGACGTGAGTTCTTGGGTGAATTTCAATCGTTGTGTGAGCAAGCAATGATAGATTACCGCACTACTTCGAGATATTACACCAAAGCAAATGGATTGGCAGAGCGCATGGTACAAACCATCAAGAGAGGGCTTTGGACGTATAGTTTGAAGAAGAGACATCACCAGGATTGGGATTTGCAATTACCGTGGATAGCCATGGGCTACAGGTTTTGTAAGCAAGCATCCTTGGCGTCCTTTCTCCTTACTTCTTGTCGTTTGAAAGGCACCCGGTGTAATTGAAGTCCGTTCAGGCACATGTTGACATCGTGTTGGCTAACATGGACAAGCCAGACACGTGGACTCAAGTGTGTGAGCAACGTGCGGATTTGTTTAAATGGATGATGCCCATGGAAAATTTGGAGAATCTTTTTTTTTTTCAACATCGGGATATGTTGCATGTCGTACCACAAATTTTTCGTTTTTCTTAGTTAGATAGATATAGGTATTAAAATTAGGTAAGGTAGCTAGGCTAGAAGGTTATTCCCACCCAAGATTAATCTTTAAGTAAGATTAAGATAGAAGGAATACGGGGCTTTTAGGAAAACCTTAATAGTTGCAAGGAGGGACCTAGAGCTATGACTTAGACTCTAGCCTAAAAGCAGTTCCCCGGGCCCCAAAACCACAAGAAGACCAAGAAGCAGGGAATGCCATCATCCGGGCCAACCCGCACGAGTCCGAATCTGGCCCGGAAGAAGGAAGGAGTCCGAATCTGGCCCGGAAGGTGGGGAGAAGCGGGACTAGATAAGACCAGGAAGGTTCCTAAGACGCGGGCCACCAGGCATAAAGACGACCTCGACAAGGATGATCAACACCAGCAGGACCAGCAAGGGAGCAGGGCCAGAGGACGATCATCAACAGCAGGGTCAACACACCAGCGAAGGAGGCTCCGGGCCAGCTTTCAAGCGAAGACGAGCACGAGGCTCCGGACCAGCACACCAGCGAGGGAGGCTCCGGGCCAGCTTTTCAAGCGAAGACGAGCACGAGGCTTTGGACCAGCACACCAACAAAACAGCAGGACGAGGACGATTATCAACAGCAGGGCTAGCGTACAAGCACGAGGGCCAACATACAAGCACTAGGGTCCAGCAAAGGAGCTCCGGGACAGCATACGAGAGAAGAGGAGGCCCACCTCGAGGGAAGGTACGTCCACTTACACCCTTCGGTAACACAAAAGAATAAGAAAATCCGGGCCAGTCCCGGAGGAAGGAGAGCTCCAGCAGTCCCTTGAGGAAGGAGAGATCCGGGCCAGCCCCGGAGAAAGGAGAGCTCCAGCAGTCTCTTGAGGAAGGAGAGATCCGGGCCAGCCCCGGAGAAAGGAGAGCTCCAGTAGTCCCTTGAGGAAGGAGAGATCCGGGCCAGCCCCGGAGGAAGGAGAGCTCCAGCAGTCTCTTGAGGAAGGAGAGATCCAGGCCAGCCCCGGAGAAAGGAGAGCTCCAGCAGTCCCTTGAAGAAGGAGAGATTCGGGCCAGCCCCGGAGGAAGGAGAGCTCCAGCAGTCTCTTGAGGAAGGAGAGATCCGGGCCAGCCCCGGAGAAAGGAGAGCTCCAGCAGTCCCTTGAGGAAGGAGAGATCCGGGCCAGCCCCGGAGGAAGGAGAGCTCCAGCAGTCCCTTGAGGAAGGAGAGATCCGGGCCAGCCCCGGAGGAAGGAGAGCTCCAGCAGTCCCTTGAGGAAGGAGAGATCCGGGCCAGCCCCGGAGGAAGGAGAGCTCCAGCAGTCCCTTGAGGAAGGAGAGATCCGGGCCAGCCTAGGAGGAAGAAGCCCAGTACTTGGGGGAAGCGGGTTTAAGAGCACCAGCGGTAAGAAGGAGGCAGCAGTAGGACAAGAAGAGCAAGCTTCAACCCGGTTTTCACACCTCAAGACTTCGAATGACATGGCCTCCAATCTGGTACCCTCGGGGAAGAAGGATATTTGTCCAGTCATTCCCAGGGATTCCCTAGAGCTCACTGAGCTTAAGGAGGATCTCCTTTGCATGGGTTGTCTCTCCCCCATGGAATTTTGTTGGAGTTTTTGGGTGAAGTCCACGGTGCAGGAGATGCGGCAAGATCCCTTGCCGGTACCCGATGGAGATAGCATTCGGGCTTGCTCGGATAGGTGGACCATGGGGAGGAGGCAAGAGGTGTACGGCTTTCCACGACAAGGGGCGGGGTGGACAAGTACGAAGAAGGAGGAGTATGCCAAGGGGAGGTTCGGTAACAAGGATGCCAAGAACGGTTATGCGGTACAAGATTGCACGGACCTCCGCGCCCGACGGGTCTTCGCATTCCTTGTACCCATCTTACACCCCGAGAAACCTACTCAAGTGACGGTTACTCTTGCTAACACCTTATATGGTTCCTACCTTGGCGAGAGGGTGGTGAATTGGGCCATCATCGTGAAGGATGTGGTGATTCGGTTGACTCGGAGTATTCACAATGTCAAATGCGCCCCCCTCTGCCCGTTTTTGATGCACATGTATCACCATTTCAAGGAGACTACTCCGGAGGAGAACATGGCGTATCGGACGCAACTAATGATGAAGAAGTTCGAAGGGACGAAGTCAGAACCCAAACCGGGGTCTGAGGGAGGAAGCAGCTCATCCCAGTCAGGAGAGGAGGTTGTACCACATCCCAAGCGCCAGAGACCGAAACAGGGAGGAGCCCCCTCCACTCGCACCCGCGCAGCCATCCGCGCCGCAGCCACTGAACCGGCGCAACTCGGAGGCAAGTCTTACCCTGCCTCTGAGTTACTCGAAGCCATTTGCGTGTATGTGGAAGATGCGGATAAGACCTTGGGACAAGCGAGCAGCTTGGTGGGCAACCCTCCACGCGAAGGATTGATCGCTGCGATCAAGGAGAAGGTCGGAGGAGCCGGCGATCTTTGCCTCATGGAGCAGAAGGTCAACCGACTCACACTCGAGGTGACCAAGGTAAGGAGTAGAGCGTTGGAGGCAGAGAGAAGTTGCAAGGCGGCTCTTCTCCAAGTCAATGCCTCGACAGCAGCGTTACAACAGGTAGATGAAGCATTACGTTTTCCAGTAGATGTGGTACTGAAGGCCAAGATGTTCGACTCTCGATTGGAGAGAGATGATCAAGTTTCCAGCAAGCGGGTGATTGCCTTCGTGATGGAGCAAACCGTGAAGGTTGAGGCGGCTTATGCCAACATGCGGTTATTGGTGAGCAATCTCACCCACATTTTACCCAAGTTTATGGAAGACTCCGACAGTTCCGACAAGGATGGGGACTCGGGTTCAGAGACCAACCCGATGGAGCGTCACCTCGGTGATCACGGCCCACGAAAGGAGAAGGAAGTGGTGGACCTTGACAGCACGGATCTGCCCTCTCCACTTGTGAGCTCGAAGGTCCTGGCAGGACCATTCCCTTCGGAGGTCATCGCACCGATGTAGAGCGGTTGGAAGGAACAGCCGGGGGTTGTGATGGAGCCCCCACTTCCCGTGCATCCGCGCTAGATGCCACTCGGTGATTCCCCGCGCACTACGCCGATTGTGGCCCCTTTGCAGAGCGGACTTCATATTGGGAAGACCGCAAGTGAGAGTTCCTCTTACTTGTACACTCCAGGACAGATATCCGGCCAGGATATCATCATGGGCACCCCGAGTCAGGCATCGGCCCCTCCGACACGATCCGGGCCACATCCGGGCATGACTACCGTGTAAATCACCCCGGATGGCCCGGATTCCTCCTTGCCTTCGAAGGAAACCTTGTTGAGGGCAACGATTGGCCAACCCACGCCTTCCACCGATGTGTTTGCGCCATTGGTGGCACTTGCAGCAGCCGCGCCCACCCCGACTTCAAGCTGTAGTTCCAAGAAGCGCAAGAGGAGGGAGGAGTGGAAGAGACTTGAGGATCTGGCCCGGAAGGTCACTGTTCAGTCCGGGATTTGGCCCCCGGTTGACTTTGGATTTTGACTTGGTTTTGCCTTGGGTTTTGAGTAATAAGTGACCTCTGACGGTGCACGTCGTGTGTAGTGGCAGCACCGCCGCCAAGAGTAGTTATTATCACCGTTTTTAGTTAGAAGGTATCGTTTGAGTTTGGACTCTTATGTGAGTCCTTCGCAGTATAAAAGAGGAGTCTCATGGCCTCTCTCTGCACTGCTTGATGTATGTACTTACTTTCAGTTTAATTCTAAACCTACGCTCTCAGAAAACCTTCAACGGTTGGAGAGCTCGGATTCTATATGACTGTGAGTACCATCTCAAGTAGTCCACTCCTCAAGTCCATACTAACCGTCGAGTCATTGTTTCCTTGTTCCATCAAGTAGATTAGTCGTGGTGGATGGGAATAACATGTGAGATGGTTAGAGGGTTAGATTGGGCGTGACTCTAACTCTGACCCCTTGTGATTGTTTCCTTGTTCCCTCAAGTAGATTAGTCGTGGTGGAGGGGAATAACAGGTGAGATTATAAGTGGCTAGGGGAGGACGAGGGGGGAGTGACGGGTGCGGAAGGAGTCTTGATATGTCTTGTGTGACCGGTCGGCGGCAGTATGTCATTGATTGTGAAGATGTATTTTGGATCCCGGATGCATCAACCTTTGGTCAGATAGGTTGATCCATAGGAACATTACACACCATCAACCCTTCGTGTTGAGGATGGAGTAGACTGGTTTGACCTAAGGGCAGTAAGTCCAGACCGACTCTAACAGCTCGGATTATCTTGAGAGAAGAAAGGAGATCCAACTAACCCCTTTGCGAGGTGACCATCGGAGTAATAGGAGGAGGACTTTGTTCCCTGAAGAAAAGGAGTGGGAATTGGGTACCCGGGGCTAATAGCTAGGCGATCCCACGACGTACTATTCCTTTAGGTGATTCTGAGGTGAAGGAAGGTTTAACAGCTCGAAGGGTAGGTACACCATGTACGTGCCACAAGAGTAAGTGTTAGTCCTTAAGGCCCAAGCCTTATCCCCTCTTACGGGGGGAACCCAGTGACACCACAACCATCCCAAGTTAGTGAGTAGGAGTAATTGGAGAAGCTGTGAGGAAGAAGTAACGTTTACTAAAACTTATTTGAGTCCGTGAACCGTCGTTCATGGTGATAAAACACTCTCCGGATACGCAAGTATCCGGATGTCTATAATGTATATAATTGTAAAGGTCATATAGGATCCGGGCCATGTGGAATCCGGGCCATGTACGATCCGGGCCATGTACGATCCGGGCCATGTACGATCCGGGCCATGTGGAATCCGGGCCATGTATAATCCGGGCCATGTAAAGTACTTGGGTGGGGCGGTTGGTGTATTTAACGCTTATCCTTGTGATCTAAACATTTCTCTCCTTTCTTTTGACGTATATATTGTATAGTTGACATTGTACAGATCATAGTTTGTTGTTAGTCGTTGTAGTTCTTGGTGACTCTCTGTGGGAACGATTACCTTAAGGGTATCTTTGTGTTAAGATGTGAATACTTGCCAACGCGTACTACGACATTACCCTATGCTACAATACAAGGAGGAGCCTACTGACCGCAAGTGCTACATTTTACTCGTAGAGACTATGTGTATTTGTAGCAAGCAACGCCCACGACCTTGAATGTGACGGTGGGACGGGTGATCTTGCGAGTTTGTGAGGTGATGAACTCATGAGTGTTATTATTGGAGGGTTGGGGTGGTAAGGTATCGAAGGATCACATGCGCAATCGTGCACCTTGCCATTTGCCACACATTGATGGCACAATACGCCCTGATCTATCTTACATTTGTGCTAAATTGTGATGTCGATTGTGTGGTAGTGCCAAACGGGCAGCCACAATGGTCATTTGTGCCTTGTGTTCTACGGGATGGCATCTAGAATGTCTAATCCCACTTCTTTTAGAGATACCAGTGGGTCAATGGTCGTATCCACAGTGTTTAGCTCATTGAGAGTCTATATAAGCAAGGTCTAGCCACTAAAAAAGTGTTGGAGGCGATTAATGATGGAGCTACCATTGCACCCGGCCTTTCTTTTGTCTATACAATCTATTAGTGTCCTTTCTGTCGCTTGACTTGACTTCTTTGGATTAGAGAGGTTTTCAGGATCAAGAGTTCTTCCAATTTACTTTAATTGTGTGGTTTGCCGGTGTAAAAGAGGCTTTAGCACGGGCAAAGTGGGCGAGTAAAGAATTCCTTGTAGACCAATTACTAAATGTTGTGGTCTGAGTATTTCTTTATTTTTCCCTAGCCTAGGTGTTGAGTAGTTGATAGTTTCTTTTGTAAACAATTGTTTTCATTGTTTACGGAGGCAACAGTGATGGTTTAGTCACCGTTGCTCTAGGTTTTATGCTAATTGTGCGCTTTCACCTGTTAACACAATGTTATCTTTGCACAATGTGTTTGTGCACGTCAACTTTCACGATCGATGCATGGAGGCGTTTGTATAGGTGGATTTCGGTTAGAAATCACCTAGGAAGTTGTGGAGTTATCAAAAGGCGTACAACTTAGCTCTTTGTGGTGATTAGAGTTAGAATTAGTGTCGTGTGACGGCTAGGTCAACGGTGGCGTCTTTTGACACCTCATTTGGAACTTGGAGCTCTAAATGACCTCCACGTGTGGTTGAGGAAGACTCATCTTTCTCAAATTGAGTCTTCCACATGATGAGGTGAGGGTGTGTTGTACACCACAACCTTATCGTGATAATGCTTCAACTCTTCAAGAGTAGCATGGACTTGACCATCATGTAAGTCACAAATGTTTGTACTTGTTTATTAGTAAAGGGGTCTTTGTAGACCAATTACTAAATGTTGTGGTCTGGGTATTTCTTTATTTTTCCCTAGACTAGGTTGCTGAGTAGTTAATAGTTTCTTTCGTAAACTATTGTTTTCATTGTTTACGGAGGCAACAGTGATGGTTTGGTCATGTTTGCTCCAGGTTTGTTGCTAATTGTGCGTTCTCACCTATTGGCACAATGTTATCTTTGTACGATGTGTTTGTGCACGACAAATTATTCTTTCTTTGCATTGGACTTTATTAATAAATTTATAAATACCTACATCAAATACATCATTTATCCATCCAAGTAGAAGTGCAAGGCTACCCTTATCGCTCAACATGCATGGGATTTTTTCCTTTTCTATTCTTCAAATCCTTTATAATTTCCTCCCGACAACAATAACCAGTACCAATGGGAGGATTTCTATAAATGTATTTCCTACTTTACCTTTGGATCTCTCAAACCACCATAGTCCACCCAATTATGGTGGGGGGTCTTAAGACCTTGTTGTATGGATATCCAAAAAGCTCTAAGGGGGATGACATGTCGGTTGTCTCTTAGGCACTTAGTGTAGGGAAGCACTTAATGTAGAAAAATGTTTACCCTCTAAAGAAGGAAGTACTTGTGTTACACTATCCTATGTCCCGTGCTCATGGGTTTAGTGAAGAGAATGAACAAACACTATATTCATGTCGGTTTCCAACGGGGATCAGAGTTCTTTTTCTTATTTTGGATCTCTCAACGTCTCAATTCCAAATGTGCTCACTACTCTGGGAGCAAGCAATAGTCCAGAGGACTGAAATGGAAGGCCTTGCATTCACAATATGTTTTAACGAGGACTTCTAAACGCCAACATTCGAAAATCTGCATGTTGTTGCCGATAAAGAAAATAGGGGCTTCCTAAATCTAAGAGGAACGGTATCGATGGCAAGGCCTTGTTTAGGACATTCTTGATGACCTTTGGAATGCTCTCCATGACCACTTTAGGTTCTTGGTATTTATCTGCATAATTTTCCCTTGAGTCTTGAGGGTTTCCAACTGCAACTTCAGCCGTTGTTGTTGCATCACATCTGAATGCTTACAACTTTGCTCCAAGTTTATTCGTCTTTGCTTTTCAATCATTTTATTTTGATTTGAAACTTTAATATTCAACATCAAATTCTATTCTTTGATGCCTTCCACAATAGTGAGCAATGCATTTCCAAGGTCGCTAGGTAACCTCCTAGGTGGGAGAAGCGTTTGAGCTTGTACCAGCTAGAAGACTCTTTCTTTCTTCATAAGTACCCTACCTGATGTCTCCCCCTTCATCATTGTGCCGATTGTTGTTATTGTCAAAGAAAAATATCGGAGGAGATCTTTGCTGTCTAACAGAACCTCAAATTTTGTCAGGCTCAAACAACTTGAGGTTTACATACTCCATAGGCGGGTTCATGTAGTCGATGTCATCTTTATTTGCATCCTTGCAAGCCTCATTGTCGTCTCTCTCTCGTAATCTAGGTATAAGTCATTACCTACATCTTTTTTGTGCTCAACCTTAATTTTTTTTTCCGTGCGTAGGAGGCCACACCTCTACAAGTAGAAACCTCTCAAGACATCCAGTAGATAATAATTGGCAATGAAATTCTACTTGTTGAGGGCCAAGGCGTGTGCAATGGCGTGTGCAAATTATTCACCATCCTCAAAGTGCAAGATGCAGAAAGTGTTCAAAGATAATATCTCAAGAAATAGAGAATGCAACACACTTCAAGACTTAGCTCAGTTTGATGCAAAGCAGAGCACGAACTTCATTGGAAAAAAAAAGCTTGAATTTTGACTAAACTAATATTAAAGTTGAAACACCCTTAAACTATAAGGCGAATATTCTACGCATATTAATAATTGACAATCTCTATGATGCTAAATGTAACGTCAAGATCTTCCTCAAAATCATGCAGAAAAGTATTCTAGGAATGCAAATAGCGCATCTAGCACGAGTCAAGCTGAATTGCATGACAAAGAAATCTTATAAGAATGTTGAAATTTCCTCATATACATCATTCAAGTCGAAATTAAAGTTGATTTTTCCCTCCCCCCGTTCCGCCCGCCCGTCCGCCCGTCCGCTCCCTTCCGCCACCATCCACCTATCAAAATCCCTCACCTTTGGGCGGACATGGCAAACAGAGTTCTTGCCCAAATATAGCTTGTAAGGACATTTTTGACATCTATAATTTACAAGGATGTCAAAAATGTCCTCAGGAGTGTACTTTAATCTAGTATTAAGGCTACTAGAGCCATCTCCCCCATCCGACCTCTTCTACTTTTGAAGGTTGTGGCAGGCAAAATTCTTTGTTTTTTGTTTCTTGTTAAAATATTTTTGGCATCAACATTCAATAAGGATGCTAAAAATGTATTTTTCATATTATTTGAATCAAATGTGAGGCCCCTACAGCCTCTTAAATGTGGCCATATGCTCCTAGCCTACCACCACTAGCCATCCCACTTTGAGACCCTCTCCCTCTCCCTCTCCCTCTCCCTCTCCCTCTCCCTCTCCCTCTCCCTCTCCCTCCCTCTCACTCCCAAGCGTCTCTCTCACCCTCCTTTTCCCTCCCACTCACACTTTCTCTCCTTCCCCCTCTCCACCCCTTCCATCCCATTTCCTTCCTTCCCATTTGTTCTCCCTCTCCCTCTTCCTATTCCTCCCTCCCTTGTTCTCCCTTTCCCAATATCCTTTTTTTCTTAGTTTTTTTTAAAAGACATTTTATTGTGGATAAAAACATTTTCAACATAGAAATCATCATTTTGTTTTTCGAAAAAAATTATTCCCTTTTCCAAATTATCTTCTTATTTAATCTTCCTCTCTTTAATATTTGTATGTCTTTTTAAAGATAATGTTGTGATGTTTTAAATATTTTTTGGTGTTTTGGTGTTTATTTTTTGCTTAAAATGGTCACATGCTCAATCATTGACTCTAGTATTTCACGGAATGCTTTTTTTAGCAAATATGAATCTTAAAAATATTCATATGGCACTCAAATTTAGTTCCACCAACCAAGTAGTTTGAAGCAACATAATGGTTGGTAGAACCTTCCAAACATAGTCACTTAAATCTTGCAATCATTAGCCTTTCTGAAGCTCCTTTTTTAACCCATAATTATCATGTAAGACCGTTTCTGGAAAAAATAGTTTACATGGATGTCTCAGTGTATCTCTTTGGGTCCCATCTACCCTTCTTCCTCCACCTTCCTACCTCTCTTTCCTCCTCAACTCTTCTTTCATTACAAATATGTTTTTTTAATTTTTTATTGCTCCTCTCCTCCCTCCAAACCTTCTATTTTAATTGAGATTGTCCCTCACCTACTCTCCCTCTCTTTCTAATTTGATTGGGATTGTTTGGCACTTCCTCTCTTTCATATCTCTTCCTTTCCTTCTATTCTACTTGAGATTGTCCCTCACCCCTTCTCCTTCATCTACCGTACCCAAGGGTCCAAATTGGTATTTCTAAAAGTAGTACAAAATTTTTCAAAAACATTATTTGTTAAGTTGGTGAAATAAACAAATTCTGAAGAATATTGGATTTTATCACTATTCCAATATCTATCTTAAGAAATAGATAATTATTCGGCACAAGGATGTCAAATCTGACCCTAGAGTACGGTACTCTCTATCTCCCTCTATTTGAACTCCTAATTTCCAAGGCATTTCCACACCAAAAAAACTTCAAAATTGCTTGTTTTAGTGCATTAAGTAAGATAGGAAACCAAAACTTTTGTTTCTACCTATATCCTTAGGATCTCAATTAAAATTTATTAAGTAAAATACATACAAAGTTTCATAAACATTGACCACATGGATTGAAAGATAATAGTGTTTAAATTAGTAGAAAAGCGGTTCTTCCATGCAATGAGCGGATCATCACACTTTGGTGTCAATGTCAAATCTTCACATGTTGTCAAATCTTAGCACTACACAAGGTCTAAATTCATCACCATCATGTCAAGCATAATATTTCTTATTTGTACACCAAATTTTAGAGGTAGAGAAAGGATGTAGCATATTCAAAACAATTGTGCAACGAGTGGAGGTTCAAAAACTGTCAATTCACCTTATAATTTTTTGTGAACCAAATATGATTTAAAATGAGAATCCAAACTTCCAGTAAGAAAGTCTACAACACACCTTGTAGGAGAAAAAATAAAATGTAAGAAGTATAAAGATCTCTAAGTTTTCTGTGGAAAGGAAGAAGTTTTCTTGGCTCCTTGCCCAACCATGTGTGACAATGTCTAAAAATGTTTGACTTGGGTTAGTATGCTATTTTTTTTACTAAAGACAAAAACTTTTTTTTGATAGTATGAAAGGTAATAATATCACTTGCTAGTACTGGAAATCTCACATTTTGATAGAATATTTTAGCAAAAGCTTTTGAAGTTGCCTAATGTGCCCGCTCTCAAGAAGTTTCTTTTTAGGATGGCATTACGATTCCATTAAATGTAGAAAAACTAACAGTATCCACACAAAGCTCAAAGGAATGTCCATCTACTATAAAAATTTCAATAAAGAATGTTATGAATTAACACCATAGGAACATGCCCAAACCTTCCAAAGCCGTCTAAGGGACTCTTGCAAATTTAGGAGTTGATGAAGATTGTCAGTCACCCCTCCCCCTTTCACTCATTCCTTCTCCCTCTTAATCATTCCCTCTTTGTCTTTGTTCCAAATCTCATTCTATATTTTTTATTGTCCCATTATTCCTCATTCCTCCTTCTTTGTCTCTTAACAAACAAAAATTATTCTCTCTCCCTCCCTTCCTCTCCTTCTACTTCTACTCTAATTGAATTGTCCCTCTCTCTATTTTGTCCCTTTTATTTTGATGCTTTTTTTTTAAAAATCTTCTTGAATTCCTCTTGGAATTCCTTCTTTAGTTTTATGATTTGTCTACCTCCTCCATTAATTGTTCCAATCTAATTGCCAAAGTTAGATTTTTCTTCAAAAAATGAGAATGAAAATAAACTTAGAATGCACATCTATCCTACATGGCACAAGACACGTAGTTTAAAATTTTTGTTTTCCTTTTACTCATTTGATTATAACAAAAATTTAAAAATTTAAATGATTTTTTTTCCTAGGATCCTCCCTAGGATTTCTTCTCTAGTTTTACAATGATGGTTTAGTTTTTATATAATACCAACTTGTCCACATTTCAATTTAAACTCTCTCTTAAAGTTCCACCAGTAAACTTCAAAAATTAAAAGGCATCACAAATCATTGAAATTATTTATTATAAATTACTTCTACTTGGAAAGCATCAGAAAATCTAACTACATTCTAAATTACATTAGCAAAATCCTAATCATAAATTTGAGAACATATATATCTAAATTTTCAATGAAATGGACTATACCAAAATTTATACCAAAATTTACAATCTCACTTCAAAGCCATAGCAATTGGATTGATTTCTTTGTTTATGTTTAGGACAAAATTAGAATCAAGAACCACAAATTTTTAGTTCTAAAACTATGAATATATTCATGGTAAAAGAAGTAGAGAGATGGTTGCACAAGCAAGTGAAAAACACACAAGGTAGTACAAACAATGCTTGGTGTGAAGTGTTGCCTTCTTTCAAAGGAATTTACTTATACTACCACATAGTGGCATCTAAAGTATCTTACAAGTGGCTTCTTAAGAATTTGGAAGTCCCTCTATGCCAACTCATGGCCACCCACTTGTCATTGCTTATCCCATGCAAGACATGTCGATTGGTCCTATCTCTTTGACCTTGCGCCATATATATACCTCGCAAATTCCTTTCACCACTCCTTCTTTTCTCTCCATTTACTTTCCCCTCTAAATCTACCTCAATAACTATTTACAATGTCATAATAACTACGAGCAACTCTTAACTCCAAGAGAACTATCATAAATATGTAAGCGATCCAAAGGAATTATTTTAGTAAAAAAAACATACATATGAAATAATATCACCTTATTCTAGATAAAAATATAATGATATAAAAAGCTTAGAAAAAGTTGTAACAATAAATTTTCTAGAAAAATAGGAGTCTAAAATGCAAAAAATTAAAGTTAAATTGACATAAAATATCCAATTATTTCCTAATCCATGAACTTTATCACTTATTTTTATGATATAAAATTACATATGAAATACTTTCAATCAAATTAAATACCCTTCATTTATAAGTTGTTACTCATTTTGACATTTCGTACATAAATGCCAATTTTTTTAATATCCTTGAATATATGAGGCTCGATGACAAAACAAGTAGTTCATAGACCCTTCTAAAACAAATGGTGAAGAAAGGTAGGAGAGTGGAGGAAGAAGGGTAGATGGGACCTAAAGAGCTTTTACATGGAGCAAAATGCTACATACACAGATAAATTGGACATCCATATAAATTATTGTTGCCAGAAACGGTCTTACATGATAATTATGGGTAAAAAAAGGAGCTTCAGAAAGGCTAATGATTGCAAGATTTAAGTGACTATGTTTGGAAGGTTCTACCAACCATTAAGTTGCTTCAAACTACTTGGTTGGTGGAACTAAATTTGAGTGCCATATGAATATTTGTAAGATTCATATTTGCTAAAAAAAGCATTCTGTGAAATACTAGAGTCAATGATTGAGCATGTGACCATTTTAAGCAAAAAATAAACACCAAAACACCAAAAAATATTTAAAACATCACAACATTATCTTTAAAAAGACATACAAATATTAAAGAGAGGAAGATTAAATAAGAAGATAATTTGGAAAAGGGAATAATTTTTTTCGAAAAACAAAATGATGATTTCTATGTTGAAAATGTTTTTATCCACAATAAAATGTCTTTTAAAAAAAACTAAGAAAAAAAGGATATTGGGAAAGGGAGAACAAGGGAGGGAGGAATAGGAAGAGGGAGAGGAAGAACAAATGGGAAGGAAGGAAATGGGATGGAAGGGGTGGAGAGGGGGAAGGAGAGGAAGTGTAAGTGGGAGGGAAAAGGAGGGTGAGAGAGACGCTTGGGAGTGAGAGGGAGGGAGAGGGAGAGGGAGAGGGAGAGGGAGAAGGAGAGGGAGAGGGAGAGGGAGAGGGAGAGGGAGAGGGAGAGGGAGATGGAGAGGGAGAGGGAGAGGGAGATGGGGATGGAGAGGGAGAGGGAGAGGGAGAGGGAGAGGGAGAGGGTCTCAAAGTGGGATGGCTAGTGGTGGTAGGCTAGGAGCATATGGCCACATTTAAGAGGCTGTAGGGGCCTCACATTTGATTCAAATAATATGAAAAATACATTTTTAGCATCCTTATTGAATATTGATGCCAAAAATGTTTTAACAAGAAACAAAAAACAAAGAATTTTGTCTGCCACAACCTTCAAAAGTAGAAGAGGTCAGATGGGGGAGATGGCTCTAGTAGCCTTAATACTAGATCAAAGTACACTCCTAAGGACATTTTTGACATCCTTTTTTACATTGTGATAAAAAAAGTCCCCATTACAACATAATGGACAACCGCACATGTTGTTGTTTGTACATAAAGCAAAGTGTTTTTCAAACTCTTTTTATGAATACTCATCTTACACTTAAGTTCCACAAAAATAAATGACAATATACCACACATTTTTTAAACTAAAAAGCCAACATCCAACCATGTTTGCCCTTCCTAATTTGACCCCGTATAATTCTCTTTGTTTGTCCATGTATGATCCTCCTTCCATTTGCTTCCTTTCCATTGTCCGACCCATATGCCTTCCTTCATTGTCCTACCCCTTGGCTCCCCTTCAATTCTTCGACCAATTAGTCCCTTTCCATTGACCAACCCATCCTCCCTCTTTCCATCATCCGACACGTTTGCTCCCGTTAAACGAGGCTTGTCCACCCTCGTCTACCTCCCCTTATTTGTCCTCCTTCCATTATTCGACTCGTTAATCCCCATCCAACCCATGTCTAATGATATTCCGCAATCTGAATTCCTTCCCTCTGTCCGCCCTCGCCGGATTTGCTCGATCCATCCCTATATCCAACTCTATTGGACTCCTGCAACCCTAACATGCAATCTTACACCTACTTCAAATTAATTTTAACCACTTACAATTCACCTTACAAGTAAAAGCAGTGATATACACACTGGATATCATTGCCACTTGAGACAATCAATGTCTTGGCATGAGGAAAGTAAGCTATTCTATCTAGGAATTAGAACCTCTTTTCATCCTATATTGACCCTATTGTGTTATTATGGGAGGGTCCATCAAAAGACAACACATTGTAGTGGTACATCACCACCACAATGTCATGGTAGACAACCCTAACTTCTCTTAAAACGAAGCCAGAAAGAAAGAAGGTTGTAGAGAGGAGCTATAGCCTATTGGACCAAGAGATGGGACAAAGAAGAAAACCTTTTTGAAATAATGGATTGCTGAATAATTTAAAGTATCCATAGTTAAAAGGGCTCCCAAAGATACACCTCATTCCATTAGATGCAACAAGTGTTGCAATGGTGTATCCGGAGTCAAATGTCATCTCAATGAACCGTAAAGAAGAAAATGCCATTGAACTGACGTAGGATTGCCGATTGTCTGCTAACCGATGGTCATCAAGTCTACACCATTGTCTAAGGAAGGACAAAGACACATGGTTGTCTACTAATTGAAGACTGTCACATCAACCGCACTGCCAAAGGAGGACAACGACAACCAACTATCTACCAACTCAAGGTCATTGAATCAACGCATTGCCAAATGACAACAAAGGCAATTGATTGCTTGCTGACCATGGAGTCTTGCACTTTCATTTAGTTACTTGAACACTAAGAACAAAAATGTTGTCAAACCAATGTTTGCCACAAGCTTCCAAATGTTTACAATATGTTTTAAAGCTCATTATGTTTTATCACACTTTTCAAATGTTTAAAAATTCTCCTACCAAATCAATTTACATAGACAAGGTCACTCTTAAAGTGGTATAGATCATGGTTTAGGATATATAAAAAAAAAAATATTAGTCAATTGTCGGCCGATCAAGTCACTATTTTAGTATCTACCAATTTGTAATGAGCACCACTAAAAAGTGCTTTCAAACTCATTTTCCGTATCTATGATACATTATTATTTCTTTCACTTGTTATATATATCAAATATCTAGAAATCATTTTCCTTTTTGCCTCACCTTTGTGCTTTACTTCATTGATCCTTATATGCTTGTTGGTGAACTCTCTGGCGTGACCGGCCTCTGATGCCTGATTTCTATCGTTTACATTTCAACCGAGAACTCCATTGCTTCTCAATTCTAGTTTTGTTTTTCTATTTTCCCACCTTGATGAGGGTGGACTCCGTTCTTCAAAAAAATGTTGTAATCATTTAATTTGGAGACCCACCGTTGACAAGAAAAGGAACATGGAGAAGGTTTTGCATTTCTTACAATTTGGTACATCCTCAAAGATCTAACAATGCATCTTTATGATTTTAGAGAAATTATTAGGAGTTTTGAGAATGTTTAGGGTTCTAGGGAAGATCATTAGGATTCTAAAGAGAATCTTCTGGAATTTTTAGAATCTTCATGATTTGGAGGAGTCTTCAGGATTTGGAGGAATCTTTATGATTTAAGGAGAATTTGTGGAGGATTTCAAGGGATTCTATAAGTTCTAATGTCATATCCTTAGGAAATCCGACCTTACTTGCAATTTTTTGTACTATCTAAGACATGAACTTGGAGTCTATGTTTATTTATTTGTCCATAATTGATCTATTTGTCCACATTTTGTTAAAACCCCGTTGGATGGATTTTCCATTAAAGAAATTTATTGCTTGGTGAAAAAATAGTCACATAAATTACTGTAAAGGTGATTCTCTTGAAAAACATTCCAACAATACTTTTGGTATTCAAAATGTTCTTGTTTAATATGTGGCTTGGCCATTCTAGAATGCACCTCAAAAATAAAGCATTCAAGGGCACCTCTACATTAAAAGTGAATTTTACATGTTTGATATTAGAGTTTTCATGAAAGTCACCAAATTACACTGGATAGGTACCCCAAAATCTTAAGGTCTTATGTTAGTAACCGGGACCACATGCATATGGTGTCTTGCCTTGGGAAAGGTTTGGAGGTACTATTGGTCAACCCTTTGAGAACTCAAGGTACTATGGGGGAACTTTAGCTTGCATGAGGTAGGGCCCAAGAACATTAATTGCAAAGCATTTTATTGGTGCAGAAAAAGGCGATATGAAATTTCCTCATACTCTTTTTTTTGTTGTTTATACATCTCATACTGTCTGGCACCATATTCCTCCTTTCTTGCCCCTTCAGGAAGCACTTTCAGGAAAACTCTATTTTGTATACCACTTCTTCAAAATTTCGTGTTCACTTTAACTATTTTCAAACAAAAAAGTATCATTTACACTGAAAAAAACAGATGAAAAAGTTCAGAATGCAAAGCTCAATAGAATTCACCACAAGGTATAGTAATCAACACCTAAGTGGACCATGAGGCCTTGGAAGAATCTACGAACATTATAGATTATGTAGAACATCATCTACATCGTGATTGCATTCCATGGCAACCCCATTTCACAGATATCATTGTAGTTCACCAATGCCTGCATAGATTGGAGATCAAGGATATGCATTGGAAATTTATCACAGAGCTCGAAGTGCGTTATGAAGACTTTGACAACAACAACCAATCATGGGAAAACTTTCAACACCCCACAAATTGACGCTTTGAGGGCCTTGTAGGCCTTAACACGCGGGGTACAAATTGATTTGGGTAGATTCCTAAATATCCATTTTCAAAGAGAAATCCTTGAACTTCTTAGTGAGAATAGGAATATGGGTTATCTTTGCAGGGAATATTTCTTTTGTTTTTTGGACATATAGGAAAAAAATTATGGTGCTTTAAACATAAAAAAAATTCTTTTGGCAGATGGGTAGGGTACTATGGACATGAATAGTGCTACTTTGGAGTCGACAATTGCACTTTTTTGAGGCGGGTGGTAGTGAAGGAAAGTTCTTAGCAACCTTCACTGTTTTCACATAAAATTGCATAGAAATTAAGGATTTTACTTTGTTTGAAGTTTTTTTTCTATTGCTAAAATAAATTATAATAGTTCTATTCACTGTTTGGATTTTAAATCCAACAATTTCTTCTCTATTTAAACAAAAAGAATTGATTTCCTAAGCAACGAGCCACTTTCTGTACCCTTAGTCGTTGCAGGTCCTTTTTTTTTGTAAACACCTCTATCACTTGTGATTTTTTGTGTGCAATGACATAACACAAGGTAGAACATAGATCCATTGAGTTTAAGCAATGTGTAGTGGAAAAATATGACATTATCTTGAGTCAAAGTACAATGGCCTTGTCCAGGCAGAGTGGAAAAAAACAATTTTGCACTCTTTAAATGCATGTATCTTTCAATTTGTACGGTCAAAATTTACAAAAAAATTATGGTGTATCATTGTAGTAGTTAGCTTCAAGATCCAATGATTGAAAGTAGTAAAGGGTTGTTTGAAGAAGTCTAATAAAATCTTGTTGTCTCTTTCATGAAGAGTATTTTTTGTAGTATACTTTCGCTTCTTGAATCTATGGTAATGGAGTATTGTTTTATGAAGAGGAAATAAGATCCATTGTGGTTTGGCGAGCTAGAGTGATTTCCGTTGCAATGAAATATACCTGCTGCGTAGATGTTGTTTTGCATGGTCTATTACTATTGTAGATTTTCCCGGGCCTTTGGGAGCTCGTCAGGTTAAAAGATAACCAGTCTTCAATTACACAGATGATTAACGAGCCCAGACTTCTCGGGTTTGTAATCCTGATGGTTTTTAGGTCCACACCTTATAAGACTAGAGGTCTAGAGCTTTTAGTTTCAGGATAGTACTACGATGAGGCAAATCGTGCTCAAATTTGGATTTTCCTATTGACCCCGGTCGAGCGTTGAGCCAAGCCACAGGCTTGGCAGGGCTTGGGAGGGGTGGGAAAAAACTTGCCCCTATTTTTGTGTTGGAGTGGGGCCCCACATTATCAATTAAGGTTTGTAGTGGGGTTAATTTGGGGCCGCAGGCTTCAATTTCGGCCAAAAAAATTCCAAGAAAAACCTCTAGATCCTAAAACGGGCAGGGCTAGAAAAAAGGACCCACCCGAGGATGAGGTTTGGTGCAACGCTCGACCAGGGTCAATAAGGAGATCCCTCAAATTTCCTCCAGGATGATGTCTTTATTATGGTGTCCTAACACCGCCTTCACTCTCAACGGAAATATCAGTACCCGCTCTGTTGTACCTCCGATTTGGTTACATATCTGGCATGAAAACTTGACAGAAAATAATTGAAAGATATTGTAGCAAGTATGAGAACGGATTTGTTATTTATTTCGCTGCAAAGATCGAGGTCAAGACTCTGACTCTTTGCATACAATCAGCCACAGAGCAATATGACTTTGAGCCTATCTTCATGTACATCATATCAGTTGTACAGCTTCATGGTCGTTTCATGGAGTTTCCAATGTCTGGTTCTCAGCTGATGAGCTAACCGGGTGATACTAGCATGATACCCCTTGATACTAATGTGGTTCTCAGGCGCTCAGTTTAGTTGGACTTGGACGAAAGAAACTAGTACTTGTTACCAGGACAGCTCGTATAAGTCTTTCAATTGCTCCTAAATAAGTAGAGATCAACAAAATAATCATTCACGAGAGGAAATCTTCTTCACAAACTAGATAGACAATAAAATCGCTTCAATTACAACATATGAATGAAACGTGAATGAATCCTGTGAACACTAGCACAAATGAGGATGTTTTCGGCATTTTTTGGTGTAATGGCGAGAAAACACTATTAAAGTAAAAAAAACTGTCGAAAACCTGTGTATCGTGTAAAGATCAGTCGGATTTAGAGTTCCGAAAACTGCAGCTCCATTTGTACTAATGGAAGGTGGTGCCCCTTGGAGAAATTTAATTTAATCAGATAAATTGATTTCTTAATCCCCACTTGTGGCAACCAATAGGACCAATTAAACACATTGGCAGCAAGAATTATTACGGCTAATGTGACCAGCGCAAGAGTTGTGGAAATGCTCTAAGTATTATCACCGGCCTCTGAAGATTGGTTTCCGAGGCACGTACTGTGTCCATATTTTTTAGCCTGAGCTTCCGAATCTCATGATTTTGCAGCGTCTTTATCCTCATCACACAAACGCCTAGCTAACGTACGATGTGCGGTGAATCTCATCTTCTCCATATTATTATACTCAGGAGATACTAGGTCTATACCAGTGTGATACTCGGGCGATACTGGGGCAGTCCGGGTCATAATAGAAGCCGTTGGGACGTGCATGCAATTATCATGCTCATGTGGTTGTTGTATGAGCATGGACCCCCCAGAAGATGTTGACGCATCTAGTTCGGAAGTTACGAGTTTTGGGACAGCGATATGGACGCGGCACATGCAGTCTGAGCAACCACAGCCGCGCCACATCTAGTTCAAAGAGAAGGTTCCTATCCAACATCACCAGTCTCTGAGGCTGAGGTGAACTGCTCATTTCTCTCATCAGCAGCTCCGCACCAAAAGCTGGTCTGATTATTCGATCTCATCATCTGTTAGGTGGCAGACTAGTCTCAGAATAATTTGCGTGGATGATATGATCGAGCACTTGAGGACATGGAATGATTCTTCTGCAGACTAGTGTTGATCGACACCACATTGACGTAGACATGATGATGAGAGATGATACTGATTCTTTTACAGAGAATCAAAATGGTTCGTTGAACAGTGAATCCCATGCAGCAGACTGAAAATTATGATGGTTTTTCCATGTGCTGGTGTCGCTGGGAGCATTTGCCTGCAGTTATTGTGAATGGGCTCGTGAAGAATCGGATTACGAAGTGGGTTTTGTCAGATGACATTTCCGAGTAGTGGAGCTCTGATTTCTGAGGAACACGTGGGGTTTAGGGTTGACATGTCTGGTCAGGTCTGAAGTGCATGGCAGGGTTGTCTACATTTCAAATGTCCCTAATAAAAAAATTATCAGACATGAGAGTTTTCCTGAAAGTCCTTCATAGTAAGGAAAGAAATTTAAAAAAAGGCATGCAAAAAGGCAGGGTGAGGTTTAAACACAGAAACGAAAGCGGGCATGAGGAATTCTATGCTCCCGTTTTCTCCACCAATGAAAGGCATGGTGATCAATGCTCTTGGGTTGTATCCAATGCAAGCGAAAGCTCTCCCATAGAACCCTTAGTTTCCTAAAAGTTGACCATTAGTTCTTCCACACCTTTCCCAAGCCAAGTCACCCTATCCATGTGGTCCTAGTTATTAATACAAGACAATTAAGTAGGGAGTGACATGTAGGGTGACCCCTTTCACTTTCAAGAAGATTCTATATTCTTCATCTATTTCTTGAATTATTTTTATATTTTTCAAATATGCCCAAATATGTTTGAATTTACTTGAATACTTAAAATCTTGAACATGGGACATACTAGACATATATGTAGACGGACTGATATAGATGGTCGCATGTCTGTCAAAGACAACCTTGGAGCATAGTTGTGATCCTCTTTCTATTCAAATCACAATATTGATGAATAGATTTAGTGTTTGCAACACTGATTATGAACCTAACAGTAAATATGAACAACCAAACATGGTTTTACTTGTTCATGTTTCACTAGCAACACTAGTTTTGCTAGTACTCCAAGAGTATATGTTGCTAGTGAAACCTGCTCGTGGAGTGTTACTACACTAAAATTTATGTTTAGTGAAGTGGTACAAATAGTGTACTTACCCTAGTACACTATTTGTAAAGAAGTTGACAATTGGTGTTAGCTACCAATGTCATTAATGTAACCTTCACTCAAACCCCAATCAATCCCCCAATCATTCCAGCCCATGCTTCTCTTCATTTGCAACTTTAAAATGGTCATAACTCATTCAAAACTTGTCCAAATTGGGCAAATGAGGTGTTTTCTAACATCTACATTTTCTGTAGATGCCAAAAAACACCTCATCTGTCCAATTCGGGTTTATAATGAATGAGTTGTGGCCAATTGAAAGCTGATGATAAGATACTCTGACAGCCCTCGACTGCTGGACCTTTTTTTATACTTCTACTATTGATACACTAAATGTGCACAAGTGAAAAAAATTATGTTGAAATCTTTACTAATATTGACAAATAGTGTAGTAGTTGGCATTTAGTGTAGGGTTTTGTCACTACACTAAATGCCTCGTTCGCAATTGGTGTATGGGTTTGCATTTAGTGTATACTACACTAAACATAAATTTTAGTGTAGTGTTGCTAGTACTCTAAGAATATATGTCAACTCGGAGTAAATTATGGAACACCAAACTTGTTAAACTTGTTCATGTTTATTATAGGATATTGGGTGTAAATCCAACCGAAGTATCCCACAATGTTGGTAGGAAGAGTCGGATACAACCTTTTTTTTGTAGGCAAAAATTTGCCTCAGAGGAAAAGTAAAAGTAGCCCAACACTACACTAAAGATGGCATTTAGTGTAGTAGACACTAAATGCGAACCCATACACTAATTGTCAGCTTTTCAATTAGTGTAGTGACAAAACTATATACTAAATGTCAACTACTACACTAAATGTCAATTCTAGTCAGTAGTGGAACTTAGGTTTTGTTACGTGTGGACATTAAGTGTATGAAACATAGAAAATGAATACGTGCACATTTTGAGCATCAAAGTAAAGAAGGTTATGAGTGCATTGAAAAAAAAAACAATTTGCAAAAGAAAGATTGGAAAAAATATAACGTGGATATGGAACAAAAAAGAAATCCCAAAAGTAGAAGAAAAAAAAGTATGTGCATATGGAAGGAAATGAAAATGCAAATATGAGATTGGAAAAACAAGAAATTGGAATTCAAAGGAAAGTGAGAGAAGAAAGATATATTGGAAAATTAGAAAAACATATATATAAAATAAATAAAAACTAAATAAATATTAAATAAAAAAACATACAATAAATATTCATTAAGTATAATATTGGATACTAAAATAAAAAATATTTGTTATTATTTTAATAATATTTTAATAATATTTTAACCATAAAGGCCCAAGGCATTTTCACATAAGAAACACTTCAAAACTGCTCGTTCTAGTGCAATGAGTAAGGAGGGAATTTCAAAATTATTTTCTACATCTAACCGTAGGATCTCAATGAATACTTGTTTATTAATGTCCTCACAAAATTTCATAAACTTTGATTGCACGGATTGAAAGATTATAGAATTTGAAGTAGATAAAACAGTTCATTTTCTTTGCAACGTTGAGTGGTTCAGCAGACTTTGACTTCACTTGGTGTCAAGTTTTTGCACTACACAAGGTCTAAAAACATTACCATCATGTTAATCTTGATGTTATTACCTTGCACACCAATTTTTAGAAGTCGAGAAGGGGTGTAGCATATTCAAAACACTTGTGCAAGGAGTAGAAGTCCAAAAACTGCCAATTTACGTTTTAATTTTTTGTGGAAGAAATATAATTGAGAATGAGAATTCAAATAGTCAATAAAAAGGTTAACACCACATCTTAAAGTAGAAAAAATAAAGTTAAAAAAATACAAAGATCTCTAAGTTTTATGCGGAAAAGAAGAAGTTTTTTGGTGCCTTGCCCGACAAAGTGTGGGAATGTATGACAATGTTTGACTTGGGTTAATGTCCCATTTTTCACTAAAGACAAAAAATGTTTTTTGAAAATTTGAAAGAAAATAATATCACTTGTTTTTATTGAAAATCTCACATTTGATAGAGTGTTCTAGCAAAAAGTTTTTGGAGTTGCCCAAAGTACCCACTCTCCCCATTTAAAATTCAAAACCCTATAACTTTTGCACTGAATGTCGGATTTAGAAAAAAAATTGCACTCACACAAAGATTTTAGTAATTTCCATCTACAATAGAAATGTTTAATGACAAATATTTTCTATTGACACCATAGGAACCTGCCCAGTCCTTCAAGAGTCCTCCGAGGGGACTCTTGGGCCTTTAGGGGTTAAACCTTAAAAATAACGGTCAAAATTGAACCTTACACTATATCAATAAATAAGTTAAATATTGAATCATTAAAAGACAAATTTTCAATCTAATTATTCTAAATAACCATAATATCCTTATTAATTTTGAATAATTCATAATATCCTTATTTGATGGTTATTTATTCATGTTTTGTTGTGTTTCTAATGTTATTAAAAAAATTTGTAATTTTCCAAAAACTTCAAGAAATCTATTTAAAACTAAATTTAAAATAAAATTAGAACTTAGAATTTTTTAAACAATATAAAACTTTAGAAATTTTATTTCAAATTTTTTAAATATATATTATTAATATAAATATTGATTTATCTAAATAAAATTTGATTTCAATTGGTATGATGTATTTAAAGGTTTGATTTTATTAAAATACAATTTCATTAGGTTTTTTAATCTTTTGAACATATTACTGAAAAAAGGCCATAGGATGCTTCATTTGCTTCCTTGGCGATGCTATCTTGTGAGCGACGAGCAGTAAGCCTAAAAACCTCTAAAAATGGGAAAAGAAAATCATTGTTTTTTTAAAAATGTAAATTTGAGAGCAATTCCGCCAGAACTATGAATTTTGAAGACATTTTTTGAAAAAATTACTAAATCATATAAGTAGCCTATAACCGTCGTCCTTTTTGGCATAGATTTTTAATGTTTTGGCCTTCTTCTCTTCCTGTGCTTCGGTCATAATCTAAGTCTATCCATTTAAATTCAAAATGATCTACATTTTTAGGGATCATATTCACATTCAAAAGATATTTTATTATTTCAACAACTCTACATTGTGCTAGAATCTCTTTCGACTAGTTTAAAATTTTGGCCTAGGCTTGGCCAAATTTATTATTTATTATCCAATGATTTGGTTACACGGTGCATTAAAGGGTATTACGTTGCACTTCGTAGAGTCAGTATTCCTCCGGAATGCACCTAATCGTCACTAAATGCTTCCAAAGTAACCGCTCTGGTTTCGTTCCCACAGTGACCAAGTGTTCTTCTCCGAATATCCCACAAACTTAATCTCACCAATTCAATTGTTCATGGGTTAGCTATTTTATACACTCATGTGTTCTGGATCCAGATCCTTCCGGAGTCCGAAATTTGTGCAATGATTGCCGGAACTGGTTTGGTCAATCAGTAGGTATTTTGATTATTCTCTGGTCCCCCTCAGAGAGTCTTCTGGAAGGTTTAAACGAGTGACCGGAAGGCCACTGATCTTGTTTTGTGTAAGTGGCCGGATTCCCCACTGCCTTGTGACTTTAAGTGGCTAGACACCCACTGCCCCGGAACTTATGGTGGCCGGACACCCACTCTCCCTACTCTGCTAACCGGTGATTGATTGCTGCTGCTAGACTTAGACTCTCACAACATCCGGATGGCCTTCCGGACGCGATCACACAGAGACTAGTCCGGACTACAACGACATTCTGGTAAGTGCGATTGCGGTTCTCCGGAAGGGTGTTACCTCTTACCGAGAGTTCTCCGTCTAGACCTACGCATTAGGCTTTTCTTCCTATCGTGGGGATAAACTTCGGCCTCAACCGAAATCCAGGTTAACACGGATTCTTTTGTATCCTAGAGATTATCAGGAATACCTCTGCAGTTCATCTCTTCCCCTCCTGGCTACTTCCCGACCTTGGAGACTACCGGGAATACCTCTGCAATAGTCCTCCAGCTCTCCGAGGTGATCTCCTGATGCGGGTCCTGACCGATTTCCCTCTAGCAAAGAAGTTATCACTCCACTCCAGAAGAACACTTACACAACCACAGATATCCAAATGGATCAATTACTCACGAGAACAACACTCCACACCCACGAGACTAGGGAGCAATTCTAGTGAAAGGAGTCTGGAGTATATTTCAACGTAAGAAAACAAGATGAGAAGTTTTTCCCAAAACTCCACTACTAAGTACTAACTAAGTTTCTCCTAAACTTAGCCTTCCACCCATCTACTTGAAATCCACAAGATCTTATCTAAAAGATCCGAGAAATTCCGAAAAGTTCTAGATTGGATTTCAGATCCTATAATCACGGAAAAGTTTCTGGACTCCGAATTTCCTACCCTAAGCTACAAAAATTGGCAGTTGATTCCGTCAGCAGCCGGGTGCAACTGGAGCCCCATTGTTAATCGCTGTTGGTCGGGAATCTAAACCCCCAAAAATGCTACACCTAAGCACTAACCTAAGACGGGCACCCAGTGTCCGATTTCTCCCACTTCTGCGCGAGGGGGATCTCTCCACCGGAACCCGCTACTTACCTTTGGCCTTCTTCGATGTTGCCGGCGAAGAGCTGCCCTTCCGGATCGACGGTTCAACCGCTGGAGAAACCCTTGCCACCTGAGCTCTGGAATCCGGAGGAGGAGGTTGTTTTTCCGGTGCAGCTTCCGGAACTGGAGGTGTTGGTCGTTCCGGCTTGGAAGTTGGTTTGGCCTCCTAGACCAAGTCCCTGTAACTTCCGGAGGGACTCTCTGGTCCGTGTGCCACTCTCCTGGACACGGACTTGGACGGTGCCCGGAGATCGGCTTCTTCAAGAGGATCCGGTAGGCGCATCGTCGGAGGTGTCAGCAGATCTGGAAGAGTCTTCAGTATCTCACATGTGCTGGGGTTGGGAGATACAATGCCTTCCGCAGGTGTGCGAGGTGACGGAGTATTGAGGTCCTCCGGATTTGCTGAGGTACCCGAAGCTGGAGCCGGATCGAACTGTGGTGGTTCCGGAGGAGCCGTGGTTCGGTCTGGGGTCATGAAGTCTTCCAGTACTTGGGTCGCCTCGTCTTCCGGTTCTACCAGAGTGATGTTGCTCACCAGAAGCTTCATCTGCTCCCAGGTCTGGTCCATCTTCTCCGCCTGATCAAGAAGGAACAAGAAGATGTTGGTCCTGGTCACCTTTTTCTCCTTCTCCACCAATTCAATGAAGAGCTTGCTCCGGTTGACCGTGTCCACCGGAAAGATCAGAGCCTCCCGGACCCCCGTCAAGGCGGCTGCCGATGCGTTGGCTCTTGCCTCCGCCTGTTTCCGGGCCACCACTGCCAACGTTGTCTCCTATCGCAAGTCTGCTACTTGCTTTGTTAGCGTTGTGTTGGAAGTTTACAAGTTGGTGACCTGTAAATGCATTGCCTTCTAAGAGATCTCCTTGTTCCGGAGATCCTCCACCCGGCGGATCGCCTCTTCCAGCTGGTCAACCTCCAGACTCCGGAAGACCTGTTCCACGCCGGTCTTCATGACGTACTTGAGCTCGTTGAGAGCCTCTACTCTCCAAGTTAGCCCGCGCAGGATGTCATCGATTTCCTTCATCTGGCCCTTAGAGTCTTCCGGATCGAGCTTCCTCTTCTTCCGGTTGGCTTCCTCAGACGGCCCGAACTCGTCTACACCGGACGATCCGGACGTACTACTGGCGTCCGGACTTTCCTGTGCCGGCTCCTTGTCTTGAGCCTTCTTCTGCGCCCTCCGGTCTACTTCCGGAGTGTCCGCGGTTGTTTGGTCCGGCATTGGTTCTGCTACCCCTCCGGATTCTTCTTCGGTCTCATCACCTCTATACTTTTGGAAGCTGAGGACTTTGTCGTACTGCCTCTACTTAGTCTGGGTGAGCTAATGGTGATGGCAGTAGAACTGCGCCACATAGGAGGCCAGAGGGGTTGCCGATTTCTTCACCTTTTGGAGATTGGCCACCAGCCGGTTGATCATCTCGCTCATGAGCGTTTCCTAGTCCACTAGTATCTTTTCCCGGAGTGCTCCAAGGAAAGTGCAGGCCCACTACGCCACTATCCGCTTCGGCTTTTCCGGATGGAAGATAGGGCTTAGAAACCCTAGCAGTAGCCCGGCGTCCTGATGCTTCAAATCCTGGAAGTTGTATCCCTCCTTTGGGTCGGCTTTCCCTTTGAACTCCTCCATCAGGAACTCGTCTCGCCGTTCCACCATTTTGGTGCGGCCGGCCCGGAAGCCGTACGCCTGTATCCATTCCGGAACTCCCTAGAGTTCCGGATGGGCCCCCAACATCCCTTCGTACTTCTGGTCCAACGTTCCTATCAGCTCCCGTACGTATACCTCCTCACGGATGCCCCAAGCAAGGTCGAGAAAGCCGTCGCAGCCCATGGCCTTCAGACTCTCCTTCAGGAGATTGTAGTCGTTCGGGTCTGCAGGGATCTCTGGTAGAACCTTCGTTAAGGATGGAAGCGCAGCGGCCGGCTCTTCGTCTCGCTTCCCTCGCCCATCTCTGTCTGTTTTCTTCTTCTTGGCCATGTGGACCGTCTTTAACTGGCCTCCCTACTCTCTATGTTGTCCCTGCACGCATTGTCCTCACAAAAACCCTCCCTAACGGACACACGTTTGTTCTAACCGTCTAAGCAAACAAATACTAACGGGCAACGGTTAAGAAAATAGGAGAGAGAGAGAGAGAGAGAGAGAGAGAGAGAGAGAGAGATAAAGAGAGAGCGCTGGAGCGAAAGCGCAATACGCAAAGAAGACTGAAAAAAGAAAGACGTTTCCCTCGCTTCACGACCTTTTGTAGCTGGCCGTTAGTACAGTTGATGATGACAGCTGATGGTGGTAGCTCTGGATGACTGCTTTTCCCAGAGTTCCGTTAACTACTCCGGCCATCCGTTTAGCAGCTTTAGGATCAATTAGAGATTTCAACCGGGTTCATCCGTCTTCATTCTTACAAACTGACTATAAGTTATATTCTAGCACAGATTATCATAGGTACTTAACTAATTTTTTTTGTTTTTGCCGGATTTTTGGGTTAACTTCCGGAACCTTGTGGGCACGGTTTCCCACATATTACCTAGGTGCTAGAAGGGTATTGCCTAGGTTTGAACGGCTATGGCCATAGCATTACTTGGGTATCATCCATATTTTATAGGGACATGCCATTGACATTACATGGAATCACGTAGACAATTTCGAATGGGATTTCTCAAAAAAGTTAATAATCTTCATTTTGAATTGATTTTGTGCAAAACTGTCCATTGCGTACGGTAGTGCATGCAGAGTATGCTAATCTAGGTTGTTACATAAGTCCAAAATCCAAGCCCCCGGACGTCTTAAATGTCCCATCCATCCGGACGCAAGTAAATTAGCGATCGCCCAATTTACCCCCGGTCGTCGCCCGGCCGCCACCTGCTCAGTCCACGATTGAGCAGCGACTGCGAACTGACCGTTCGGCGACCGGGCAGCGAAGAGGTTGCGACGAGGTTGCGACCGTGGTGACCGGCGGTAAAAGAGGTAAACAAAGCTAATTTTTTCTAAGTTACAGTTGTCCCGTAGAGCTCTTGGACGGCCGTCCTATCCCGTCCAAACAACCTAGACTCCAATTAACTGATCATAACAAACTCAGTAGACACAGTAAATAAATTTATGTCTACATCTACGACTTTGTGACTCTACGTCTGAGCAATCTAAGATCGTGGATATTTTTGAGAAGTACAAGACCATTGCCTTTCTCACTCTTGTCCGTGAAAGTAATGCAACAGGACTTGTCCTTCCGTCCAATTTGCTCCCGCATTGTCTGCCATGAAGCCTTTGAAATTTGTCTCCTCGAAGTTGTGGTTCTTCATTGTACCATTCAAGTCCTCCTAGAATAGTTGTTGGGCTTTAGCATCCTCCAATTGCATGTCGCACATGACGCTTGTCATTACTCTACAATACTTACTGCCATACATAATGGCATGCCATAGTAGTCCTTTCCTTCACTCGCTATACATGATCAAACATCAACCAACAATCTTGGAAGTCCTCTCCGGCTTGCCAACGCTTAAGACCACTACCTAGACGATCAACAGATATCTTAAAAACAAAACTTTACCTTTAGATTCAACGACGCTATAATGTGAGCAGTGAGCAGTGAGCAGAGAGCAATGAGCAGTGAGCCTTTTTTTGGTAGGAAATATTCTAAAATTAGGAATATTTTTAAAGTAATATTCCATTTAAACTAACAATAGCAACTTTTAAAACCTAAAACCGTGGACTGTGAAATGTCTTTTGTGATAGTAATGTTCTAGATGGCCTCTTACATGACCGTATTTTTAGTCATTTGAATAATATAAGATTAGATTTAGCACCAACGTTGGTACCAAAATTTCTCTCTCCTCTTTTAAAGTGGATGATTTTTATTGGATTAAAAATATTCTGGATGTATAGAGTTTTAGATAAGCAAATTCTGTGGATGAACAAAGTTTAGGCATGAACGAAGTTTATGGATGTGCATTGTTCAATTGACCCCTTACAAATTACCTTGATCTTTCTTAAATTGAACTGCCATCCGTACAATATCTCTATGATTAGGAAAATAGCATTATCATACAGAGTGATTTTGGTTGTTTGACCCAATAGTTAATTTTGCATGCTCTTTAGTGTTGTTTCATACATCCACTCTTACAATAAGATACTATCTCATATGCTAAAAAACAACACACATGAACCTCCTCCCCCAAGTTGTTGTACTCATCAGCAATATGATAATGAAGTCCTCTAATGTTTATTGTAGCAACAACATTTAAAGTAGACAGTAGTCTAGAAAGCACTACCTACAGTCTTGTGATGCCAGCCTCTCCGCAAACAAAATTCGCCAATTCTACATCCAACATCTTGCAACTTTCATAATATTATTAAAAATATAATTGTGTTCAAAATTACTTAAAAGTTTGGAGTGCAAAACGGGCACTTTGGTACCGAGGTCCCATTTTTCCCCTCACTCAAATTGTAGTGGAAGCAAGAATTGTAAAATTATGTAAAATTGTAAAATTATGTAAAACTGTAAAATTATGTAAAATTGTAGAGGAAGCAAGAATTTTTGTATCCAAATTTACGGAGAAGTTTGGAGTGCCAAATGGGCAATTTGGGTAATGCCTTAAGGAGAATTTTTCTCAATGGAGGACAATTTTTTAATATTTTTTTGTTATATTTATATATATATTTTTTGTGCTTTTTTTTTTTGGGTTTCCCCTGGTTTTGCCCTCAGGGCGCTCCTTGGTACCGAGGTGCCCCTCGGCAGGTGTTTTTTTTTTTTTTTTTTGTATTGCCCTTAGGGCGCTCCTCAGTACCGAGGTGCCTCTCGGCAGGTAGTATTTTCTACCACTAGGTACCCTATTAGCTCTGACCATTAGCTCCAACCAAAAATCAAAGGTCTTGACTAGAAAGGTGCTACAGACCGCCAATATCAGTGTTGAAATCACATGAAGAAATTATTGCATTCTATATAGTTGCTTAGCTCTGAATGAGACTAAAAAGCTTTTACTAATATTTTATAAGTTGTTGTATTTTTTAACCTATAAGCTGAGCAATCATTCATCTACATTCATCTATCTACATTCATCCATCTATCTACATTCATCCAAATATCCTCCAAACAGTTTATTTCCGGGTTTTTTAATCTAATTTTCTCCCATTTTGAACTTTTTTCATACCATGGAAATAGGTCACAATGTAAAATTATTTCTTGTAAATCACCCCAAATTTGTGGTTATAGGATGTTCAACTGAAAAAAATAAATTGCTTATTGCTCAGTGCTCAGTGCTCACTGCTCACATTCTAGCATTCCTGCCTTTAGATTGACCCGACAATTTGTTTTTTAGGATGAACTCAAACTTGGACAATTTCTTGAGGTGCATGATGTTAACCATTACACCCTTTCCTCCGCTGTAGAACCTTTTGCATGTTGACACAAGGTTTCTGATGTTTGGAGAAGAAAGAGTCTTGAACTCTTTGAGACCAACATCCATAGATGCACCTTCTAGGCCCGTCAATATGGAGCTCGGACGGATTAAATAGTTGGAGAGGGACGTCGTTCTCACAACCATGATGATTGCGGAGTTAGTATCCTTTAGTCTGCACTAGACTTCTTTTGCAACACAATCCTCCTTCACGTCCATTGCCGTTTGATCAATGCCTTTTGACATGGGTTTGATGATGATGATATCCGAGATGGATGGCGGTACACTTGCGTTCAAGATTGCTAGACGTCACGTAATAAATTTGAGCATCACAAAGAGCAAGACAAATTTGAGGGTTTGACACAGCATACATGCCAGCCTTGATTTGTTGGATGGTCCTCCGTTCAATGGAAATGGGGTGAAGGCAAACCCGCTCCACTTGGTTTGATTTGTGCGACCTTTGTTCCTGCACTAATAGTCATAATGTAGATTGGGGCACTGAAGATGTCTGGTATATGTTGACTTGCAATACGTGAAGCCAAAATTGTTCTTGATATTTGTAGTCATAGTCCTACACCACGTGTGACCGTCGTATTGTTTACTCATTCCATCAAGGTCCTTTTTAAATCGCAAAAGAATACCCTCTGGGAGAGGTGGCAGCTCGAATATCACGTCTCCATTATATTTTAGAGGCATATATTTCACACATTGTAAATCTAGGCTATCTAAATCAAGATGTGATAGCTCAGACCTAGATCCCTTCCTAAGACTGGTTGTACGGACATGCAAAAGGATACTCCGTAAATTTTGAAAGGTAGGATGGATAGGAGGCTTATCTAAGACTACAGATGGACACATTTCAAACTTGGAAAGAAGTGGAATAGACACATCAAGACCAGTTGATCTTTGGGAATAGAATGGATTGTTTGACTCACCTAGGTTCACGTCGGAGAGATGGTCATCCTTAATATTGCTCAGAATTTGAACGCTTGGGTTGGACATTGAGCCTAGACCAGACACAAGTATTGTATCACTGAAATTGATTGGAGGTGTCATAACCGTTGTGGACGCGTGATCGGAAATTTGACCAATTGAGACTCCATAAACTTTGAATGAAGCGCGGCATAAATTCCACACGAACCCTTTGGCATCACGGTCCTTCACTTGGTAAATGGACTGGACTAAACTAAACTGAAATAACTATCAAACACCTCTTCTTCAATTTGAATTGTTCCAATCCTATATCCAAAACAAAGACATAGCAATGACTCAAGGACAATGACAGTGCCATCTTGACCAACGGACTTAACAAATGGAACACCCCCTTGATGGGAAATTAGAAAAGCCATGAACCTCAATGAACCTTGACTCTCAATGATGGTTTTGTCAGCTATAAAAGATAGCTCCATGAATACAAAGTTCGTGGACGGGACTATCTTCATGCAATCTTTTTGATACCTCATGAAAGAATATGACAAAGTGCTCAGAACAACAAACTTAGATTAGCAAAGCGATGAAATTGAATATAGAAAAAATCAGCATATGACCCTTGAAGTAGGAGGGAGTATCGCGTCGTTAATATTCATAGATTGTTACTGGTAAAATTTTTAATTAATGGTTTACGACGGCTGATGCATTTGACAGTAAAGACATGCCATGTGGGATCTAATTTCACTTCAAAATATAGACTGACAACATTGTTTCATATAGCCAAATCACTTGTGCTCCAATCGGTAAAAGATAGCAAGAAGGGTTCAATGTACAAAACTAATCGTTGAAGCAAAAGTGCCAATATGTTTCGGGTTGTGTTAGCGTCGTGGGGATGTTTTCCAGAGAAGAGACGACAATTTGAGATTTAGTGTTGAAGATGACTAAGAAAGTTAGACGGAGGAGACAACCTACACAGTATTCAAATCCCAAGAAAACCGCAACATAGAAAAAACATAGAGAGCAAAATGCATTATTGGATTTTCAAAATAGAGAAGTAGAAGAACCAAAATGGATTGAGCAATTCAGGGAGTTGCATAGTATCCTCAAGGGAGCGCATCCACACTTGTCAAGGATTCAAATATGTTTCAAATCGGCTTAGAAGTTGTGCTCTAATTATATAGTTTGAAAACGTAAGGGCTTGCTTCATTCATCCTATAATCTTTGGCTTTGTTGCTTCCTATGTTGTGTAGGTGACTACCACTTTCATGCACTCTTTTGAGGATAGAGAGGAAGAAGAGTCTTTACAAGCAAATATGATGAGCGGGATCGAGAGATCAATGGCGTTGGAGACTTTGCTGCAAGGGTGTAGGGATGATAATGAACATGTAGAGGACTATGAAATTCAAAGCGCAAACACAGTTTAAGCTTCCGGTAGCATTGGAAATTTGTCAGTGTCCACATGGAATAGAAATGGTTCCTCCTCGAGGAAACAGGTTACTCGAGGACAGTGTCATCATGGAAGCACGGACAACCTTTCGATGGTAGAGCTAGGGTCGGGGCATGTTCCTCCAATTCAAGTATATCTTTATACAAATATTCTCAAAATATTTGATTATGATTACAAATGGTGCCATGCTCTTGATATTTAGATCACATTTTACTATTTTAGTACCTAACTAGCAATTGGCCCTTGCTTTGCAACGCATATGTCCAACCATTTTAATGTAATTTTTCTATTACAAACTATAAATCAAAAAAGGTAATATGATTCACTGCACGATTGATTGCGCAATTAACTGTGCGGTTGGCTGCAGCGATTATGTAGTTCACCGCATGGTTGACTGCGTGGTTGATTGCTCCGTGGTTCACTGCGTAGATTATGATTTTAGAAGTATGATTATCAAAAAACTTGGTAGTCTTTCAAACCAGCAGGTTCAAAGTTGCAATATTTGCTAACTTCTACTACATAGTTCAGACGAGTGAGTGTCTTCGGATTTCTCTCAATGCTAAAGTGATGAAATACACAAACTCTAGTCATTTAGAAACTATGACTCTTAACCTGCAAAGCACTAAGTGTCCCTTGGAGGGACGATTTTGATTTTGGGCATGTTCCTAACATTTGAAATAAAATCTTTTTGCTTTGAAAATTTTATCTTAGATTTTCCTTGATAAACACTTTTTGTTGGTATTTTTATTATTTATTTTAGACTCATGGTTTGAAAGTTAGTACCACTCAAAGTTAAATGAAAACTTTGGGCACCTCCAAAATTTTGCTAGAAGTTTCTATTGACATTAAGATTTTTCATTCATATTGAAAATATTACCTTCTTTGAATATGTAAAATAGATTTATTGTCTTTAGTGTAAATTTTTTTTTACTTCAAGTAAAACATTTTTACACATTTTGGGCAAGCGGAGATTTTATTTTTTAAATTGACAATTTTTGAACCTCCACTCCTTGCACATTTGTTTTGAACATGCTACACCCCTTTTCTACCTCTAAACATTGGTGTATTGGGAACTAACATCTTGACTAAGTCAATGTTAAAAGATTTAGACCTTGTGTAGTACCAGAATTTGATTCAAAGTGAAGTCAAAGTTTGTTGATCCACGCAGGGAAGAAAATGAACCATTTTCTAGACTTTAAACACTAGAATCTTTCAATTGTGAGGTCAAAGTTATTGAAAATTGTGCATATGTTACTAAATAGGTCTAAATTGAGATAATGTGGTCAAGTATAGTAATAAAAGGTTTGTTTCTTTCTTACTCATTGCACTAGAATCAAATTTTTTGAAGTTTTTTTTGGTGTGAAATTGTCACGGTCCTTTATTAGATAAGGCATTCAAATGCCTTGTCGTCTATTAGAAATGCAATTTCATGGAAAAAAAAGATTCCCACTCTCCATGTGTACAATCTAAAGGTACCACAGTGGATAGAACAGGCTTGGAATAATATCAGAGGAACGAGGATAAAGTCGAGCTCCCAGTTCTCACTCGACGTTGGAACATGGGTGGGGAGGTTTAGGGTTTGTGTATGCCATGAAATCAATGTGAGGTGCCGTGAGTGAAGGTGGAAGACTTATAGTGGTGCCGTGAGTAAGTGCAAGTGGATGAAGGCGACTAGAGGGCCATGAGTGAGTTTGAATTTGTGTGCTCTTTGAGACTCATGCACCTGCTTGTATGTGCCACGTCTCGTATGAAAATGTCCTACGAGATTGTAGGTGAGAGCCAATGTAAGTGACTACGTCGCTTGTGAGAGGTTTGTGAGTGAGTGAATGCCTTTTGTAGCTTCGTCAGTGTGAGTGTTGCTGAAGAGAGTTCATCATCAGTGAGAATTTTGTGGGTGATTGCTTTTGAGTGTGTCTTGGTAATGAGTTTAAGGCGTGTGTGAGTTTGTTTGTTAAGGCAATCATACCAACATCAAATGGTTAGTACCCTTGATAATTGTGGGAGTCTGAAACTCCCCCTGATTGCTCCTATCAAAAAAAATTAGCTAAAATTGTGATTTTTAGTTTAGATAACTAGCAAAGTAGTTAGTATTGCATAGAATTAGATTGTATAGCAAATAGTGAAAATAGGAAAATGCTTAACTAGTTAATTAGTGTTATAGTGGTGATAAAACCGGATCTTAAAACAAACCAAATTTTATGCCCGGATAAACTAAAAGAGAGTGTCCGGGAAAGTCTCCGGGACAAAGGTTCAAATCACCATTTAGGGCTAAATTAGCTAGTTAAGTTTTCATTAAGTGGATAGACTATTTATTAGTTTTTTTTCTAGCTTAATTGATTAGGTTTCCTTTTTAGTTTAAATGTTGTTGAAAACTTAAATTCTTATTCGAAAGAATAGGAGTTTAATTTTATATGAAAGAAAAAGATAAAAAGGAGGGAAAAAAAATACAAAAATGCAAAAATTAAAGTTAAAATTAAAAGGGCTGATACCCGAGTATTAGGCGGGTATCGTGCCGAGTCTGGATACCAGTTGGGTACGCGCACTCGGAGAGCAAGTACTGCACAGACCGGCGCTCGGAGAGGGAGTACTACACAGCGCTGCGTGAGGAAGAAGAAGAGAAGAAGAAGGAAGGGAAGAAGAGAAGAAGAAGGAGGAAGATGAGAAGAAGGATTAAGAGGACAAAGATGGCCATCACGAAGATGAGGGTTTTCGGAGGAAGGAAAGGAGAGTTGCACCCACCTAGGATTTGAATTTGCAAACCTAGGGTTTGAATTTGCAACCTAGGATTTGAATTTGCAACCTAGGATTTGAATTTGCAACTTAGGATTTGAATTTACAACCTAGGATTTGGATTTGCAACCTAGGGTTTGTGGAAGATTGTGGAGGAGGAGGTTTTAGATACAACAGAGGTGGCGATTACTAGGCATGGAGGCGGTGCAAGGAGGTTCACAATCGTGGCGAGAAGATTTAGAGACTAAACCACGATTGCAAGGAGGTTGGGGGTGCAACAAGGAGGTGGCAAGAATTGTGAACAAGGTGATTCTTGTCAATTGATGGGTTTTTCTTATTTGCACAACTTCCTCGTTTGTAGGATTCTTCTCATTTTCCTTTCCCCGGGGTGAATTCCGGTTGCCTTCTTTCCGGTCTAGAGAAAGCCTCCCGGTAGACTCTACTTAGACCTTGTACATTCCAGAATCTTGTATTCTTGCTACTCGTGCGTCTACTCTTTGTCCCATTATTTATTTTCCATTGTCCCAGCCTTGTGCCAAGTCTTCTTTTGTGTTCTCCCTATTCTTCCCCTTTTCCTAGTCTTGCCTAAATATTCTATCTTATTCCCAATCTCTCCGATCTCCCGAAAAACCCTTCAAAATTTCTTGTTCTCCCTGCATAGTCATCTCTTTTGCTTAAAGTGGTTAATTGTTATTTTGTTTCATTTAGTTGTGTTTCTAGATATGTGAGATGCCTACATCCACATTAATCTAGAAAAGTGTTCCAGAGAAAAGTACACCGATTGCCCGGTATATTTGTGTTTTTCGGGCCAGACCGGAGATTATGATAAGTCTAGTACGGTGATTGGTAGAAGTACAAGCACATCCTGGAGTTGGACTATCCCGGACAACATCACTCCACCGGTGACACTAAAGCTTTCCAAGATTGATCTTAACAAGTGGGAGAAGACTGAAAAAGGAGGAGAGTTGGAGGAAGACCTCATCCGGATGGATTGCATGGAATTATATGAGAAACCTTGGGTCTTCTAGAAGCGATATACGGCTACAGAGTTACTATCTCCCGAGACACCCCGAGGAGTTTGCCGAGCTAATCCCTTGACACGGACCAGAGAAGTATGGCGTAATATGTACTCTTTTGCAGAAGAGGAGGGATGGAATCCCGGGGTCAACCAGGACTTGCTGGATAAGCACCTATCAAGCTCCCACGATGTATTGAAGTGCTACCGTAGTGATCAATTCACGAACATCCGGTTGAGGAGGGTGGTTGAGTTTTTAAACCCAATCTTCTATCCCAACCAACATGAAAGAATCACAGCGCGGCTGGCCACAACCTACATACATGCATTCTTCGAGGATTCCTTTCCAAACTCGGGATTTTTGTTTGAAGAAGCGTTTTTGCCACAGCTCCAGACAATTCAACAAGGTGGGTGTTCCAAGACTTTCTTGACTCCATACCTCATGCATTTGTATGAGCATTGTGGCTGTTTGGAACCGGAAGAAAAGAGGATTTGGAGGCAAGGTATGGTTCCCTAGGACCATTCTCCCCGAGCCTTTCCTCAATTTATTGAAGGAAGGTTGGCGCTACCGGCAAACCATCAAGAGGCATCATCATCCCGGTCACTCTAGAACAATGGTAGGTCATCCCGATCTCACCCGGAAAATCCACCACCAAGACCATTTAAGAATGTCACACTGGGAGAGAAAATAACTAAATTCTTCCGGGATGTGACCCGAGATGTCCAGCAGATGGAGATGGAGCTTTTGGAGGCAAGGAGTCTTCAAAGAGCTCTCCGAAAGGTGTTTAGAGTAGAAGACACTGGGGGCATATTAACTCCGGCCTGGGAGGTCCAAGAACAGTTAACCAAAGTGAAGAGGGATCTCCGGACATCCTAGAAGGAACACTTTGACACGAAGGTCAATGCATAGGAGACTATGGTGGCACTAACCAAGTTGCTTGCTGAACAGACGAATGCCACCATACCAATACAAGACCGGAGCCCAAACATGAAGAAGAGAAGGTTTATATATACCAGATCTCTTTCTTCAGAAGATGATGATCCACCCACTCAATGTCCAATGAGTAGAGCGGATTTTCCATCTTCCAAGGAGTGGGGTGTGAAAGTCTATAAGAGACAACGAGGTCTCCGAGTCAATCCTCCTGGGAAGGAACCGGTTGATCTTTCCTTCTCACAAACGAATTTTTTGGTCGAGTCTCCAGTAGCTATGCTTTTTTATCTGGTGGAGACTTCTCATATATTATTGGATACTCCCAATATACCGGAAGATACTTTCAATCTACTATTAGACCTCCCGGTTGAGATTTCCAACCTTCCAATGGGTTCTCTTGACTATATACCCATGGATACTTCCAATCTTCCAATCAATTCTCCCATGGATCTACCGGAAAAAAATTCCACTCTTTCGGATTAGTCTTCCGGATGAGCCTACAATATAAATATTATTGTAGATTTTTCCTATCCGTTGATATGATATTGTTAGGTACGATAGATTAACATTAGGGTGGAAGTAGTGATGTCGATGGGCCACATTGTGTACCCGGTCACTACCACTTGAGTGATTCTCCGGCTACCTACTATTGTTAAAGTATGTTTTATTGGTCTCGGATCGGGAGTCTTCCAGTTTACCGGTCTAATCGATAATCCGCCAGTGACTAGGCAACCCTCAATTTTAGGATCTAGATGCCGTTTCCTACCTTTTGGGGATCTAGTTTTTTGAGGGTAGCTAGTGGCCGTTGTGTACTTAAGGAGCCTTGGGCTCTTGGTTTAAGTAATCTTCTCTTTGTTGCTTTGCTTGTGTCTTGCCTTCATTGCTTGTGTCTAGAGTCATTGTTGAGTTTGTGTGAGTAGAGAGGGAGGGGATTGAGTCCTCCTAGTGGGTCTTTGTTAGGATATGCAAGGTTGTGGCTTGTTAAGTGTTATGTGGTTGAATGTAAGCTAAGGCTTTTAGAGGGAGTAGGATATCCAAGCTAGATGGTGGAGTAAGATCCGGGATCTACTTCAAACCCTAAATCGGTTGGACCGAGTAGAGTTGTTTGCCGGATGGGATCCGGGAAGCCCGTTGCTATTTATGATAGCATCCCTTAAATGGAAAGTGTTTGGATTGGTGGAGATGAGGGGTGACATCCTCCGTCTTAATACACCGGGAGAGATCCCGGCTAAGCCTGAGTCTGGAGTATTCCTGATTTTCTACCCTTACAATGGATGAGACCCTTGATCCCCGTGGAAAGTTGTCTTGCTTATGTCAATTACTTAGCACTAGATTGTTGTGATTCTTGAATCTTCATTTTTTGATTCATTGGGTGTAGTTGTAGTTGGAATCCGGCTTTGCGTGATCGGTTTACCGGGACTGTTTACCGGGTTGTTTCCAGGACTATTTTTTGGTAAATTGTGAGGGCCGGTGAGCTAGCTGCAACCTTTTAACTATTTTATGGTGTAGGGTTAGGTTGTGGAGATTTTGGCCTGTGGACTACGAGAATGGAGGGTAGTGACTTTTCGGGCACTGTAAAAACTTACCAAGAAACTACGCTGACGCTCAACAGAGTTTAATCTAAATATTTGTGGTTACTTGTTACCGGTCACCAACGTATCGGGGAAGCCATCCTTCCGGGTGTGTTGAGGTATTGAATATGTATTGTTCTTAGATTTAGAAAGTTTGACACATGATAAAAATCCCTGGAAACGATCCGGTTAGGTGGGCTTGCTTAAGGTTAATTTTGGTTAACTTTGGAAATTACAAACCACTGGACTACGACAGTAATTCAAATTCTTTGTTTGGATTTGTAGATTGGATGATAAATGGGCGCATGAATAATGTTGTTTGTGGGTTGCATTTAGATCATAGAGATAAGGTCTCTTTGTGAAGGCTACAAAGTCCGGATGGCAATTAGAGTGGGAAGCGATAATTATTAGGTATGTCTTTTTAAGCTGTTGTTGTGGGCTCCAGTTGTGCGCGGCTGATCGAGGATTTTAAGTGCGTGAGAGCTTTGGTCGTCGTGAGTGCTTCGTAGCAAGCGGCAGTTATGGCATTTCAACTTTGATAGAGAAGTTTGTGCCATGAGGTTGTGAGGTGATGACATGTCATGGTCATGAGGTGATGATTGCGATGCTTGGTTTAAGGTCTTAATTTTGATGCTGCATGGATTTAGAGCTTTAAAAAAGATTCAATCACCCTTGAAAACCACCTTTGGATGTAAAGATGGTTCTAAAGGGTGACTAAATGTTTTTTCCAGGTACTCCATTCCTTGCATGATCCAGCTTACTTAGTTTGTTGTCCACTTTTCACGGGTCGGTGATGTGGAATGAGCTCATGCTCACCTGTGATTTGGTCTGGCTCGTAAGCACATGCTAGAACTTATGAGCGCATGCTCGTTCCTATGAGCTCAAGTTTACAGTCATGAGCTTACGCTCGTGGTCATAAGCTCATGATCGCGATCGTTTGGCTTCCACCTGTGATGCTTGATTTTAGGCCTTGAATTTGATGATGCATGGATTTGGAGCTTTTAAAAAAAAATAGTCACCCTTAAAAACCACCTTCCGATCTAAAGGTGGTTCTTAGGGGAGACTAATTTTTTTTTCCAGGTACTCCATCCTTTGCACAATTCAGTTGGCGAACATCATTAGATTAATGTGTCTAATGTGTGTGGGACTAAATGGGCTCTTTGTTGTTGGAGGTGAGGGAAATGTGGTTTTTATTATCTACAATCGGACAACCTATGGATTTGTTGGTTTGATGGTGGGCTTTCTTCCAACATTCCATCACTAAGAATGAAGAGATTCTAATAGTGTGCTTTGTCATTTCAGACAAGAAGCGTGGAATTGGACTTTCCTTGCACGAGCAATGGTGACAATATGGCTCTTCAGGTTTTGGAGTTAGAGGAGGATTTAGGATTGAAGCCGACAGAGCTGGCGTTGTGGAGGTCTTTCCGTGGGACTTCCTATGACGTCCTTCAGAAGCTGACTTGCACTATCGCTCGCAAGCTCCACATTTGCATGCTCCCAATGCCGAAGGTGAGAATCTCCTTGCAGAACAATGTGGAGAAGAAGAAGGCAGAGTTTGTGAAGGGGTATTGATCCGGCTCCGCATGCTTTTATGTTGCCATGAAGAGCTTCTCATTGGTGGAGAAGGATGTGTCATCAAATGTGCAAGCTTCATGGTCAGAATTGTAGCAGAAGGAAGCCCGGAAGTTTGACACTCTTTTGGAAAGTAAGCTAGAGTATTTGCCGTTTCGCAACAAATTATTTTTCGTCTGGGATGGTAATCACTGCCACACCGCATGGATGGAGGTGATTTCCCATCTTCATGCCACACATTGGAAGTTCCATCTGCCAGTGAAGGCGGTTGCCATTGAGCCTACTCTGGAAAACCAACACATTCTTCTCAACGCAATGACCGACTAGAACAAGTACTCTCTATACTTCAACTCCTTCCTTTGCTAATTTCATATTTCTAAATATCTAATCTGATGTATACTATCACGTTCTTCAATCCAAAGTGTTCTTTAAGTAGAAGGAGACGGATCATATCGGTGAACAGCTTACCTACGAGTTGAACAGGATCCAACACTTTGAATTGTTGGACTTTGACCAAGTTCCATGATTAGTGAGTCGGATTACAAAGTTAGCCTCGCCAAATGGGGGAAGGCGGCGAAGAAAAAATGGTACCACATGATGCACGATGCGTTCTTGCGGTTCATATTTGAGGATCGATTCCTAACTCTAATTTTTGCTTCATGCCTATTGCTGCATCTAGATCTTGACTTCTTCATACTTTGTAACTATTACTTACTGAGTTCGTGATTGCAGCGTGTCTTGATAGCAGTTCACGAGGAATGCATTAGGCACTACAAGGACAGTCTCGTTACCGGCCATGGAGAGGATTGCAAAGGAAGTTCTACTAAGATAGAGAGTAAGTGCACTAACGCCGTGCAAAAAAAGAAGGTTTTGTATCAAACCACTTTCAACTGCCTATAGGCTGTTGTCAATCTGTCCAGTGGCAAAGACTTATTCAAGAACTTTTTTTGTCATTGTACTTGTTGCTTATGTTTTGAATGTTCACTTTAGTTTGAATGTGTGTTATTTTGACCATCAACGTGTGTGCTACTTGTTCAGGTGTTGCATCTTTTTGACATTACCAATTCAAACCGGAGATGACATCGGAGAAATTGCAATTATTCTCTACTGCGAAGGTGCCACTAAAGTTCAAGGCGCGCTGGTGCAAGTGATGGAACATGAGCAATGTGAGTAGAGAGGTGTATCACTTCCTCAAATTGCCAGCATCTTATACAAGTCTTTAAGATTGGATCAACAAGGTTGCGTTCTGGGCTGGGGTACCTAGGTTCTCCACATCAATACTATCTATTTACTTTTAGTTATTATTATTAATACATTCTACGTCTAACAAACTATACAATTGATTGTAGCTAGAGAACAAGAGTAAGAAGAGGTTTGCAGAATTTGTCCAAGAGGACAATCTTGTCTTACATGTGGATGGGCTTTCAAATCCCGTCAAGAGGATTGGTGCGTGGATTGAATCTTTGTGCATTAGTCTGTGGGACAAGGCATTTTTGTCCCATATGGAGAAGAAGATGGAGTTTACAAAAACGGAGGAGTTTTTTACGCAACCGGAGTGTGAGAAGACCATGAAGAGGGCAATGTTGCGCTACTCTGGAAGAAGATTGTTGCAAAGGGAGCCATGGAGCCCAAATAGTTGTCGATCCGATTGAACAGGTGGATAGACCCTACCGATGCCTAGTGCATCTTCACGGGGGCGTAGTTGAGGCATTTCTCTCATCACCACTTGGTGCAATGTCCCTAGTACTTGGAGCTGAAGGATTCCGATCATACCTCGGGCGAGGAGATGTTGCTCCAAACTAATTGAGATTTCTACTTGTTTCAAATCGAGATGACGAGATGCTTCCTCCATCGGTCCCCGCCTACGTTGTCACATACGTCCAAAATCCAAGCCTTTTGACGTCCTAGACGCCCCGTCCGTCCGGACACACGTAAATTGGCGATCGCCAAATTTACCCCCAGTCGTTGCTTGGCCAGTCGCCGAGCCACCCCGCATTGATCAATCGGCAACCGGGCTGCGACCTTGGTGATCAATGGTAAAAGAGGTTTAAAAAGTAAATTTTTGTTTTCTCTAAATTATAGACGTCCGGTGGAGCGCCCAAACGGACGTCCCGTCCATCTAAACAACCTAGGTCCCCGCATTGGTTGTGCCAGTAGATGCAGATCTGACTCAATAGGAGAAGGAGGTGGTTGCTGCCAAGGTGGTGAAGGTGGTGGCAAAGGCGGTGGAGTAGGAGGCCTTGAAGGTGGAGAAGGAGATTGCAAGGACACTAAAGAAGGAAGCAAAGAAGAGGAACAAGGAGGTAGCGGAGTTGATGATGAAGGAGGGACACGAGGCATGGAAGTGGTGTGCGAGCCTGAGGAAACCTAGCGTGCCCCTGCGATTTCCATCAGATATGGCGTGTGGGTGCCAGCCCGGCGAGCCCACCTGGAGCCGGATGGTGGCCACTTTGGCAACAGTGGGGCCGAGCTGGTATGCTTGTGAAAGCAGGCAATTTCCGTGGCCCAGTGCCCCGGTGGAGATGCTCTCAGATAAGAGAGAACAATGAAACCAGTACATGTGTACGCCCAATCATTGAGAATCCTCATCATTTGGTAAATTTTATAAAATTTTATGAACGTGCGGGAAAGCAAATGAATTTTCTCGGAAGTTGACAGAGACATGAGAATGCCCGCATTTTCCACCAACAGCATTCGCAAGAGCATGGGATCAAGTCCAGGCCAACTTTGTAGTTGTCCTCAAGCCCCACAAGATTCCCACAGGACTCAGGGCGTTCGAAAAGCGCCCCAACTTCGCATGACAAATAGAATGTAGTTCACGATGAAGATGCCGTTCCTGTGATTTGCTAAATGGCGGGCTGAGCCGAAGGGAACTTCAACTCCTCCCCCCCAAGACCGACCATCCCCATCGTCGGCCACACCACCCGCGCTGACGGGGCGCAAGTTGCCCTGTTCCGCGGGCACCACCTTCACGCGTTACGGCGCCCAAGCCCGTGGCCCCATCCCAAGACCGTGGCCCTCTCCTCAATCTACCCCCTTCCTAGATTGTCCTTTCTCATGTTTGACCAAGCGTCGTCCCCACTCAGCCTCGGAAACCACTTCGTTTGACCGAGCCCTCGAATCACGTTCGGTTTCGACGTTCGGGTTAGGTTCGGTGCAGGCGCGAGGTCGATTGTAGTAGAAGTGAAGTTTTTTGTGTCAGCTTCGCGTTTTATGAACGATTTTTTGGGGTTTGCGTCTCCGATTTTTGCACAAGCGCCATAGCCAGAGACCGCCCTTGTCTTGTCGTCTAGATTATTAGTGTCGTCGCGGGAAGAGCGCCCGTCCTCGGGGGATGAGCTTGGTGTAGGGGGGGAGGGGAGTGAGCAAGGGAGAGAGAAGCAAGGGTTTCTTATGTGGTGTGAGGGGGTTTGGAGAGGAGTAAGGGAGGGGGAGTTTATGCAACGGCCGGGGGGTGAGGAAGGTAGACGTCGACCGAAACTACATGTCAATTGTGGCAAACGGGGGGTCCCTCCGCATCCGGGAGGTATGGGCCGATAACCTAGAGGATGAGTTCGAGCTGATTCGCGACATAGTGGATGAGTATCCGTATGTGGCGATGGACACGGAGTTTCCGGGCGTGGTGGTGAGGCCGGTGGGCACGTTCAAGAACAATGCGGAGTACCAGTACCAGATGCTGCGGGCGAATGTGGATATGCTGAAGCTGATCCAGCTGGGGCTCACGTTCTCCGACGAGAATGGCGTGCTGCCGCGGTGCGGGAGCCGTGACTCGTGCGTGTGGCAATTCAATTTCCGCGAGTTCAACCTCCGGGAGGACGTGTACGCGCACGACTCCATTGAGCTCTTGAAGCAGAGCGGAATCGACTTCCAGCAGAACGAGGAGCGGGGGATCGACTCGCAGCGCTTCGGTGAGCTCATGATGTCGTCCGGGATCGTGCTCAACGAGAATGTGCACTGGATCACCTTCCACAGCGGGTATGACTTCGGCTACCTTCTTAAGCTGCTCACGTGCCAGAATTTGCCCACAGTGGAGGATGAATTCTTCAACTTGCTGCGCACCTACTTCCCCACTCTGTATGATATCAAGTACCTCATGAAGTTCTGCGACAATTTGCACGGCGGCCTCAACCGGCTCGCCGAGGTGCTGGACGTGGAGCGCATTGGGCCTTGCCATCAGGCCGGTTCCGATAGCTTGGTTACGTCTCGCACTTTCCGCAAGCTAAAGGATGGCTTCTTTAACGGCTCCACTGAAAAGTATGCCGGTGTTTTGTATGGTTTGGGCTCGGATAGCGCCGACTCTTGAGCCATCTCTTGTATTCACTCTTATGGACAAAGTCTGTCATTTAAACTTTGCAGCCTCTTTCGTTACTACTCTTACACATTGCTATGGCTTTTGTCCTTCTGTTGATGTCCCAGTGATTCTTAGAATGATTTGGAAGGTGTTTCTTTACACTTCGAGGTGAACTTCTTGACCTAGGGTTCAGAAGGTTCTTGGAATTGCCTTGGTCTATGCGTAGTAGTGCAGGTGTGGATGTCGAAATGTCTAACTTGACCTAATTAAATTCTATAGTTTCTTGGTGATGAGCTTGTCACTTGCTGAATAGGTTTGGGTACTAAAATTTAGGGTTGAAGGCACTTTTAGGAAACGTAGCTAACATACTAGGGTAAGATAAAAATTTATTACTTGAAATTGATCTTTGTTCCTGCTTACTGAACATTCTGTAGAGCTGCTATCTGCTGACTTAAGTGTGAAATTCAAAGAAGCTATTGTCCTGAATACTTTTATCCAATTGCTCTTTCTCTATTATGTGCACTTATTGTCTCAGTTCAAAGTACTGGATGGACACATAGTTCAGACAGGCGGTTGAGGATTGAGAACATGCGCCGGTGGAGGGAGAAATGTCGAGGTTCTACTGCATCAGGTAAGCAATTCTTCCTGTGTCTTCTGGTTCTGGACTTCATTACTGTTCAGGAGTTCAAAATCTAGGTCGCTCTTTCTTAGTTAAGGTGTTCTTAGTTAAGCAATAATTTACATGGAGCTTACAACTCCAATGGAGTTATTTTAACGCATCTATCTTGAAGCAAAACGAGATGAGAGGAAAATTCTGGTTTAGTTGGATGTCCTGGCATTGAGAATTCACGAGAATTTAGTGAACAGACACTTGTCAGCTTTTTCAGTCTTAGAGCCTGTTTTCGTGTCCGCTTCAGAGAGTTTGGATCGCACCTGATCAGTATCGGATCCAAGATAATCTATCAACTATATGGCTGCAGAGGGTGTGAAAGTTTAGAATACTACCCAGAATAGCAGATCCTTCCGCATATTGCGTGAGAAAGAGAATATCCTAATAATTCTATTGGCTATCACTGAAAAATATTAGTAAAATGATTTCCTCTCCATATATGCACATTCCTTAACTAGTCGGTTTTAGGTGGGCTTACCTTAGTGTCTGAGATTAGTTTGCTAGATTTTCGGGTAGTCCAAATACTGATGGCTTCTGTTTTCACGTTGTTCCCAACGTCGTTCTCCCGTTTGTGCTTTTCCGTTCTCTGAAATCTCACTGCAATTTTGGGCTACTTCAAGTCTTCTTTAAAAGCGAGAAAGGGCAGTTTTCGATTGGACATGCTGAATATCCGGAAATTCATATTCCCGGGTTTAAGCACAATTTTCTTAGAAACCTTCTTTTTCATTCTCTATAAATTTTCAAATGTTCAATGCACACGGCTCAAGAGATAATCTTATGGGAAATTGTGAGACCAGGACACCAAGTGAAATGAATGCACCTTCGTTTCTTCACTTAAAAAGTAGTGTATCTTTACAGATGTACCTACACCTTCAAAATTATTTCTTCCAGGGATCCGCAACTTTCTGTACACTGGAATGTTAGCCCAGGTTGGATAGAAACACCCAAAAACATCGCGTGCACCCCAGAAGAAGCACTCTCCTATCAGAAGTGAATACTAAAGGCTTACTGTCAGGCTGTTAGTTCAATGCGGGACAAATCACGTACTCAAAATCACTCACGAGGTCACCTAGATTGAAATGTCGGAAGAATTCGACGTGGTTCGAAAGGGCCCTCCATTGCCCGCTCCAGTCTTGTTTGCTAGGGGCGCGTTTACCAAATCCTTCTTCAGAAACCTCTCCAGCAATGCGTGCAGCTGCTTCTGATCCAACGGCTGCCACACAAGGTAGTGGGAACTTGAATGAAACTCAACTCTGTTTTTCGGAGTTATTTGTAAAGGCAAAGATGCTATGAGTTCTGACCTCTTTTCTCATTCTAAATCAGCCCCAAATAGCTCTAATCAGCTCAAGGAGGAAGAAGGCAGCAGTTAAGATTCATAGCTTGTAAGAGTAAACAACTACTAGTATTATAATCAAAAGGCTCGAATCTATTTTTCAAACTTCGGGTGACTTTACAATGACAAATCCTTGCAGGTTTCCGTATTTTGTTAATAAACTAATCCATTCTTACACAGACGTCATTCATCAATCACCTACCGACGTTTTGTCAAATGTTCCAGCTAGTGACACAGATGCAATTTCAGTAGAATAGTAAGCTCTACCTTCAATAAGGCAACAACAAATGATTGATTGAATGACTCCAACGTTGACTTACCTTGGTAATGTAGTCGTCCATCCCTGAGCTGAAGCACAGAGAGCGCGTTTTGACCACAACGTCTGCGGTAACAGCAACGATGGGGAGTCGGTGATGGGCGCAGAAATCCTCCGTTGAATCCTGACACAACGGACACACCTCCAGCTCCCATCTCCTGATCCGACGCGTCGCCTCCCAACCATCCATCTACAAATCAACTCAACCAAAAAAGAGTTTAATAAACTAATCATCAAGGCTACAAGTTACCCAAAAAAACAACAAAATATAGCAACTTCTCTAGGTTAAAGTAGAAAGTTTTCATGTGTAGCCCATGTTGCAGAGATAGCCTTCTTCTCCCTGTTGGTGTCTGATAACTCTATGATAATAACTCTGAAGATGGAAACTTTTGTCAGCATGGGCAATTAAGGGTTAGACTTGCCTCTGGCATCTGAATATCCATCAAAATCAGATCGAACTCCTCGCCTTCCTTCTGGTTCTTTACAGCATTTACAGCCTCCTGACCGCCGTCCACACTCGTGACAGTCGCGCCATACCGTGAAAGCATTGAAGATGCTACTCTTCTATTCACCATGTTGTCGTCCACCTGAACACAAACCAAATGAGTTTAAAATATGTATACCAACTACCCCAATCTCTAAATGCCCATGTTTATAAACAGAAATGGCACTCCAAACTTCTCGAGATTAGAACAAAAACTACAAATGTGCATCCAAAGCTCACCTCAAGCTGTAAGATTAACTTTTTTCTACTCGCATACAAGTCAGCCCCTTCCTAAGAGATTCTAACAAGTCTTCTGAAGTTTAATAAGCTATGGGAAAGGACATTTTTGTTTTATAACCCATGGAAACAGAAGTGTTCATTATGATCTCATCAAATTACTGAGGGGATGAAATTATGCTCCAAAGGAAAGAAGAAAGTATATCCTACATCATAAAATAGTTCATATAAAACTAAGGAGCTCTTTTATAATTATAGAAGTCTGAAGTGCCATTTCTATATTAAAGCTGGGCTAAACCTCAAATGAATCACAAGAAAGTTTCAGAAGGGACCAATCATGTACCAATTACCAATGCAAAGAAGAAAGTTTCCCCTGTAAAGAATAAAATTTGCCCTATAACACAGAGTAGTTCAAGAAGCTTCATCCACAGATATTTGAACATACACCAAGAAAAGAAAGTAAGTTTGCCCTGCAACATGAGATAAATCCAGAAGTTTCTGATGTCGTTTGAACTTACCACTAGAAGTTTCCTGCCAGCGAGCATTTTGGCATTGGCGTTGGGTTTCTTCATGGGCGCTCTGGCTAGCACACCCACCGTTTCCAGCAATACAACCGCAAGGGTGCTATACCGAAGCGGCTTGTTGATGATGTGCGAGATCCCGGCGTCCTTGAGCTCCTTCTCTGCGGCGGGCGTCAGCCCCATCGACAGCGCTAAGACGGGAAGCGATTTCAGGCTGGGCACCTTGCGGATGGACGAGGCCAGCTCCAGAATGGACTCACTGCGCAGGCCCTTGAGGTCTACTACCACCGCTTGTACCTTTGGACTCCGGTCGCTGCAAATCCAAACAGGAATCAGCAATAATAAAAGTTAGTTGCTACAAAGGAGGTGTTTGTAAAGTGAGGCAAAAGAGTTTTGACCTCTTAACTCACCCCTGAATAGCTCTCTAATTTTATGATCAGCTTAAAGACGCAAAAGGCGGCTAAGATTCATGGGACAACATGACCTCTCCTTCTTCCTTCTCAAAGACGGCTAAACCTACTTCTAACTTAAGTTTAGAGACCATCAACCTCTTCCATACTTAAAAAGCGCCACAAAGCCCCTCCATATCTAATAGTATTCAATTTTAAAGAAATATCTTTGGGTATTGAAACTTTGGGTAACTTTACAAATAACTCAAACCAAAGGAACAAGAAAAGTAAGGAAACAAAATGCTTACCTAAGCAGAAAATCCATGGTGGATTGCACGTCCTCTGTGAACGAATCAATGAGAATGTCGAGACATCGCAAGTAGCTGGCTGTCACTTCCTGCACCAAAAAAAATAAAAATAAACATTCACATCAGATACAAAACACACCGACAGTTTTTTCTAGATTTGAAACTTATGAGAATCTGACCAGAAGGATTCATGTCGTACCTGCCGAACAATGTTACTATCGACAAGAGCGACGCGCATTCCTTTCAGTTTCGTCCTGTCTGCAATAGAAGTTCGGACGCAGCTACTTAGCTTCGCATCGGTCGTCTCCGGAACAGACAAAGGAAGAGTGAACTCAAACACGCTGCCCACTCCAGGCTTGCTCTTCACAGTGAGCGCCCCGTTCATTAGCTTGATTAATTTCTGAACAAACATCAAAGGATGAGTAGTGTGTCAAAGAGCAATTACAGGTAACTAGAAACATATGAATAGTCCATCAAGAGAATAATATACGAAAACTGTCATTGATGTAGATAAATGAATTCGCTTACTGTAGCACTGCACGCTTTATGACATCTTTTTTAGTGTAGTTTGCTGGTGAACCATCCTGGTAGAAGAATCATCCTCTCATGAGCGAATTTACCTGACATATGGACAAACCGATGCCAGTCCCTCCGTACTCCCTCGAGGTGCTGCTATCGGCTTGTGAGAAGGGTTGGAACAGACGGTGCTGCAGATGAAATGGGATACCGATACCTGAAAGAAGGAATTTAGATAAAAGTGTGAGGCAAAGATACCATGAGTTTTGCCCTCTGTTCTCATTTTAAATTGTTAAAAGCTGCCCGAAATAGCCCGGAAAAGCGGCTAAGATACAACATGACCTCTCCTGCTTCCTTCTCAAAGGCGACTAAAACTACTTCTAACTTGAGTTTAAAGACCACCAAGCTCCAAATTACAAAAACAACCACAGAAACTAGAGATTGGGGTGAGATCTCACCTGTGTCTTCAACTGAGACAATGACAGTGAAATCCTTGGGCGGCTTGCAGTTCCTGCCAGAGATAGTGGTCAGTTTCCACGCCCTCCACGCAGCCACAGCTTCCCGAGTGTTGGCTTCGTCCCCGGGGTGCATGCTCAGCCTTGGAGCGGTGTTGCCTCTGGCCAGGTCGGCCTCGTCTCTCCGGGAGGCGTAGCTGGAGAGCGGGCTTGCGTTGGGCAGCACTTGGGAGAGCTGGATGGACGCAGAGGCTCTGGGAGCTGAGTCTCGAGAGCCCACTATGTAGACGGACTCCGAGGCCGGGAAACTCCTGTCGTTCTCAGAGTGGGGGTCCATCACTCGGACTGAGACCAGAATGCTACCTTCCTTGGTAAACTGAGAGTATGGGGAAAAAAAGAACACTGTTATGTAGAGATCCACCTACACAGGTATCTGAAATAACAGCAGATGAGAAGCTCACCTTCAAAGCGTTGCTTACAAGATTGACCAGAATCTGCAAAAAAACACATACACACACTCCATCGTGTCAAAATGTGCATTCGATTGTCCTAGAGAAAATGTGCATTACCCTCAGTGAAAAAAGGTTAGCAAGTCAAGTACCTGACGAAACCGTCCAGGGTCACCGACCACACAAGTTGGCACGGCTTCGTGGACGAGCATGAAGACCTCGAGTTTCTTCTGTTGCAGCTTCTCGTCGAACAACGTGAAGACGCTGTCGACTTCCTTGCGAAGATTGAAGGAGACGGACTCGAGCTCCATTTTTCCGGCCTCGATCTTGGATAAGTCCAGAACATCGTTGATGAGCGCACTGAACCAACAAAAAGAAACCTGTTAGCACAGACTAGAGTTCCAAAAACCAAAACATCCGAAGAGCTTGCAATTCCAGTTCAATCACTACTAGTTAAGTGACGGTGTCGTTACATGAGCGCATTTCCACTGGATTGTGCAACTTTCACATAATCAAGCTGTTGGGTCGTCAGATCTGTTCCCATCAGCAAATTCGTCATCCCTGCACAAAATTACACACTGATCAACCAACTTGGATGCTTCTACATCAAGTGAAGTCGTCTTCAAGCATGGTGCATGTCACCTCGTGAAGTAGACAGAAAACACTCACCAATCACTCCATTCATGGGCGTCCTGCACCGAACAACCAAACATGCCGCAAAATGGTCAGTTAAAAGCCAGAGAGAAACAAAATGAAAGACATGGGGTCATAGGAACCCTATCAAAAACAGTGTCCAATTATCAGCTGCTACTGTTTTAGGTCTATCACACTGAGAACTAAAAGAAGCCAAATACTCGTCTCTGCCGACTTGGAGGCAATAATAGTTACCTGATTTCGTGAGAAACCGTAGCCAGGAAGCTGGACTTGGCTTTGTCCGCAGCTTCGGCGGCCACTTTGGCAGCCTGCAAGTCCACATTCATCTTCTCAATAACGCTCACGTCCTTCTCGATGGACTCCATGCGCTTCATGACGAGGAAGACGATGATGGAGAAGAAGAGCACCACGAGCGACATGAGCAGCGGCCACGCGATGATGTTGCGGAGCGCCACCAGCGTCAGGTTGTGCTTGGGGATGCACCGCAGCTCGAACATCTGCGTGCCGTAGTTCCAGGTCACGGACGCCACGCCCTTGGCCTGCAACGTGCGGCCCGCGGGATCGTAGAGCGCCAGAGAGCAGGTTGGCGCCGAGGCGCTGCAGTTGTAGTCGCTGTTTAAACCGGCGGATCGGTCCACGATGTACACGGCTACCACGTCCATGTCCAAGTCATCCACAAACCTGGCAAGCAAATGGAGAAAGATCGTCAGTCACCAAATTCAAGTAACGAACTTGCATCTCCCATGCATCCCCGAACCCTAAATAACAGTTCAAAGAAATGAACGTTGTTTTGGCCGATCCCTGTGCATCCCCAAAACCCTAAATGACTGCAGTCTAAGAAGTTGAAATCCTGAAAGAAACTTGCATCTCCATGTATAAATTCCCAAACCCTGAATGACAATCTAAACAGCTTGCAAGTTTTAACCAAGCTTAAATCTTCCCCAAACCCTAAGAATGGCGACCTGGACAGGACTCTGGCGAAGATGTCCGAGATGTTGAGCATGGTCCCGACGTATCCCCGGCACGCCTGGCGCCGCTCATCCGCAGTAGCAAACGAGGATCCCTCCTTCCCTGGGCCATAGTACGCAAGATAGCCACCCATGTTCCACGATGAGCGCGCCCGCCTGGCCGGGGAGAGCGTGAAGAGACCAGTGTCTCTCGCACCGTGGATTGCATTCGCCAGCACCGGGCTTGCCGCGTGATCGATCAATGTGACGGGCCGATTTTCAGTCTCGAACACGATCGGCGAGTACTCAGAATCGTTGCCGCGTATGTACGAGACGTTGCCTCTCATGTAGTGGATGCTGCCATTGTGCCTCGCCTCGAACGCGCTTCGATCAGCGTGCAGCACGCGCTCCATGTACACGAGGCGTTTCACGTTGGGCCGCAGGAACAGTGTCTGCGAGCAGTACTCGCGCCAGATACCCTCGTTCAGGTTCGGCACGCTCGCCACCAGCCCCACAATCACGAACGACGCGTTCAGGTTGTTCTCCAAATCAGACTTCAGAATCTGTGCACACCGACACCAAGAATTAACTTCGCAGCAAGGAATCCACAAATTCAAAATCACCAGCAGGTTCAGAATCATCTCACCTCCTTTCGATTCTCACACTTGAGGTAGAACTCATCTTCCATAGACCTGCGCGAGCTGCGCCACAGGACTGCGCCCACGCCGCAAGCGAGAAGCCAACCTAAGACTACGAGGACAAGCCGCAAGGGCTTGTTGCGGACGCAGGTGTTGGTTGCGCGGTGCCAACACGGGAGCAAGGATTTGCGTGAAGTCCATACCTTGACACTCACACTGTCGGGTTCCATCTCTCACAACTGAATATGTGTCCACTAATAGATCTCCATGTCACCTTCCCCATCCGCCATGGTCTGCTGCCACCGCCAGCTCCCAACGAGCATCGATTCCAATACTAGCATCCCACCGCACCTCATGCTCCAACCCGAAGAACTTGGCGTTTCCTAGACGCACAACTTTTCTAGCAAAGAATTGATGAAGCTCACTTACAAATCGCTGTCCTAATCTTCACCTCTTCCCACCAACATTCCCACCTGCACGTTGACAATGATAGAAACATACCCTAGCTGAACCTGCAACCGACAATGACCCAAGTGCTTCAGGATCTAACCTAGATTCAAAAACCTCAACCAGTGTACTCCACCTATCAGTGATACCAGTACGAAGCTAGTACAGTACTACGATGTGACTGACGTGCGGCGGTGGTTCGGATCGTGTTCCAGTTCGTGTGAAAGTTGCAGGAAGACCGAAGCTTCTTTCGGCGCATGCAGTGCGCAGGATAAGAACCTGAGTGGAAAAATCTAGCTCCGATGGATATTTCCAAAGGGCGCAACTTGCTATGCGCAGTGGACGCTACTGTACCGTTGATGCACTAGGTACACTACAGTACTAGTTAGGGCGTGTTCCTTGGAAATCCTTGGAAATTCTGGCATTTTCTCTTCGTGACAAGGCTTCCTTACATCGAAGTTGCTGGTTCGGTTCTCAGAACGGTACCGAAATATGGGGATCGGGAGTGAAAGGACCAGACGTGCTCGACGGACCAGCACGTCGTCTTCCCAACCGCATCCCTTTAACCCTTAAACGACGAAGCAGCCAAATTTGGCTTCTCGGATGACATTTTTGGATGATCAGCCACGTCAATGGTCGTTTTTAATCCAATTTTTTTTGGTGAAGACTTCATTGAATGAGGTATTCATGTTTTACCTAAGAGAGAAAATGTGTGTGACACGGATCTCAATGTAGTGAATTTGAGAAACTTCTAGTTTAAGCTTTAAATCTGAATTTGATCCATTAAATTGATGATTTTTGAACTTGAGCCCAACTAATGAAATTTAGTTTATGAAGTCTTGTTTCTATTCCAATTTGAAATTCTGAAAAATACATAAAATTAAATAAGTTATTGCAATTTGAATTTGGACCTATAACCGATTTTCTATTATTAGCTGAACACGGCTTTTTCATTTCCATCACAGGTTTTGGTACTATGATGTGCACCTCTGGAGAAATTTTCAGAATTTTTAAGCACAATTTGTATTTACTATGATTTTTCTTCACTTTTACTTCCGAAAATCACAATAATTTCAAATTTTCACAAAAAAATCTGAATTTTTTTGTGACATAATCAGAACATGTGATTGCATCTCCGGATAATGAAAAAAAAAATTCACCCTTAAATTGAATGAAAAAATAGAGCACTCAGTTTAATGCACTTGGGAGTTTTCCACCATCATAGGCTCCCGGCGTTTAAGGGTTAAACCATATAAGGTAGAGGCACCCAATTCCGATCGGCCACCCAATTCCATCAGTAGAATATGCATGGCACCGTACATGAAATAGTGCATGAAGCGATCCAAAACCGATATCTCATAATCTGAAATTTCCAGTCATTATCATCATTGGGTCATGAAGTGTGCAATTCTGGGTCGCTCCACCACAATTGAGCTCTCATTGGTGGCCTTGCCTTGAAAGTCGAACAAGGCCGATCTGCGTTGGGTACCCTTCATGAGTTGGTTATCCATGGCATGTCCTCTCTCTTTTACTCACTCTTACTTATTCGCATTGGGCAAAGGAGGGCACCAAATCTCACCTACTCTACAGTTTGATTATGGGCTCCGGTGGTTTTTGGGCTTTTAAGTTCTATATCAATTCCAAATCTTTGTGATTGAATTTGAAAAAATATTTGTTGAGTTTCATTCCTAATTCCGCATCTTTCTACATAAATATTTTTGACATACAATGTCATTTGAGTCCCCAACTGGCTTAAGTGATCGGAATTGGGTGCCTCTATCTTAGACGGATGGTACGGGAAGGGGGGTGTGGACAAAACCTGGCCCCTATTTTTATGTCGTACGGGGGCTTTATTAAGATACAGTGTATTTTGGGGTCGCAGCCCCAAAAATTTGACAAAAAATACCAAAAAATGCTTCTAGACCCTTGAATTTTTAAAAAAGCAGGAAAAAAAGGCCTACCCCTACGGCCCAGGAGGCCTTCCCCGGAGGATTGCAAATGGTTCTTTTCACGTTCTTTACGTTGAATTTTCCCTATCGTAATTGATCATGCTGCTACTGTAACTGATCATGTCGAAGTTTGGTGTTCATGCTATATCCCTTCTCTATTTCTTTGATTTAATCTCATACCTATCATGACGTTGCATAAACAAAATGAAGAAATAGATTCTTCCAATTTCAAGAAAAAATACAAGTTCAGTATGTATATGTCCGCAATTTTTTTTGTACTGGCAAGCATTCACAAATTGTAGCGTACAACAGCGAGGAAGAACAAGATAATGCTATTTTACAGAAAAGAGGATTCAAGACAATTACTACCGAAGGTGAAGGGCACCTTCGGCTATAATTAATTCAAAAAAGGCATGCCAAATTATTTGGGAAATTATTGAGTGAAAATGCCAAAATTGAAGAAAATATTAACATACAAAATCTTTAGACTCCAAGGACATCAATGGGGAGTTATGGCTTGGAAAGCCTTGATTCTTGGAAGAGTGTGCAAAAGAGCTCCAAGCAGAGAGCTTGAGGTCCTAGATTCAATCCCCTTGGCCATCTAATAGGCTATTTATAGTCATCTGTGAACTCCTGCCGAAATCTGCTAAAATTTCTTTTAGAAAGCCGAACCCACTTTTTTTACTTTAATTAATTATTCGGCGTCCAAGTGCCGAAGGTGCCCTTCACCTACGGTACTCTAATCATATGTTAATTTTTGTGCTCTTGACTTTCTGATTCATGATAGGATGGACATTTGGTGTGCATTGTGTTGTGTGTAGAGATTTTATGGGCTTTCATCTCCTTTCATCTTCTGGGACTGAGAGCTGGTGGGGCAAGCTCCGGCCCAACTCTGTCCGACCTCCAAAAGCTCCTCGGCAACGCTCTACCGGATTGGAGATCTAGTGAAGGTGCTCTTACACTGACCAATCCACGGAAAAAACATTTTTTCTTATATTCATCCATTCATATGTCATTAACCCCTAAAATTCTTAAACATTTCCACACCAAAAACGCTTCAAAACAATTGATTCTAGTGTGATGAATAAGGATGGAAACAAAAACATCTATTTCTAGTTCTAATTGTAGGATCTCAATTAAGACTTATTGCGTATCATACTCACAAAATTTCATGAACTTTGACCACACGGATTGAAAAATTATAGTGTTTGAAGTAGAAAAAACTTTATTTTCCTCCTCGAGTTGAGTGGATCAACAGACTTTTACTGTACTCGGTGCTGAAGTTTGGCACTAAACAAGATCTAAGTTCATCACCATCATGTCAAGCAAGATATTAGCTCCTTGTACACCAATTTTTAGAGGTAGAGAAGGGAGGTAGCAGATTCAAAAAAAATGTGCAAGGAGAGGAGGTTCAAAAACTGCCAATTCATGTATTATTTCATTACAAAGTTGATATGTTTTAGAATGATAATCCAAAAGATCAATGAGAAGGTTTATACGACATCTTATAGTAGAAAAAATGAAAAAAATGAAGATTTCTAAGTGTTGTGTAGAATTTTTATTTTTTTTATGGTACCTTACCCAACAATGTGGAATAATGCGTAAAATTGTTTGACTTGGGTTAATATGCTATTTTTCCACTAAAGACAAGAAATGTTTCTTGAGGATATGAAAGGAAATAGTATTACTTGCACTTATTGAAAATCTTACATTAAAAAGAGTATCCTAGCAAAAGTTTTTGGAATTGCTCGCATGCTCGCACTCGGGAAGTAATTCTTTGAGATGACATAACTTTCTTTCCAAAGGTCCAATGAGAATAAAAAAAAATTCTCCCATTGTACCTCTTGTCACTTTGCATCTTTGTACAAAATTTCAAGAATTATAAATATAATTTGCAACCTTCGGAACGTGCTCGAGATTTGCAAAAGACCACCTCTAGACTTTTATCATATAGGGATTAACCCTTAACTCTTAATCCTTTCAGGACGAGGTGACTATGGATGATGGGAGAATCTATGAGTGTATTAGATAATATAAAATATCATCCATTACACTCATAGATTCTCCCATTCTCCATAGCCACCTTGTCCTTAAAGGGTTAAATGTCATAAGGTGCCATTGGTGGCCATAGTATTCTACATGTATAGTGTGATATTTGAACATGATTTTGGTGCAGGTGTTGAGATGAAAGATGTTGGTTGAAGCATCTTCAATCCAAAGGTGTAAGTCTTGTCGAACTTACCTCCTGTAGGACGAAGGCATTTTAGCATGTCAAACTCACTAAAAACTACCAATTTCAATGCATTCAACAAAAAATGCAAGTAAACAGGGCTATACATATCCAATTGTAGGATCTTGAACTAAGATTGTACAATTGTGTGGTAAAATTTTGTTCAATTTGACCGCATGGGTTGAAGGATATCAGTCTTTGAAGTGAGACGTAAACTCTTCTTGAGGTCATGCTAAACACCTTCAACAAACTTTGACCACCTTCTATGGCAAATTTTTGTACTACGGGCTGTGATTTTTTGGTTTTAACTTAAAAAGGATCGTGTTACGCACATGTGTGCCAAATAGTAGAAGTAAAGGAGGGGTAGAAGATGTTCTTAAAAATCATGCAATGCACCTATGGTATGAGAATTAACAATACACTAACAAGTTTTTCATATTTCATATCCTTCTCATATTTTTCAAATTCAAAAATTAATTTGGTAGATGCAAAGACTTTCATTTCCTTTCCAAGAGCAATTTTTTTTAAATGGACAAAAACTTGAATTACCATTGAATTTAGAAGTTATCATAGTTCAGTTCACTATTTCACACTAAATTGCTGCACTATTTGTGTATGTTATCAAAAAATGTTTGTAACTTTTGAATAGTAAGTCATATTTCTACAAAAACCATGTCACCCAAAAGCTATTAAAAGGTGCCCATACAATTAAAGTTTTTAAAGAAAACCATGCCAAAATTTAAGATTGAGGGATTCAATTGAAACTCAAAGTGCCCCCGAGGGGACTTTTGGCAATTTAGGGATAACACATTTTCTTATATTCTACAGAGTAAAACATGTGCCTGTTTATATGGTCCTTGACTAATGTTTATGGGTTAAATGTTACTAATGGCTACAATATTCAATATAGATGGTGTCATATTTGAACATGATAAGGTGAAGATGTTGAAATGACTTCCACATGAAAGATGTTAGTTGAAGAATCTTCAATCCGAAGGTGTAAGTCTTGCTAAACTTGAATACATTTTTTGTATTCTACAAAGTAAAATATTTTTTTGTATATATAGTTCCCGAATAACGTTAAAGGGTTAACCTCTAAAGGACAAACTGTACTTGAATACAAATTGAGTTTAGGTAGGTTCCAAAATTTTAGCTTTAAAGATAAATTTTTGAAAATTCACTGATAATAGAAGTACGGGTTATCTTTGGGGAGGGTGTTTTTTTTGGTCTTACAGGGAAATAATTATGGTGCTTCAAACATCAAAAGCTCGAGTTTGGGGTATCATAGAGCATAATAATAGTGCTAAAAAGATGGTGCAGTTTTGGAGGTAAGTAGCAATGAAGGAAAATTCTTAGCAACCCCCATTGTTTTTATTTTAAAATGCATAGAAATTAACAATTTCATTTATTTTTCAAGATTATGTTTTAATCCTTAGAGCCCTACAAGCTCACAAGACCTAGGAAGGAGCTACAAATGGTAGTAGATCATTAAGAACATCATCTATTCAACAAGTACATTTCATTGCAACCCCACTTTACCAAAATTACTGTAGTTTGCTAGTGAGTCTCCGCTGCATGTTTTCACTACATTTGTGGGAAGTACACAAATCCTCAAAACTGTACCTAGGACGTACTAGATGAAAAATAGATGAAGTATTGGTCTACTAAATTCGAACATTACCGCAAAAGTGACCACCTATGGACCTCTCGTCCACAAAGACTTAATTATAGAAGGCATAATAATTTTATCCACCATGTGGATTTTAGATCCAACAATTATTTCTCTATTTAAAAAAAAAATATATTTTTTCTATGTAAACGGCTACTTTCTATATCCCCTTATCATCGTAAGTCCATTTCTCTTATCCTAAACACCTTCATTACTTGTGATTTTGTAATGACCTAACACAAGGTAAAACATAGATACATAAAATGTATGCTATGTGTAGTAAGAAATTATGCCATTATTATAAATCAAAGTACGTTGAACTTGTCCACGCAAGTGAGAAAAAACTATGTTGCACTCTTCAAATGCATGTATCTTACAATCCACACAATCAAAGTGACCTATGAAATGTTTTGAGTGTCTTCACGTAGTGGTGAAATTGTAAATCCTATGGTTGAAGATAGTAAAAAGCATTTTTCAATCATTCTTGCAATGTCTCATCCTAGAGAGGCATTTCTTGGGTGGTTTTGGTCAAACATAGTCTTGGTCCTTTAGGGGTGGACCCTAGAACAACAGAGCCTATGACTACGGCATCAATCCCAATCTACATATGACTAGGTGCTCTAATTTTTCACTAAATACAAGTGGAATTTTTTTAATATTTTTTTTAGATATGATATCACATGTTTTATTTATGTCACATATGTCACAATTTTTTTTGTGAAATTAGAAATTATTATGTTTTTTTTGAAGAAAAAGTGAAGGAATTTAATATCAGATACAAAGTAAGTTGAATAATTCTGAAAATTTCACCAAAGGTGTACATTATTGTGCCAAAACTTATGGTGTAAATGAAACTATTGTGTCCAACTAAAATAAAAAAATCAATTAACCATGGTTCCAAGCCCAAAGTTCAAGTTGCAATAACTTATTCAATTTTATGTATTTTTCAAATTTTCAAATTGGAAGGAAACTATACTTCAGAAAATTCATTTCATTTGTTGGACTTAAAATCAGAAAATATCATTTGCATGACTCAAATTTGCAATTAGAGCTAGAGCTAGAAGTTTATGAAATTCACTACATCAAGATTCATGCCACAAACATTTTCTTCTTTAGATATAACACAATTACCTCAACGAGGCAAGCGTCATCATCATTTAACACTTTCATATTCAATGAACTCTTCACAAAAAGAATTGGATGAAAAACAATAGTTTACATCAATCATCATCCTCTAATGTCATCCGAGGAGCCACTTTTTGGCTTCTCAGGCGTTCTAGGGTTAAGGAGCAATTGTCTAGAAATTCCTTAACACACTTGTTAATCCTTCAACAATGACGGAGGAATTATAGTGACCTTGCTTTTGTTTTGCATCTATGAAATCTGTAGAATGTGACCCAATAGAATCTACAACTATTAGCCGTTCGGCACAATTTGCAGCTGACTAAATGCAAGTATGTCTGATTGGGCGACTTCATGTGAACCTTTGGGCTTACACATTGCTTAACTCTGCGTCGCTCCATACCTCAGTTAATAGAGTAATCCGCAAAGTACCCGAAATCCTCAGTTTCTAACCTGTAGAATGGAAAAGCCAGGGTCGCCGAGTCCACCGGCAGGGTTTTACAATAGACCTTGAATAGAACACTGGACAAATTAGGTTTTGAGCCCCAGAATTCCCAAACTCTAGTTGGAGCCTGGCTTTCATTGAGCGCCGAGTATTGTCACAAGTAAGCATGACTTGCATGACTGCGCATGGCTTGCATAATTTAAAAATAAGCAAACTCTGACCCTTCAAGTCATGCGCATTTCTAGGATTGTAGGATATATGCCAGAGTGTCATGACGTTCAACACTGTTCTTGTTTGTTTTTGGGAGATTTGTGCCATTTGTGGTAACTGACACCTCCATAAAACCCTCAAATCCTGAATTCATTTCACAAGATTACTCTGCGGCTACACTCAAATACAAGTTAGATTTTCATTTCCATGAAAAAAAGGAGGACAAAAGACCGGTTCCCTTTACAAATAACTCAAATCTATCTCAAAGAGAAAAAAAAATGTGACCGCCCGGTCCAAAATTGGCTTGTTCGTTGCCAAAGGGTTAAATAATACTCCACAGCCTCCATCGCACCTCTCAACACCTCCCATTCATCTTTCCCAGCCAACCCAATCACTGCCAAGTCAACTCAAACCAGAGGAGCGGTAGAAATGCGAACCTCTCGAGTCATTTCAGTCCACACTAAATACTGTGCTCTCAATTAAGCACCAGCGCCAGCGGGCAACGCGTGGCGGCAAAACCGAAATTCGTTCACGTAGATAAGTATTATGGGAGTCTACACCTCTTCTAGATAACGGCAATGGCAACCTAGAGGACGCGACGGCAGCCGCGACGCCGTGGCCGGTCGGCTTTGGCGCCGCGAGCCGGTTTCGGGGACCTCACATGCATTGTGCTAGGGTGATCTCGAACTGGAGCTACAGTGACCTACTTGCGACTGGCGGTTGACCTGGGTACCATGTTGGCCAATTACCGAGTCTGCAGTTACGTTAATTCGATCTGGGCCACTGGTTGGGCATGCTTATCGACCTGGAGTTGGTGTGATGGCCCCCACGTGGGCCTCCACGAAGGTTCATTTGTCGATGTTAGATTCTTGTCCACTGTTGGAGTGAGAGACTGGTTTCGTTTCGTTTCGTTTGAGATGTCTAGATGACTGGTATGGTTTGGTCGACACGGTGACGTGTGGTTTAGTGTGGGTGACAAAGTGACTGGTTTCGTCTGGGAAGGTGACTGGTTTTAGTTTGGTTCGACATGGGGAGGGGACTGGCTTGGTTTTAGTTTGGTTTTGGTTGGAGATGGGGAGGGTTGGTGAGGACGCAGCGGTTTGGGATGAGTGGTGGAGGTGGCGGTGACGGTGACGGTGATGGTGGCGGCGATGATGGAGCTGCACAAGAGGGCCATGAGGATGGAGACGGTGTGGGAGCGGGACGAGCGGGAGAAGGCGGCGTTGGAGAATAATACGGTGGTGGAGGGCGAGAGGCGGATCAGGATCGGGGGGTGGGCCTCGCGCGGGCCGCGAACGCGCATCATGGGGCGCTGGTGCAAGCTCAACTTGCTGCGCTACTGGTGGATGCAGGTGCTGTGCATCCTGGCCGCGATCGCCATGGTGATTGTGGTCGGGGTCGTGGTGTACCGGAATACCATGACGAACAAGCGCCGGGAGATTCGCCTCAAGTGTGAGAACCGGAAAGAAGTGAGTCCGGCCTCCTCTCTTCTCACAATTATGTTTGCTAGAGTTTTTCAACCCCCAGTGCTCCCCGTAGGTCGTTGACCATTAGTGCAAGAACCATTCAGGACGAAAATTCTAGTTAGAGTAGGACGTGGAATGGATTCACACTCCTGGACCAGCTTGATTTTATAGAACCAGGCCGTTTCCAGCGTCAACATGGGCAGAAATGGGATTTAGGTTTGCAAGCTCATGACGTTGACTTTTAGGTAAGTCCTGTTTAGAGCTATACATGGAGATTCACTTAGGGTGATGTGCGAGATGAAACGTAAGACAGTCCAAGAAGTTCATGGCATGTAACGTCGGTGGTTGGGATGGCACTGAGATGCTTGCTGCTATTATCAAAGAGTGATGTAGTTTGGATATGCCTCTTGGCAGGTCTTCAAGTCGGAGGTGGACAACAACTTGGGTGCGTCGTTTGTGATTCTGGGCCTTGTGTCGAGCGTGCCGAACGTGGACCAGCCGACCTGGGAGATGTTCACGAACCAGACGCTCTTCCTCCGCCCGCACGTGAGGAGCCTCGCGTACTGCCTGCGAGTGCTGGGGCCACAGCGGGCGGAGGTGGAGCGGCAGTACAACGGCACGTTCTTCACCACCAACAACGGGAAGAAGGTCCCCAGCGCACCCGACGCGGAGTACGCCCCGATCATCCTCCAGTCTTTCAACATCTCGTCCTTTCTTTTGGACGTGTACGCGTACCCCATCTGGAGACGCTCCATCGACAAGGTCCGCGAGAGCGGCAATTTGTCCATGTCGCCGCCGTTCCGGCAGGGGGGCCGCTGGCGCATGGGCTCGTTTCTGCCGTATTATGGTGATGTGGACCCCAATTTGCTCACCACGGTGGAAGCCAGGAATGCCATGTGCGTAGGGTATGTGGCCACCGTCCTTAACGTCGAGGAAGTTTTTGGAAGCGTCATATCCAGGTATTGTGCACGGATTCGCAAACAACAGCGATCAATAAGTTTTTTGCAATCAATAGTCACCCAAATTTTGAAAAAGATAACCCCGTCTTCTGACTCCTCATTTCTCTTTGTAAATCGTATTCGAAACAAACAAGAGCTTGGTGGTTCTCTAAACTTAAAATTAAATTCGCTCTAAGCATTCGTGAGAAGAAACCACCCTCATTTACTACTCTTTCCTTCCTCTAAATAGGTTGTATTTCAATAGAGGAGCTCTGTGGTCTTTCAATCATAACCCTGGAATTAAGTATGGAGGAGCTTGGTAGTCTAAACCCAAAGCAAAGTATTTCTAGTTCAACCGTGAGCGTTAGTCCCCTTCCACTCCTTTGAGCTGAATATAGATTCTGTTAGAACTATTTACACTTGTGATCATATTATTCGGATTCCGGTGAACGCAACATTTCAGAAATGAGAAGGCTTACAAGCAACATACTTTTTTGCATGCGCAGGTTCAAGGACTCGGACTTCTTCATCAGCGCCATGACCCGAGTGCCCCGCTCCTTAGGCCTTAACGAGTACTACAACTGCACCCAGGACGCGGACCCCTGCGAAGTGCGCTTCTTCGGGAACCGCCCGCGCCCGCGAGACGCCGAGGGCGCGTTCGTGCCGTTCATGTACGGGTCGCAGGCCATCGAGCTGCATTGCTGGTACACGTACAACATCCGACTAAACGTGCTGCGCGAGATGATCGCGTGGCCGCTGCTCATGCTCGCCGTCGTGGTGTTCTGCATCGTCGCGGTGTACCTCGTGCTCAAGCGCATGTCCACGGCGGAGAAGGACGTGGGCGAGCGCGAGAAGATCCACGCCAAGCTGCGCGAAGCGAAGCTCGTTGCGGAGGCCGCAGACACGGCCAAATCTAGTTTCCTTGCTACTGTCTCTCATGAGATCAGGTGAGATTAAAAATCTTGTTATTTGTTGTTGGATAATAAGTTTTTTGGAGGATTGTCTGATCACGTGAATAGTCATGGATTATGATCTTGTTAACGTCGGATGTTAAGCTTTTGGGAGGTTTTTCTGATCACGTGAATTGCAGTGGATTATGTTCTTGTGTTTTTGGGACGATTTTCTGATCAGACGTTATCTGTCTGTGTTCTCTGCTTGTGTGCAGGACTCCGATGAATGGTGTGATAGGTATGAATATGTTCTTGGGCATTAGTCACTTCGAATTATAAAACCAGCTCTAAGTAACTCTTAATCAATCTACAATCAGCTGATAAGTAATATTTGTGATTTCTTACGCGAACTCTTTTTTCACTCTCTTAAGACATGTTAATCTACTTCGACTTGAGTGTAGAGACCACCAAGCTATTCTATTGATCTATCAACAATTCAGAGTGAGGAAAGAGCAGTTAATTTTTAATTGAAGGGGTTACTTTTTAAGACTTTGGGCGACTTCACTGTCTAGTATTGTGATATGTTCGAATGCAGCTAGTGACGGTTCAAGTATTGCCATGTGCAGGGATGACGAATCTTTTGATGGGAACAGACTTGACGGCCCAGCAACTTGAGTACGTTAAGATTGCCCAAGCCAGCGGCAACGCTCTCGTGTAAGTAGCCTTGATTGCTTATTTATTGGGCTCCAAGCTTGGTAGTTGGTGACAAAGTGGGGACCGCTAGCTTGCAACCATTGGTTTTTGGACTCTGAGCTGACAAAGTGGTGGCCATTTGCAGGGCTTTGATAAGTGACGTGCTGGACCTGTCCAAGATTGAGGCGGGGAGGATGGAAATAGAGACTGTGCCGTTCGACATTCGGGAGGAGTTGGACAACATTTTGTCCCTGTTCGAGGAGAAGGTGCATCAGAAGAAGCTAGAGATTTCAGCTTTGGTCCATGACTCGGTGCCCCAGTGGATGTATGGTGATCCTGGAAGACTGCGCCAAGTCCTCATTAACCTTGTGGGAAACGCTATCAAGGTATGTAACCTATTATGGAAAATGAGGTCCGAGGGTGTTTGTCTCACATGGAACATCTTTGAGTTATTTTAATGAAGAGGGTGTTTTGTGTTAGGTATGTCATCCATCACATAAATGAGGAGGGTGTTTGTGTTGGACAAGCAATCTGTCACTCTTACTCCACTCCCTACCATAGATGTGCTTAGTGGCACCTAGTGTTGAATTCTCTCCTCTTCCACTGATCATGTTGAGGTGTTGGATCTGAGATAAAGTAAACTTGTGTTGTGTGCAGTTTACAAAGCAAGGGCACATCTTCCTGTGCGTGCGCCTCATGGACCCCTTCTTCTACGAGACGATCTCGCAGTCACCGAGCCAACAGTTGTTTGACCTAGTGGACCCAAAGCGGAGGCCAGCTATGATTGCGGAGGTAGAAGGGGTGGACCCGCAGCAGGACCAGATCTGCCTGAAAGGCGCCATTGCCGTGCGCAGCAGCCTGTTCCGGGTGCGGCACCAGCACATGGCACCTCCGCGGTTGAGCATGAAACCGGGCCCTCTGAGCTCAGCCGGTTGTGTGGCTGAGTGGCGCAACTGGAAGCCCATCGGCGGCTTGGAATGCGACGAAGTAACGTGCGTCATCTCCATCGAGGACTCCGGAATCGGGATCCCCAAGTTCATGCAGAGCCGGCTGTTCGAGCCCTTTGTGCAGGCAGATAGCAGCACCTCCAGGGAGTACGGCGGCACCGGCATCGGTTTATCCATTTGCCAGGTACTAGCACTAGTAGAAATAGTCTGGTCCAAGATGACTCTTCCATTGTGACTAGAATTCTCCTGCCCTCTCCTTATTTTTATCCAATCAGTTGCGGTACCTGTGGATCTGCAGAAGCTGGTGAGGTTGACAAGAGGAGATATCATAGTGGAAAGCGAACCTGGAGAGGGCAGTGTCTTCAAGTTTTCGCAGGTGTTGCCGACGTCAGGGCAAAGGGGTGATCTGCACAAGCTGGCCTTTGCTATGAAACGCACGCCGTCGGGCTTACTTGACGACCGGATCCGCGGAATCAAGGTCCTTCTTGTGGATGCTAATCCTGTGCGACAGGTAATATCTCAATTAAAACTTCAAATGACTGGAGTGACATTATTCCTTGGTTTTTCCAAGCTCTGACAGATTCATTGTTTGACATGGGAGCAGGAAGTTGCAGCTACGTATCTGCGGAGAGTTGGAGCACTGATCGAGTATGCTGAGGATGTTGGTAGCGCTCTAGAGTTATTGGCAGGGTATAGTACTACTACAACCCGTCCTGAAATTGATCACATCTATCAACCGAACATGACCACTTCTACTCCCACTTCAAGTTTAATCTACCTTTCATACAATGGGCATAAACTAAGATTCCACAAGATGCACCGCTGAACTAGTAACGAAGAATGTTCTAATCGAGAGGTTGGATTTTCTACAGGAACGATGGGCCTCCATTCCAGGCTGTGATAGTGGACTTGCAAGGCACGGACCACACGTCCTCCATCCAACTGGTCCAACGCCTGAAGGAGTCCACGTTCCGGCGCCTCCCGGTCCTGGCGCTCTCCATCCCCCCGGACAGCTCCCTGCAGAGCGAGCTCCACGAGGCCGGGTACCTGCACATCGTGCACAAGCCGCTCCGCTGCACCACGCTGATCGCGGGGCTCATCCAGAGCCTGGGCATGCCGGTCACGAACCCGTCGCGGAAGCACAACTCCAACGCGGAGATGCTGTCTAGTAAGAGGTTGCTGGTGGTGGACGACAACATGGTCAATCGGAGGGTGGCCAGCTCCATGCTGCAGCGGTACGGCGCTACTGTCGTCACAGTGAATGGAGGGAACCAGGCCATCAGCGCTGTGAAAAGCCAACCGGTTGACAAGCAGTTCGACTTGATCTTGATGGACCTTCAAATGCCAGAGGTAAATAACATTGCCTATATCCAATAATATTCTGTTCTCTAAAGTGCGCCTCTATCTAGTGTTCTCTCACCTCTTTTTCCCAGCCTTGACATGATTAGTGTCGCTTGATTAGCGACTCATGATTAACGAAGACAAAACTTTGGGTAAACGTGAGATCAATGCTCCCTGATACAGAAATGAACTCCCTTTATCTAGAGTTCTCTAACCTCTTTTTACAGCCTTGACATGATTAGTGTCGCTTGATTTGAGAGAGCACAAAAGGGACTCATGGTTAATGAAGACAAAACTTCGGGTTAGAATGAGATTAACGCTTCCTTACATTTAAAAAAATGAACTTCCTATATCTAGAGTTCTCTATCCTCTCTTTGTACTGTGTCAAGATGCTTGTTTGGCACCATTAGTGTAGTTGGTTCTCTTTTTCTTAAAGGGAATTCATGAGTAGTGAAGATAAAAACTTAGATTACCATGAGATCTTTGAGACAAGTATTGCCAGTTGTTTCATTTACCACCTTTGAAAAGAACGTAGAGCATTTGGTAATGGCAGTCTTACCTCTATAGTAAGATTTTCTGGCTAACTCTGACTACGGATTGATTGAATGATAATCTGCAGATGGATGGGTACAAAGCCACACAACTCATTAGGAAGTGGGAGGTGGACAAATGTGAGCAGTGCCGTGCTTTGGAGAAGATTGAGTACGATTTTGAGGAAATCAAAGAGTGCTTGCATCACCGCATCCCAATAGTGGCTGTTACAGCCGATGTCATGAAGGGGACTCACGAGATGTGTTTCAGTGTTGGCATGGATGATTACATACCCAAAGTAAATAACTTCACAAAACCTGTCAAGTTCTCTTACAGTAAAGATCTATTCCTTTAATGTTAAATTGGTCAATCCTGCTATTTTGACCACGAGAGACAGTCTACTTTCTTGTATTGTTGGCCATTGAATTAGTTTGATATGTGATTGCTATCTTGTTGTTTTCTCCATTAAAAAAATAGTTAGATTTGTGACTTCTAACTTGTGCATCAAATTAGTGTTACTTCTTTACGAGTTACCGAAATGGGCTATTATAATGACAATCTTTTGACCTTGGATTTGGTGGTGTTGTGATGCAGCCGCTTGACCAGAAACAGTTGCAGCTCCTCCTAGAACGGTTCCTGCAGGGCAGACTAGTGAATGCTCCTGGCTCATCCACAAAATAAAGCTTGAAGGTGATTTGAACTGCTGGAAGAATGGCAAGGACGCCTTGATGCAGGTCAGTTTTACTCAGCTCCTTGGTGTCTACATGGATAAAATCTTTATTACTGTAGCTCATCAAGACTTTTAAATAGAATTGAATTGTGTAACAATAACAAGAAGATAATTTTGATACACATAAATAAGTTGAAGTATTATATCTATTTTTTAAGACTTGAAATATTGTCTTCAAGAAGAGAAGTGTAAGATCTCATAAAGTTGTGAATAGAAAGTTCCTACTAGTTAGGGTTGTGATTTGTGTTTTTAACTTGTGAATTTCTAGTGTTGTGAGATTGACTTTCCAGCTGACATAGACTGCCTACTATGTTCTGTAATTTTCAGAGTGGCGGTCCCTACACACTTCGAGTGACATGACGAAGGCTTGTTTAGGGTTTAGGGTTTACGGTTTCACCTCCCCCTGTTTAGGGTTTAGGATCCACCCTCCCTGTCCTGCTAGGAAGGCAAATTGTGCATTTGTGCATTTTGGCGCTGTTATACTACCGGGTTAAACCCTAAATCTTAAACCCTGAACCAAATTGTGGGAAGCGGTCCAGCTCTCTTTTTCTCTCTGGATGAACCCCTTTCTTTCCATGGTGGATGAAGTTCCAATCATGTTACCCAGGGTCAGCTTCATAGAAGCTCCGGAGATCTTTATTTATGTAACTTAGAGAGTCCGCATTTTTGGACTTAGTTGGAAACCAACCACCATTTTTATTGGGACTCATAATTTCGGACCATGATTTTTTTCAAGAGTTTATCTCCTCATGATTTTTTTCAAGAGTTTATCTCCTCATGTTTTTTTTCAAGAGTTTATCTCATGTTTTTTTTCTTAGGATTAATAGAGTTATTCAGAAACTGGCTCGGAGTTTTTGATGTGAGTTTGTTGTGGATTAACCCCCTACAGGTTCTTGATTATTTCACACTGGAAGAATTTTATAACTACTTGTACGGAAGATTGGAGAGGAAAACTAAATGTCTTACTTCAAAATTTAACTCCTATAGGACCATGACTATTGAGTTATTTGTAAAGGGAACCGGTCTTTTGTCCTCCTTTTTTCATGCAAAAGAGAATCTAACTTGTATTTGAGTGTAGCCGCAAAGTAATCCTGTGAAAAAAATTGAGGGTTTGAGGGTTTTGAGGAGGTGTTATTTATGGCACAAGTGGCACAAATCTCCCAAAAAAAAACAAGAACAATCATGAACGTCATGACACTCTGGCATGTATCCTACATCCTAGAGTTGTGCATGATGTGAAGGGTCAATGATTGCTTAAAATAAAAGCCAGGCACAAACTCGAGTTTGGGAATTCTAAGGCTCAAAAACTAGTCTATCCAGTGTTCTATTCTAGGTCTACAGTGAAACCCTGCCAATGGACTCGGCGACCCTGGCTTTTCCATTTTACAGGTTAGAAACTGAGGATTTGGGGTACTTTGCGGATAACTCTTATGTTTCACCAAAACCACCCCAAAACTACTCATTTTAGCGCAAGAAGTGGATATGAAAAATAACGATCTTACTTCCATCTCCCAATGAAAGATTTTAATCTATTCTACTGAAATATCATGCTTGCAAGTATTCATAGTCTTTCACCTCATGGATAGTCTTAACCCTTTACTGCCCAAGGATGTTTCTAGGAAAACCAAGATTTCTCCTGATTTTTTTCTTTGCACCGGATTTGATGGAAATACAATGCTTAATATTGATATCTAACCTTACAAAATTGAACTTAACCCATGACCTAAACTTTGGGGAAATTTTGCACAACATCCAACGGTTGATGGAATAGATTATAGTGTTTAAAGTTACCGTATATTGGTAGTGAAAACTGTGGATTTTGGAGGGTGCACTACTTTAACCATCAATAGATTCTTGCAAGAATTTTTTACTTTGAATTAAAGAAATTCACATGTGCACTAGGTTGATAGCTTCGCATTGACATATCATATGCGAGGAAAATATTTATACACAATTATTGGTGATTTTTTGCTTTTTTCTACTTGATTGTATACAAAAATGTTCCAACCTAATACGAATCAAAATGGTAGTTTCGTATGTGAAGAGAGAGATCAACAATCAAAAAACAATGAAGAATGTCTCAAAGACAAAGCTCAATCAAAATTTAAGACCAAAATCAATGTGCATGTGTGTGAAATACAACATAGTATGTGGCATGGTATTCACTGTATTCACTGTATTTGAGTGTATTTGGTGTATTTTGTGTTGTATTCCTAGCTTTTCCAAGAGTTCTATAAATCCAAATCATGATCAGATTGTTGGAGAGTGTTTGTGTATTGAGTGCGCAAATCTGAACCTTGTATCTCAAAGCCTAGTTCCTCATGGATTTCATGCAATTTGAGTTTTAGCACCTCCGGAGTCCCATTTTGGGCTTCCTTGGGCGCTAAAGGGTTAAAACCCTAATGTTATTGCCCCCTCGAAATTCTTGCTGGTGACTCTATTGCTTGGTCTTGGTGCAAATTTTGTTGCTATGTTTTACATTGGAACAAACTTTCTCATCTCTAATCGAAAAGAAGAAAAAGGAAAAAAAAAAATGGCATCTCTGGAACCATAGTAAATATCCTAAAACCTCTTAATGATCATTGAGGTTCTTTTAATAGAGCCAATTTTGAAACTGAATTTAGATTATTAGTGACTCACGTTAATGTAATGACTTTAGGAAATAGGACTCTGGTTCCCAACGGGAACCGGCATGAATGTAGTGTTTGTTCATTCTCTTCCCTAAGTCTGTGGCCACGGGACATAGGGTAGCGTAATAGAACTATTTCCCCCTTTTGAGGACAATCACTTTTCTACGCTAAGTGCTTCCTACACTAAGTGCGTTATAGACAACCGACATATTGTCCCCCAAGGGCTTTGTGGGTACCCATATAACGAGGTCTCAAGACCCCTACCATATTTGGGTGGACTATGGTGGTAGGCACCACGCTGGCATGGGGACTCAACTCACAACTAGGGCTACGCCTACCTTTATTTTCTTCACCACAAGGCATTGCAAGACTAGATGTGCATCTTGCCACTTTCGATAGTCTTCCAAGATAATCATAATTTACTAGCCCTAAGGCATTTTGGAGAAATTTCTACTCCATTGATCAAAATTTCCAAGATGAACTTTTTGAGAGTGTAACCGTAGGATCTTTTTCTACACTTATATGAGATGATGCGGTAAAAAATTTGTCAATTTTGACCGTACAGATTGAAAGAAAATGATCAGTCAAAGTGAATAATTTGTTCACTTGCATTCAACATGCCTTCTCTAAAGAGGATCTAACGAGAGTTTTCCCAACAACAAGAGGCAGCAATACATATTAAGTAATGTTATGACAACCTGCATTTCCACCCTATATCTAGGACGTGCTTAGAAGTTTGTGGTTTTAGGTCAATGAGTGGTTTTGAATTATCCTACCTTAATTTCAGCCACATTTTAGGAGAGAAAATTGATTTGAATCGAGGCTAATTTTTCACAAACCTCAACATGTCCAACCTCTAAACCACACATGCAATCTTCTTTTGAAACTTTTTACCCTTAAGGTCACAATATTCTACATGTATGGTGTTGTATTTGAACATAATAAGGTTCACATATTGAAATGACATCCACACGAGAGATGCTAGTTGAAGAATCTTTCCGACTGACGTTTGAGGGTTAAATTCCTCCAAAATGCTTGTCAAGGGACATTATTTTTTCTGTAGGTTGGAATGATTTTTCACAAAACTTTGTGAAAAATCTCCGGTGCAGGAAATGATATAATAACTAGAAAACGTTTGGAGCTGTTCAAGTCAATGAGAATGTAGACTCAACAGGCTGTGCTTTTTCCCAAGGTCAACTCTAGACGCCCCCAGTTTTCACGTTGAGATGGAAACATGGCATTCCGTCTTTCACTTGGAATTTGCAACCACCAATTGGCCTGAGACAACTCTTTGACAACATCAACACCGACCACAACCGTCCTTGGCACAACCTTTATCATTCTAACTCTGGCCAAAAACAATGTTCACCAGCACAAATGAGGCTTTTCTGACACTCTAAATGGACGCTTTTGCACCATCCATAACTTTTCGATATTATTTTTGATACTTCACCAAAAAAAAATGTCATATCAGAAACTCTGAAAGAAAAAAACTCCATTTATACTAGTTTGTCTACATAGACGGACCAGGTCCTTCAATTATCCCTAACATATATGACTGAGAGTCTGTTTGCACTTGGAGGTTCATATATCCATGCAAACTCTTTAATTTAATAGCTAACCTTCTATTTGTTTCACTCTTAAATCCACCTATCAAAGGAGATATTTCTCCTTTTCATCTGCCATTTTATATAGTGTCTACCCTCGAAAGGGGGAAATAGTTCCCATCCACTTTTCTTTGTCTTTTGGACATTGATATAGTGTTAGGAACAAACAAACACTTTATTCACGCCGACCTTTTTGAAGGCTGGAGTTCTTACTATTACTCCATGCAAACTCCCTATATCTAAGGGAAACAGATAAAATGAAATGATTTCACACTGGAGAACACAAATAGTTCCATCCATTGACAAGCAGCCAAGGTTTACAACAATAGAAAACTGTGTTCACGAACCAAGCCACTTTACAAATAGCTATAGTGCCAGTTCATGCATACTTTCCATACCTTTGTCATTATTGCAATGACTTGTAGATATTAAAGGTACACATGTTCATTTTCAAAAGAATTGTGAAGTACCAAGCAGTTGCACAAATATTTCCTACCTCCTTGTTTGGACAGGTTCCTATGGTGTCAATTTATAACATTCCTTTTTGAAATTTCTATTGTAGATGGACATTGCTAAAAGCTTCGTGTAAGTCCAATTTTTTCCTAGATTCAACATTTTATGAAAAAGTTATAGATTTTTGAATTTCGAATGGGGAGATTGGGTACGTTGGGCAACTCCAGAAACTTTTGCTTGGACAATCTATTGAATGTGAGATTTTCAATACTAGCAAATAATATTATTTCTTTTGATATTGTCAAAAAAATCTCTTTTCTTAAGTGGAAAATAGCATAATAATCTAAGTCAAACTTTTTCACACAATGTCACACTTTGTTGGGCAAGGTACCAAAAAAACTTCTTTTCCACATAAAACTTAGAGATCTTCATAGTTCTTACATTTTATTTTTTCTACTACAAGATGTGTTGTTTACCTTCTTATTGGCCATTCGGATTATCATTCTAAAACATTTTTAGTTCACAAAAAAATAAAACGTGAATTGGCAATTTTTGAACCTCCATTCCTTGCACATTTGTTTTGAATACGCTACACCCCTTCTCTACCTCTAAAAATTGGTGTACAAGGAAATAACATCATGATTAACATGATTGTAATGTTTTTAGACCTTGTGTAGTGCAAAATTTGATACCAAATGTAGTCAAAGTCTGCTGATCCACTCAATGTTGATCCACTCAAAGCAGGGAAGAAAAGAACGTTTTCCTCTACTTCAAACACTATTATCTTTCAATCTGTGCGGTCAAAGTTTTTGAAATTTTGTGACGATGTTAATGAATAAGTCCTAATTTAGATCCTACAGTTAGGAATAGAAATAAAAGGTTTTGATTACCTCCTTACTCATTGCACTAGAACAAGCAGTTTTGAAGTGTTTTTGGTGTGAAAATGCCTTGGGCCGATTGGGGTTAAATAAAGATCTCAGATTGCAGTCCCCACCCTTTCACAGTAGCTCGTTCACTGCAAACAATGCAAAATTTGGTCCATGCGATACTTTGTGTCCAGCGAAGAATAAGGAGAAGATGCTGCAATTCGACCAATACCCTGCTCCCGGTCAGGTGCTCGCCTCAGGGCAGCGGGGGCCGGACCCCAGCCGGTGGGGTTGCTCTTTGAAGCGGAAGTTGTGTTGGTTGGGAAAAGGAAACTAGAAAAGTGGTCGTGCGTGTTGACCCGCGAGTCCATCAATCTGGTGCTCCGGCTGAGCTTTTCAAGATGAAGCTGCGCCTTTTTAAAAACCAAAACGACCGTGTGCCTGCTTGGATGATTGACCAAACCTGAACATTCCATTGCAAACAAGAATACTCATCTAACAGTTCCTACAGCCTTGTGAGCCTGGTTCTAGAATCTAACGTGTGAGTGCATCGACGTGATCAGATGGAGGTTGTGAGTTAGGTGGAGTGGTTGTGGAGCTTGTTAAGTTGGGTGCTTATGGCGAACCACATATGAGTTTGGAGGGTAGGAGGGTCAGTCCTGGGTTTGGAGGGGTGCATATACTTTGGTTCCAGCGATGGCGTTGAAGGTTTTTCCCGGGGACAATGTGTTGGGGGCGACTGTATTCGGGAGCGACCATGGGTGGTCGATGTCGTCGCAGCAAGTGCTGTCACGGAGGAGCCGTCATGGCGCGGAGTTGTGCGTGAGAGCCGCGGCGCCGTCGAGTTCGTGGCCCGCGTCGAATGCGTTTCTGCAGAAGGTGGCACAGAACGGCGCCGCGGCTAAGGAAGACAGGGCGAGTGCGAGGGTGCAGGAGAAGGAGAATCTAGCCATGCAAGTGTCGACGGGGAATGGGACGTCGTCCTCGGCGCTGGAGGTGTCGACGAGCCACATGGTGTCGCTGCAACTGCCGAAGCCGCTGTCCATCACGGACCTGTCGCTGCCGCCGCGCGGGGGCTCGGACCTGCGCGTGGCGTACCAGGGCGTGCCCGGCGCGTACAGCGAGGCGGCGGCGGCCAAGGCGTACCCCCGGTGCGAAGCTGTCCCCTGCGAGCAGTTCGAGGCGGCCTTCTCCGCGGTGGAGCTCTGGCTCGTGGACCGAGCCGTCCTCCCGGTGGAGAACTCCCTGGGGGGGTCGATCCACCGCAACTACGACCTGCTGCTGCGCCACCGCCTGCATATCGTGGGCGAGGTGCAGCTCGCAGTGCACCACTGCCTGATGGGCATGCCGGGCGTGAAGGTGGAGGACCTCCAGCGCGTGGTGAGCCACCCGCAAGCGCTGTCGCAGTGCGAGCAGACGCTGACGAAGCTGGGCGTCACGCGCGAGGCCGTCGACGACACGGCCGGCGCCGCGCAGTTCATCGCCGCGCACAACCTGCACGACGTGGGCGCCGTGGCCAGCGCGCGCGCTGCGGAGATCTACGGCCTCGAGGTCCTCATGGACGGCATCCAGGACGACCTCGACAACGTCACGCGCTTCCTCATGCTGGCGCGCGAGCCGCTCATCCCGCGCACAGATCGCAAGTTCAAGACCAGTATCGTGTTCACGCTGGAGGAGGGGCCCGGCGTCTTGTTCAAGGCCCTGTCAGTGTTCGCCCTCCGTGACCTCAACCTGACCAAGATCGAGAGCAGGCCGCAGCGCAAGCGCCCGCTGCGGGTCGTGGACGACAGCAACAACGGCACCGCCAAGTACTTCGACTACCTGTTCTACATCGACTTCGAGGCGTCCATGGCTGATGTCCGCGCCCAGAACGCGCTGGGACATCTGCAGGAGTTCGCCACCTTCTTGAGAGTACTGGGGAGCTACCCCATGGACGTCAGCCCCATGCGCGCTTAGTCAATTAACCCAGGCCTCATGCAAATCACATGTCACCTATAAACTAGTATCAGCTTACAAAACTAGCCACTATATAATACACCAAGAGAAGATTCAGTACTCCCAGGTTCCGTTAGGTCAGATCAGTCACTTGTACATACTAATTACTTTAATAAGCATCCATGTGACGTCATGCGCAGTGAACATGTACACTACTTAATTTAGAGATGGAGCTGGAGATATGACGTCCTTCTCATCAAGAGCACTTAAATTTGTAGAGGATTTCTGGTGCCAACCATCGTTGGCGCCTAAGTGGGACACGTTATTAATTTTTGTTGGTGACTCGATTGCCTGTGAGTAAGATGCCTGTGTGTAGTGAAATTTCAAAATGAGATATCCGGGTAATTTTGAGATAGAGTTTGTATAGGCTAATTGATTTAATAAGCGTCCATACTCATGTGACGTTGTGTGTAGTGATTCGGATCCAAAGTAGTTAGAAGCTGGGGACATGTGCACAAAGTTAGGTATGGAATTTGTGGATCATCAGTTGTTTAGGATTTCCTTGGTATCAGCTTACGATGTGCCAACCATTCGGTTGGCACCCAAGTGACGCTAAGGTAAGCCACCCTAAAACCGCCAATATCCCATGGCCGACATCTACTTTTTCACTAAAAACCACCACTACATGCACATGTAACCAACTCTCTATTTTTAATGGCGGGAGTAAAGGCAAGGGTGGCATGAATCGGATGCACAGTTGGTGGTTTTAGGGGAATGGGATCTTCTAGACTTATTGTACATGCAAGAGTGGAGAAAATGGAATATTTCTAGAATTAGTTTAAGGTTGACTCATTGCCGGTTTTTGGTTGTTATGCATGCGGTTTTAGGCCATTTGTGGAAGGGTCATGGCCCCCACCTACTGACGCTCACCCAACTTTCTTCACATGTGCCTTTGAAAATTCATAACTAATTCATAACACATCGGAAAAATATGAAATCACTTGGGTTGAAATTGTAATTCTATTGGCTATTACTGAAAAATAATTTAATTATTATCTAGGTTCTCTATATATGCAAACTGCTTAACTTGACGGTTATGGGGGGGTTTACCTTATTGGTTTTTGTTGATAACGTGATTGCTTGTGAGTGAGGCATCTGTGTGTGAATTTATTCAAAGATGAGTGGCCAGTCTAAGGGCCTCTTTACACTAGAGGCGAGAGGCCGCGAGGAGAGAAATTTCAGCCAATGGGAGATGTAGAAATCGAGAAGACCAAAGAATGTCACTTTACACCCGATTTTTTCAATCGAAGGGACGAAAGAGGAGAAAATGACATGGACAACACTTTTGTCCTTCGTGGCAACAAAAGTGCCTAATAATGAAGGCCCCCGGAATTATAGTTAAGCCTACCTCAAGAGGTGGGCCTAACTATAAATCCGGGGGGCCATTGGCCAAAAAACTCACAACCAATCATTTAATATATTTAAAGATGAATTTTGAAAAAGCTCAACATTGGAGCTTTTGGCCTTCTCTCACTTTACACCACACCCAAAGGCCATGGCTTCTCAAGGATTGGCCTCTCAAGAATGTGCCATGGCCCAAGTGGAGTTTGGCCGGAGGCTTCTCGTTTCTAATGTAAAGAGGCCCAAAGGATTTCCTGACTATCAACCGCTACTGCCACCTTGTTGTGAGTATTTTACTTTAATTGTAGGTCTGTGGAAAAGCCTGAACAGAAATTTAGAGAAATTTAGAGTTAAGGCAAAGTATACGTAAGTGTAGAAGTAAAAGGAATAAAAAGTCAAAGTAATATGCAAAGGCAAGGATAATAAGCTTTAGCCTTAAACTTCAATTGGGAACCGTTTGCAAAGGCACCTATTTTACTCTGTAGAATACCAAAAAATGTACTGAAGTTTAGCAAGACTTATACCTTTGGAATGATGATTCTTCAACTATCATCTTGTATTCGGAGTTCATTTCATTATTCAGGAACCTTATCATGTTTAAATACTACACCATACATGTAAAATATTGTGGCCATGAGTGGCAACTTTTGATGTTTATATGAGTTAAAGTGAATTGAACAGTAGATTAAAAAGTAAAATGAGTTTAAGTTAGCCATGCTTGGGTACAAAAGAGAAAGACTAAAGAATTATGATGTTTAACCCCTAAATTTCCAAGAGTCCCCTCGGGGGACTATAGAAGATTTGGGCAGGTTCCTATGGTGTCCTCTTGTAATAGTTTTATTTGAAATTTTTAATGTTGATGAAAATTACTAAAATCTTTGTGTAAGTCCAATTTTTCCTAAATCCAACATTTAATGAAAAAGTTATAGGGTTTTGAAGTTCAAATGGGGAGAGCACGCAAGTCGGGCAACTCCAAAAACTTTTGCTAGGACACTCTATTGAATGTGAGATTTCCCAAACTAGCTAATAATATTATTTCCTTTCATATTGTCAAAACAAATCTCTTTTCTTTAGTGAAAAAGGCATATAAATCCAAGTCAAACATTTTCACACATTATCGCACACTGTCGGGCAAGGTACCAAAAATAATTCTTCTATTTCACACAAAACTTTGAGATCATCATATTTTTTACTTTTTATTTTTCCCGCAGCATTATGTGGTGTAAACCTTCTTATTGACCATTTGGATTCTCATTCTAAAACATATTCAGTTCACAAAAAATTATAACGCAAATTGACAATTTTGAACCTCCACTCCTTGCACAATTTTTTTGAATATGCTACATCCCTTTTCTACCTCTAAAAATTGGAGTGCAAAGAGCTATTATCATGCTTAACATGATGGTAATGAATTGAGACCTTGTGTAGTGCAAAAATTTGACACCAAGTGAAGTCAAAATCTGCTGATCCACTAAACGCAAGGAAGAAATTGGACCCTTTTCACTACTTCAAACACTATAATTTTTTATTTTTTATTTTTGACACAAGTAAAGATTCCTTTACTGCAAAGGGAAGAGGGAGAACACACAAGGAGCTCAGGCAGACCCCGCCAGGTCCAGCGAGGCCGAAACACTATAATCTTTCAATCCGTGCGGTCAAACTTTATGAATTTTTAATGTAAGTTACTTAATAAGTCTTAATTGAGATCCTACGGCTAAAACTAGAAAGGAGCAGTTTTGAAGTGTTTTTGGTGTGAAATTATCATGCTATTAGTTGATATGGCTCTTGAAGAGAATGCTACTGTAGTGAGTGGCTTAAAGCCCCACCTTTTCAAATAATTTATTGGGCATGCCCACATGCCCACATGCCTGTTTCTGAAATATGAAAATAATTGCCAAAGCAGCCACAATTTACTCACAAGAATCTACACACGACTTCATCATCCAACCATGACCTAATTCATTCAATATTTTGCCATGGACACATGTAAAAAATTGGAGTTAGCTGCTGCATGTTTCAAGTTGGAACCAAATACAACAAGTTGCCAATTTTCATCCAAGATAGCTATTTGTTTAGTTAGCTACATTATTATTAGTATTATATGTGAAAATAAAAGAAACTCTCCAAGCATATTTTGATAATTTTATCATTTTGAACATTGGTAAATATGCGATCAAATACAATGACAAAATCAATCAAACCTTATCAAGTTCAATACTCATCATATGTGAACTATCTAAAACAAAAGACCTAGGGAGTGGAGAGCCTTATATGCCTATAGAAGTTGGCATATATGCTATCATAATAAGGCCCCCTATGTGATTAGTTCTATAGAAGGCCTATCAATAAACAAATGTAGAATCAAATTGCCCTTGACTCCCCCCTTTTCCTTTTTTACAACAAAATCAATGTGAAAATAATATATAGTCCGTATTCAAGAAATGGTCAAAAATATATTCATCACCAATTTGAACTATAATAATCATCAAAATTAATGGTGGCTTTTTAAGAATTAGAGCTATGTTCATTATAATGGGAGTTTCCACATTGTCAATTGTGCTATCTCTTATTGACCAAAATTATACTTTTCTCTACTTACATGACAAATCTTACATGTCCTATTGCATCTACAATTCAGAGCATACAAAATTATCAAAAGTATCAAAACATCAAAATTGTATTTAGAACTTGCATCTTTACATTGAAAATCGCCGATGTAAGGTATCCCCTTCCATAACCAACCAAAATTGGTAACGAACTCAAATTAGGAATATCCAACCCACTTCCATCCCATAACCACTCATTCATCTCCAAATGGAATTTTGCTATTAGTCAAGACCCCTTACTTTGGGTTGACACCTGTGGGAGGTACCTGTTTGCACCACCGACTAAAGATGGCAGCACGCTTTGAAAATTCTCATCAAGATCACATTTTATCAGAGAACAATAAATCACTCAGGTTGAAATTTCAATTCTACTTGGCTATCACTGAAAAAAAAAAGTATTATTATTTTCTCCTCTCCATATATGCACATTGCTTAGCCTGTTGGTTTCGGTGGGCCTTACCTTAATTGTGATTGAACCAGCTTCTTCCGCCGCCTCTGCATTGAAGACTGCTTCCGTCAAGTCTCATCAAGTCTCATGCAACGTTGATGAAGCCACTCTCGCCGCTGGCTGATAATTGATTTCCTTGCCTCCAATATACACATTTTCAGTTGCAGCATTCTCTTTGTTTGTATTGCAAGTTGTGAAGTAAGTTCGTACCATGGCGAACACAAAGCACACATGCTCATATGTGGACGAATGGCGGAGCTTGTGGGAGCCAGATATGGACGCCATTGGATACAACGGAGCCACCTGCGACCCGACCAAAGTGGACCCCAAAGTGCTGGATTGGGTGAAGAGCAACTGCATTGAGGACGCACCTCGCTTCATCAAGGTCATTAACCGAAATGCTGTCCACAGCCAACCTGGCCTTCTTGCAAGGTCATCCGCATGCATGGTAAGTTACATAGATATATATGTGTGTGATTTCATGGCTAATATTCTAAACAGTTGATCGGAGGAGCTCATCGATAGAGTCTGATATTCTGGAGTTTCATGCTTTCCAGACTGAGGTCTTGAGTTTTTAGATGTAATACTACAGATTCGTGTTTAGACATGGCTCATTGGCTCTTTGGCTAGTTCAGAGGAGCTTACTATTGCTAACAGGTCAGGTGCGTCTACTACTAGAGTAACAATAGAGATCACATTCATTGTTTCTTGCTCAAAATGAGATCTTGAGTTAACACTCAAATTCATGTTTAGACAGGGCTGTTTAAATTGCCAGAATGCATAGACGAGAAGTCCATATTATTGATGTGGTGGTTTGCTGGAACTGTGGCACTGTGCAGTGTGTGCCGCGTCCGTTTGTTCAAGCGAATTACCGTAATCTGCAGAGAGTGGTGACCATGGAGAGAAACGGAGACCCAGGCGGGAAGAAATGGAAAGTGGCATTCATAAACACCTCAAATACTCCGGTATGGCTGCTAGGATGGCGCCAGTTCGCCAGGGACAACGACCTCAAACTGGGGGACGTCGTGGTGTTCGAGCTCGTGGGCAACTCTCACTTCCGCTTCACCGTCTTCGACGAGAACGGTTTAGACAAAAACGATGGCGAGGATATTACTCCCGCGAGAGAACTCAGTTGCTCTCTGCGACGGACTATCACTCGGAAGCGTGTGGTACTCAGCGACAGTGACGACACAGATTCGGATCAGGAGCACAATTTTCTCATTCCTAAGGCTGAGCCAGTACTTCCGTTGCCAGTTCCTGAAACTTCTCAGAAACGAAGAAGGCTCTGCAAGAAGGAGAGTTGCCACAGCGCTGAAGTGACATCGCCCGCTTCCGATAATTATGAGTTTAATCCTCTCGCGTTCGCCGTCTCGTCCAAGAGGCGATCTGTGACTGCAGCGGAGCGGCAGCGTGCCAAAGACTTGGCCGAGGCGCACGCGCTTGTCACTACGAGCCCCCACTTCCTGGTTTTCATGTCTGACACCCAAGCCTACCGCCACTCAAAGATGGTAAGATCTACTCATAGATTTACAACATTGTTTTCTTATCACTTTTATCACATGGGTACGTATATTACGGTATCACAGGGTTATCACTCAAGTATCGCCATTTCCTGGTCACCACGTCTAGCGCCACTCTGAAATGGTGTCGTTAGACCCTACCCATGTTCACAGCTGCATCCTTCACAGATTTACAAACGGTTTCTTCTCTTGTCATCTATCACACTACACTGATTTTGGGATTTAGTGTCACACTACATTTGCTAGTGTTATTACCTCTCTTCACCACATAACTTTGATTATGTTTTTCTAGAAAACTAGTGTTACACTTCAACCACAAGATTTCTTTCATCACTTTTTTACACTTTGTAAAATTTTGTTGTTTTCCAATTTTCTACAAATGATTTCTTCATTAATAACACTAAATGTGAAGGTAGGAAAACTCCAAATTTACAATTCTCTACATTTAGTGTTCATATTGACATTATTGGCGTTGTTGACATATCTAGTGTTAGGGTTCGTAGTTAGTGTACTGTTATCACAATATTATCACTGGGTTATGAGCCGAGTATTACACGAAGATATCAGTCACAAAGCTCCTGCAAAATGTTGATGTAGAATTGAACTGGACCTGATCAATTGTTGGGTTCATTTGCAGATTCTAGCGGACCAGTTTGTGAAGGAGTCCGGTTTCCCAGCGACGGGCTGTCGAATAACGCTGGAGGATGGGACGGGGAAGACGTGGGAGATGCACTACCGGGAGAATGTGAATTCCCAGGGCTGCTTGGTTCGGAAAGGGTGGGCCTTGTTCGCGCTGGAGCATCTGCTGGAGGAGGGCGACGTTTGTGTCTTTGAGCTCTTCGACAGAGAAGCTCGTTCCATCCTCATCCACATATTCCGAGTGGTGGAGGTGGAGGGAAAGTTCTCGTTTCGTGATCATTATGAGATGCAGGCGAAGGCGTGAGATTTGGAATGCTTTGAACAGAATATAAGTTAGTGATCAGCTTAGAAGACATGATACTGTTGTTGATCACTACGGTTGTAACGATGTTGCTGTCGGGGGAACTTAGGAGCGTGTGAAAAGAGGGATCGTCATTTTGAATTGAAGTGGAAAATCTGATCGGTATCACTATAACATGGTCACGCTGTCACACACAGGATTTGTCACTGGTTTGCATCACTTTTGTAATCGAAATTCAGCAGGCTCGTGTACCAAATGTACGTGTTCCAATAATGAGCTGAATTGAATTGCAGATGTAGTTCACATGTATCGCATCACTGAAATGGAAGCTTTGTAACATTTAACTCCCAACAATCAGTTGACAAGGCCATTGTAACATTTCTCATATCATATACTATTTGATATTTTGTATATATCTATTAATTATTTGATATGCACAATTATCAAATATCAACCACTAAAATATGCACCAGTGCAAAGTGTTGTCTATGTACGACGTTCAGCCTCCTAGATCCCGGTTCACAAAATTTCTGATCTTCATAACGTCATGGAGACAGCAATCAGCCGGAAAGTTTAGACACTTGTCTGCTATGTATATTAAATGCAATACACTGCAAGGACGTTGCGTCTGCTGATACGAAAGTTCCAGACTTGCAGCTCCTTAAATTCCACTGCTACTAATTCGTATCAACCCTACAAATCGAATTAATAAAGCTAGGTTGTACAAGGAATGATCACGCCTTTCACACCATCAACTCCTCGCCTCCATTTCCTCTCGTCTCGGCCGGTCACCCTTCTTAAGGTGCAACATGTCAACTCCCACATTCAAGACAGCCCATCAACATCTATTGAACCCAAATACGTGTCATAACCTTGTAATTGTCTCCAAATTCTTCAGAAGCTCTTTAAGCAAACAAACTGACCATAGTGTGATACATTCTGCAAAATATTCTTATCAAGTGCATGGGAGTATGGCGGAGTCCAGGAAGCCATACTCGTACGTGGAGGAATGGAAGAGACGGTGGGACCCAGACTTGGAGGCCATCGGCGTCAAGGGAAACAGCTGCGACCCGACCAAAGTGGACCCCAAAGTGCTGGACTGGGCCAAAGAAAATTGCACCAACAACCCGCACTTCATCAAGGTCATCAACAGCGGCGCCGCCAACGGCCGACCCGGACTTAAACCGACGAACGCAAGCAGCATAGTAAGCAAAGTGCACAAACTCAATGTGTCTGATTTGTTCTCTACGAATTAGACTGTACTCTAGTTTGGGACTCTGGGTTTTTTTATTTGTGTTTGTATGATCTATAGACTGTGCCGTCTCCGTTTGTGAGGGAGCACTTCAAGCGGCTAGGGAGGGTGGTCACCCTGGAGAACGACGGCGGCAGAACGTGGCGAGTTTCCTTCGGCAGTGCGACCAAGCGCGACCCGCAGTGGCTGCAGGGGTGGGAGAAAGTTGCGACGGAAAACGACTTCCGACCTGGCGACGTCGTCGTCTTCGTCCTGGTCGCGGATTCCCGCTTCCAGTTCACGCGCTTCGACGAAGACGGCAACATGAGGACGTCATCCGATTTGCAGATAACTACACCTGAGAAGATTGCAGAGTTGCGTCCACCTCGCAAGGTCAGGAAGCTGGTCATGCGAGAGCCTGATCTGCATGACGAGCCTCCAGGATTCAATTCGGCGTCGACTACTGAGGAACCAGTTCTAAATTCGGACAGTGAGCCGGCGTTTGATCCGTTGGCCGTCACCTGTAAGTCCAAGGTGAGGCTCGCGACGCCATCGTCTGAGGGAGAATGCCCGCCTCCAGCTCACCCGGCACCACTTCGTCGCGGCGATACAGTCGAAGTCTCACATCCACTCAAACTTCCACTTGGTAAGAGCTAGCTTCCCCTTCATTCAAACTGCAACGTCTTCATCATAAGATATCATCTACCACGTCGTATTCGATACAAAACAAACATAGGCTACTCTCTTGGAATTGTGAGCCTGACCTATGCTTTATCGGAAAGAAGACAACATTGAGAGCTATGATCAGAATATGCAATAACTCACATGTCAAAACTATTCGCATCATAGGATTTTTTTATCATGTAGGGTTCGCCTGAGGAAAAGAACTTCTTCAATGTCATAAATTTTTACAGGCACTATAAACCATAGCTTATCATAAGGTAGAAGGCCCACTCCGAACATTCGTGAAATTTACCAGAGACGTGGATAATGTTCTGAACGATCTTTAATCATCGTAGATTTCTTGACGGTCTGAAGTGGACCTAAGAAAACCACTTGTAATGCATACATGTGCAGGTACTAGTTCCAGAAACCAAATCCTGCTTCCCAACATCAACAACGAAACTGACCCTCCTTGACATCGATGGAAAGTCATGGGACATGCACAGCAAGCAGATAAAGTCCAACATCTCCTGGAAGAAGGCGATGTTTTCAGGCGTGTTCCACCTCCAAAACACCATATTATTATGAATTCTTCCCCTGTCAAACCTGTGCTCCGAGTTCACATCTTCCGTGTGGTGCCCATGAGTTGCATGGTCCACTCGGAAACTCGCAAGGTCGAGAACTGCGGAGTCTAATCACGTGAGCTCATTCTGCATGGCGTGCATGGGAATTATCGTAATGGTTAGACGTAGTTGAGTTTAGGTGCAGACAGGAAATTTTGGATGGAATATTCGGATTATGGATGAATTCCCGTGCTGTCGGATGAGTTTGCTGATGTTTAGTTGTAAATTTTATGCTTGATTTGAGTACTTGTGCTGAGATTTTGGGGTGTGTTTGAGCCCTTCACTCATTTTATGTAATGTTTTGTGTGGAATTTTGTGTCATTTTTGAGCTCTTTCACGTTCTGTTTAGTTTTATGACGTCGTTTCTGAATGGAGAGATCCTCATAATTACCTGGTGCCCATTGTCATGCTTGCCGAATGAAAGTTTGAGTTTCCCAATTCGTCCTTCATTGACTCAGGGCTTCTTTGCACTACCAACCTTCTAAGTGACTTAGGACAAATTGCAAATACCATTACAAGAAAACAGGGTGTTTAGCAATGTTTTGAAAAATTCCTAAGCAACTCCTAGGGGCTTGCTTTTTAAAGAAGCAACAGCTGCAGCGTGGTTTTATGTACAAAGCAAGCCCCTAGGCGTTGCTTAAGAATTTTTCAAAACGTTGCAAACACCATGTTTTCTGGTAGTGATATACGAAAAACTCTATTTGAACTCCTTACATTTGTGAGTGAATTTCATGCGTTTGAGCGCTCTGAAATGCTATTGTTGTGTTGAATTCTACTATGCTGATTTTGATGAGTTTTCATTGCAAATTTGGCCATGAGTGGTAATTTTTAGCCTACATTTTCGAGTTTGTTCTGGCTGCCTTTTTTATCATGCGATTTTTAGGTTTGTGCAATCTGACGTCTCATGTAGAATCTTAACCCCTCCAACGTCTAAGTGGAGCATGAGAGCCTGGGAGAATCTTCAAGCTTAATAGATTAGGCAAAACATCATCTATAGAGTGGGTGCATTTTATCCAAAACCCTAAGTTGGATAAAAGCCCAAGAGCATTGATTGCCATCACTAGTCATGCATCTCATTGATGTAGAAAAAGGGAGTACGCAGTTTCTTACAATCTATTTCGGTGCATGAAAATCCTCATTCCTCTTTGGGAAGTACTTTCAGGAAATCTCTATTAGTTCAAATACAATACCATTCATGTAGAATATTGTGGCCACAAATGGGGCGTTCTGACATTTAAGGATTAAGCACATGCATGTTTTTCTCATCCAAAATTTAATAAAAATTCATTTATTGTATCGTGGGGTGATGCTCAAATTGGCATTTATGCAATTCCAGGGATAGTGTCCACACTGCTACCAACTTTGACGTCCTCTCAAGGGCTCAAAAACTATTGGTTTACCATGAAATTTTTGGCTCAAGATCATCTCTCTGTTGACAGTATTTGTCAAAAATTTCATGTCCAAAGATCCACACAAAAACAAATATTCCAAATCTACCAACATGTGTAATTGTGAGAAGCAAATGGAGAAACCATTTCACTACTTCCAACTTTGACACCTTCCCTAGAACTATTACTTCACCATGAACTTTTTGGCACAAGATCAACTCCGTGTTGATAACATATGTGCAAAATTCCAAGGCCAAAAGATGGATACTAAAAAACATATTTAAAATCTACCAACATATATGTTCTCCAATAGCATCAATTACTGCTTGTAACCTAAAGGGCTTGACATGACATAGCTGGAGGAACTTTGCACCACTGACTGACCTCCGGTCTCTTTCAATAAGTATCTTAAAGGGCTTGACATGACATAGCTGGAGGAACTTTGCACCATTGACTGACCTCCGCTCTCTTTCAATAAGTATCTTTAATGCATCTCAGTTTTTAGGCATGTCTTACAATGTTGCACAACATCTTTTAAAATCTTTCAGAGGTTCTCGATTTGATTGAGACATAGAGAGCTTGCAGGCCATTTGAGCTTTTCAAGAAGGCGTGTTTGTCTCTATTCTTCACATATTTTGTTGCAATGAACACGTGCGCCATCTTCGACAAGCACTCCTTGTGGAATTTTACCTATGAAATAAACCAATTTGCCATTGTAAACCACTTCTACAAAATCCTATGTCGGTTTTAGGCATAAAGAGAAGTTCTAACTTCTCCAAAAAATGCAGCCCAAATCATCAAAGAAGTTTGTCCACTTTTTAAAGTAGGAACTATACAATTTGATGAATAGCACTCATATGCAATTTTTCAAACATAAACTTGTCTATAATTTTTCCTAATTTCAAAGGTAGATTCATTTGTTCAAACAATATGCTTCTACTCTTCTGCAGTCCATCCACGATGCTTTTGATGATGAGGTGTCAAAAAAGGTATTCTAACTGCAATTCGACTCGAAATGTCACTACTACGTAAGGGCCTTTGAATTCTACGTCTACACACTTAAGTTGGAATATACTAGTAATCTTTGAAATCGACGAGAGCAAGAATGACTTCTTAAATATTGCAAAATATTACAAACATCTCTATCACTAAAGCTTTTAGCGTGACTTCTACGGCAAGGTTTGCGCTTGTAAGTTCTATCTTCTCTGAATTTTTTCACTAATCTCTGAATTGTTCTAACAAAACCTCCAACAGTGACTACAATGTGAACTTTTATGCTTCCTCCCTCACTCATACCTATAATACGAGCATAAATTTTACATGAAATTGTCATCATGCATTCTCTTTCACAATGCTAAGAAGATCCTAAAATCTCACCAACAAGCACTCATACATCACTTAGTCCATATGCATAACTCAAATCATGTGCATAAACCAACCCATATGCATAACTCAACCCATGACACCATGTGCATAACTCAACTCAAATGCAACACTCGTGCATCACTCATGCATCATACATAACACTCTCTTTGTTCTTACCATCATCCACCATTCAATTTGTCACAAATCACACACAACACTCCCTTCACATAACAATGCTCAATTGATGTTTAGAGGAAAAAGCTTCGTCATGCATGTATGATGTACAATTTATAAGCAAGTGGATTCATCTAAATGAGACAATTCCGCAGTTCTACATTTAGATGTTACTGATTTTTTTGAGAAGAATTTATGTTTAGGAAATGTGTCACATGGATAAGCTCAATGCGGAAGCATGAAGTCGCAAAGATATTTCAACATATTCAATATGTACTTCAAATTGTTTCTCATAGTTACACAAGTGGTAGATTTTGAATACCTTTCTTAATACTCATCTCTTGGCCATGTTATCAATATAGTGTTTATTCATTCTTTTCACTAAGTCAATAACCACAGGACATAGGTTAGTTTAATAAAACTACTTCCTCCTTTCAAGTGTAAACACTTTTCTACACTAAGTTGTGCTTTCCTACAGTAGGTGCCTTAGAGGCAACCCACATGTCATCCCCCCAAAGGGATTTTTGGGTATAGCATACTAGTGAGGTCTTAAGACCTCACACCATAGTTGGGTGGACTATGGTGGTAGGCACCTGGCATGGGGACTTGAACTCACAACCACCTCACTAGTATGCTATGACCAAAACCACCATACCAAGGCTCTCGTGTGAGAAAGTTATCTTGTGCCAAAGAGTTCTTGGTGAAGTAACAATTCTTCAACCTAAGGGAGGGTGTCAAAGTTAGAAGTAGGGAAATGGTTTCCATGTTTGATTCTCACAATTACACATGTTGGTAGATTTGGAAAAAATCAATTTTGTGGATCTCCTAGCATTGAAATTTGGCACACATGTTGTCAACACATAGGGGATCTTGTGCCAAAAATTTCATGGTAAACTTACAATTTTCAGCCCTCTAGGTAGCGTCAAAATTGGTAGTAATGTGGACATATCCATGGAATTGCAAGAACTCCAATTTGAGCGTCACTCCACTCTACATTTCACTTCAAGTCATTTGTGTGCTTTTCCATTAATCCTTTAGAGCCGAGGAGCCCCAAATACGGTGCTTAGGCACTTTTCGGGGGAGAATATGTGTGAGTCCACCCACTTAAGGGCTTTTCCTATTTCGGAACGGAGGTGCGCCTTGAAATTTGGCATCACGTATAAACCTTAAATGCAAAATTTGACTATTGCGGTGATAAGTATCCAACATCATCACGATGTTTTGCATAACCTATCATAGTCATAGAATCTCCTAGGTCTCCTCTGTCATGGTACTGAAGGGTAGATTCTATCAACTCCACCCAAAGAAAATACTATGCAAATCTTTTAATATAATAAAAGGAGTGGGTGAGCTACTTGATGACACGTGGCGATACCCCCTCTATTATACCCCAGTTATACAAAGTAAATGACGGATATCTCAAGTAAATAGTGGAAATACAAAATAAATAGCTAGTATCGGCATATCACAGGTATTTAAGGGGTACAATTGATGTGGGCTGTCAGGGACAAGGGGGGCTCTACTAGTTTTCAATAAATGAACACCGTTCGTCAAAAACAATACGAAGAAACATTTGTATAAAATGTGGAAATGAATCTTTTGGCTTCAAGTAGTAGAGGGGAGTATGATGAACATGGGAATAATGACAACTGATTTGTTTTGGCAGTTAGGAACATTTCAGTGGCTCCGCACTGTAACTTAGCTGGATCCTTGTCAAAGCACTGACTTACCTGCCGACCTACCATTCTGTAAATTTACCTGATACAGTCTGTTGCCATTACTTACGGCCAGATTCACGAGTACTCCCACATGGAATATTGTTAGCCACATACCACTTTTGTCATGCTCATGAACTCCCTTCTCTGTTACATCAATTTTCATGAGGGAACATGACATAAACCGTTTGACTGGAAGGATGAAAATGATGGTACAGTAATACTAAAGTTTGTGGGATGGATATGGTGAGTAAGGTTGGGGGTCCATCAGCCCCAGCATCATGACCTTCCCATGATGAATCGGATATGGGCTTGTACACACACCTGGGGCGGGTCACAAAACTACCACCCTTGAGGTCCCTTGCTTGACCGGGTCTGTCCGTAGTAATATTTTCCCATAAAAATCTTCTTCTCTAACCCTTTAATGCCAAGCTGGTGTTTTTGGGGCAATTTTGGTTGATTTCTGGTTACAGCTCCTTGTGTGTAAGTTATATGCACTTTTTTGGTCGCAGCACGTGGCACTACATCAATGATAATAAAATATTAGTCTTAACCACACTGATATGTTTACAAATGCTATAAGTTTTTACTCTTGATGAATATTTTACCGATTGTGTTTACAGTGATCAATCTCTTCAGAAAGTATAGATAACACTATATATCATCTTTGGTGTAGTTCATACTCTTTGAATGGAACAATTCCTGAGGGTATTGGTGCAAGCATTGGCAAGCTACCATGATTTTTGTGAAGGGGTCAACACTGAAATGTGTAGATGTTGTTGTGCATGATCCATTACACTCGTGGATTCTCCCAAGCATTTTGTAGCTCATCGGCACTAAAGGCCGAAGAAAACTTTGTCAAGAAGTGGCCTATGATAGTTGCTCATATCTTGTGTTCCTCTTTGCCTTCAACACCCCAGTAACACAAGACACGTGTAATTCTTGTCGTCGCCATGCCCATAGATTATTTTCATCATTGTCATGTAAACCATCCGTTGCTCCAACTCGTAACCATTCTTCTCCGTAGCATCAAAATGTGATTTGAACGCTTGATTCTAAAAGAAGCCACACCACAAACGCCGGCCTGTGATGATGTTGACGAGAAGGGAGTAATTATTTCCGGAGGGAAGTCATAGTTTACTGAGGTAGGGAGTTCACAAATTGATGATTTGATATGGCTGATGGGAAGGACAGAGTGTCCCCCGTCCGTCATGACTTTTCAGGGGAGAAAGTCTCTGGTACAATTGTCTGGTTTTGCCTCTCACAAGGTATAAACTGGTACAAAGTTACTGCTACTCAAGTGTTGGCCTTCCCTGCCAAAAACTATGGCGACCTCCGTTTTGATTGATTGATTGATATGTGTACACATGGCCAGGTACATAACCATCACACCAGCAGCACAGGGAATGGAACAGCCAGCCATGTGACTGTGGTGAACAATGTTGCAGTAGTCGTCAACAGCAACAATACCAAGTACACCATTCACTTTTACAAAGTTGGGGCCAAAGTACTATGCATTCCTACACTTATTTACCCTTTACTCGCTAAATTACCACGAGTCTCCTCAGGGACTCTTGAAGGTTTGGGCAGGTTCCCACTGTGTTAATTTAAAACATTTTTATTGAAATCTTTACTGTAGATGGACATCACTGAAAGCTTTGTGTGAGTCCAATTTTTTCCTAAATCCCACATTTCATGAAAAAGTTATAGGGTCTTGTTGGGACACTCTATAGAATGTAAGATTTTTAATAACAGCAAATTATATGATTTCCTTGAATATTGTCAAAAAAAAATCTCCTATTTGTAGTGAAAAATAGCATGCTAATCATGCAAATCATAGAAGAAGAAGAAGAAGAAGAAGAAGAAGAAGAAGAAGAAGAAGAAGAAGAAGAAGAAGAAGAAGAAGAAGAAGAAGAAGAAGAAGAAGAAGAAGAAGAAGAAGAAGAAGAAGAAGAAGAAGAAGAAGAAGAAGAAGAAGAAGAAGAAGAAGAAGAAGAAGAAGAAGAAGAAGAAGAAGAAGAAGAAGAAGAAGAAGAAGAAGAAGAAGAAGAAGAAGAAGAAGAAGAAGAAGAAGAAGAAGAAGAAGAAGAAGAAGAAGAAGAAGAAGAAGAAGAAGAAGAAGAAGAAGAAGAAGAAGAAGAAGAAGAAGAAGAAGAAGAAGAAGAAGAAGAAGAAGAAGAAGAAGAAGAAGAAGAAGAAGAAGAAGAAGAAGAAGAAGAAGAAGAAGAAGAAGAAGAAGAAGAAGAAGAAGAAGAAGAAGAAGAAGAAGAAGAAGAAGAAGAAGAAGAAGAAGAAGAAGAAGAAGAAGAAGAAGAAGAAGAAGAAGAAGAAGAAGAAGAAGAAGAAGAAGAAGAAGAAGAAGAAGAAGAAGCTTGGTTTGTTTACCTAGGGAATATGTTTTGATGTTGTTTACATAGAAGAACCTTGTAATGTTTGTAAGATTCTCACATTAACCCTTTAAGGCTAGGAAGGCCAATACGTGCTCTTTGGGAGGGGGTGAAATCACTCTCTAGCGATGAATTTAGGAAACATTGCCCTAAACAAACTTCGCAAGGGACGTGCAACAGGTTACGACAATTCTAATGAGACCATTGGCGCACAATCGGCATTGGGAATTGATGGTCAGCTCGATTTCCGTGAAGTGGGGTCGTAACAAAATGTACCCTCTCTATGTAGATGATGTTCTCCATGATCTATTACACTCATAAATTCTTCCCATGCCTTGTGAGGTCGTAAGCCTTAAAGAGTTCACGACTATAATGTTGGTAACGCTAATGGAACAAAACATCATACCGTACGCATTGGTCAATTTCGGTATACATGTGTATCACATAGGCATTACATGGGTATCAAAGAGACATGACATGGGTATCACATAGGCATTACATGGGTATCAAAGAGACATGGCATGGGTATCAAATAGACATGGCATGGGTATCAAATAGACATGGCATGGGTATCAAATAGACATGGCATGGGTATCAAATAGACATGGCATGGGTATCAAATAGACATGGCATGGGTATCAAATAGACATGACATGGGTATCACATAGGCATTACATGAGTATCACATAGACACCACACAGGTATCACCTAGAAAAATCTCTTGAATTTTCCAAAAGTTTTGGACATTCTCCATTGTGAACTAATTATGTACAAAAGTGACCAAAACGTAGGGGTAGTTTTCAATCCACACTAAAACAGAAAGGAAACTGGAGTATTATAAAAAAAAATTAAACTCAGAGTTAATACTTGGAAGCCCGGTTTGTCCAGAGTGGTCATAGTCAACATGAGCACATCCATTTGCCTTAATCACAAAGTTACTGCCGCACAGTGCCGATAGCGCCGCATGAATTACCCCCGCAGCCAGTCAAGTCAGGTACATTGTCTTCAAGTGACAGAGAGTGGATGATTCATGCTCCGATGTTCTGTCACCAATAAGTTACGCCCATCATCATGGCTGTGGTCGGAAGGGCATAATTCTCCCACTCTATTCAGTAGTTATGTGCAAGGGGATAATATTTAGTTACTGCTCTGTCACTTCCTATGTGTGAACTGCTGACTTGGGCCAGTAAAAGTTGACCGGGAGTTACCTCTGCAGTTGATTGCTTCCAGGAACTGCTTTTTCAACAGAAGAACCCAACAATTTCACTGAAGTGGCCAGTAAATAGTGTGAGGTTGTTCTAAGACAGGTTGTACTGAGGTTTTTGTACAGTGTATTGCACACAAGGAGCATCCTCAATGGACGCCATACTCAGGTTGTTTTGTGGTCTAGTAACCAGGGTTTTATTGTTGGCTTTTAAATGCCTAAAGCACAAAAAAACAAACAAAACCAAACTTGGGCATCAAGTCTTCGTAAATATTGGGTCATTTTGGACCTTCCAATGTTGTTTCCAATGGCGCAGCCTACGGTCGCTCTCAGCGGCGCACCATGTACCTCGATTTCAATGTTTTCTGATACTAAATTTGGGGGGCCACTTGCAATGTGCCCAAGGACCCAAGGCTGGAATTTGCCTTATGCCATCATTGCATGTCACCACATTATACTCGATGTTCTTGGGCTTGAAGCCAAGATCTCTTCTTCCCCTAATCGTTTGTTGTCAACATTGCATTTTTTTTTGTTTATTGTACTTCTATGCGTTGATTGAGAGTAAGAGTTGTCAGAGGCGGTTTCAATTGATGAGAGGTTTTCTTGACTTGCTTAACCCCTAAGGGACCAAGACATTTTCCCCTCTAAATCACTCCAAAACTGCCATTTTCAGCACATTCAACACGATATGATACAAAATGTTTTTTTCTGAAAATTAAACCGTAGGATCTTGTACTAAAATTGTACGAGAGTGTGTGGTGAAAATTTTGGTAAGTTTAACCGCACGGATTGAAAGATATCAGCCTTTGAAGTGAGACATAATCCTTTTTTGAGGTCATACTAAACACCTTCAACAAACTTCGACCACCTTCTATGGCAACTTTTTGCACTACAGGCCGTGAATTTATTATGTTAACTTGAAAAGGATCATGTTAGGCACATGTGCACTAAATTTTAAAAGTAGAAGAGGTGTAGAAGATGTCCTAAAAAATCTTGCAATGCAACTATGTGCTGAGAATCAACAATACACTTTATATTTTGCATATGTCATATCCTTCTCAAATTTTTGAAGTTCACGAATCCGTATGGTAGATGCAAAGATCTCAATTTCCTTTCCAAGAGGACATTTTCTTTCTTTAAAATGGACAAAAACTCGAATTTCTATTCAATTTAGAAGTTATGAAAGTTTAGTGACACTATTGGTGATATGTCACACTAAACTGCTTCACCATTTGTATGTGTAAGTGAAAATAAATTGTAACTTTTGAACTGTAAGTCGGAATTCTACGAAATTTGTGTCTATGCAACGCTAATCAAAAGTTGTCCATTCAATGTAAAATCTCATAAAATAATGCCTAGAATTGAGAACGTGGTACCTTATCTAAACTCAAAATGTCCCCCGAGGGGACTTTGGTCCTTTAGGGGTTAAGCTTGTAGTACATGATAAGAAACTATATCAAGAGATGATGACAACAGTGTTGTGCCTAATTTTTATTTGTTTGGAAGGTTTATGTCCAAGATGTATACATGTCGCTTTTGCAATTCATGAGATGAGGAAGTGAAATGGTTGTCTCTGTCAGTGAAATTTTTTCTTAAGTTCATGTTCCATGATTAAAATTTGTTTCAAGCAATGAAGTGCATAATTAAGGTTTGTTTGAAAGGTAGTTGTTGGGAGGTATTTTCTATATGGTTGTCTCTCTCTTTAAATGGTCTTCATGACAAGCATAAGCTCATGTCACTTGAGTGAAAATTGTATCACTGTGTGCATAACCAGGATTTTTTGGAAGGTAGTAGTTGGAAGATGGTGATGCACAAAGAGAAATGACTGCTTTTCTTTTAGACATTGCTAACAAGCTCACAATGCCAAAAAGCGATGCATGTATCCAACATACATGCCTGAAAATGAACACAGTGTAATTTGATACTGCCAAATGATATTTGTAGAAATAAGTAGATAATGCCACAACATGCACATGCTCTGAACGTTGCACCCACAATTGTGCTCCAAAATTTACAACACATGAGCCAATCAAGTATTAGAGATCTGACGGTTGGAGCCTATAGTCAGATTTGGTCCAAACAAAAAATTTGATGGTAATAATAACCCGGCCCCAATCCAACCTTTAGGAAGGTCTTCATAATTTCAGACTTGCCAAATTTTGCCTCCCACAGGCTAGAATTCTAGAGTTTTGAAAGCCCTTCAAGTCATTCTCCAATTCTAGAGTCAAAGCAAGCAAAAAGTACCTAAAATTGGCTCATGAAGTTTAGCTTTTGAACGTCAAAAGGTATTACTTGTGGCCATAGTATTTTATATGTATAGTATAATATTAGTACATGATAAGGTTTAGATATAGAAATGACCTCCAAATGAAAGATGTTAGTTGAAGAATCTTCAATTCAAGGGTTTATGTCTTGCTAAATTTTAATACATTTCATGTATTCAACAAAGAAAAATATGTGTATGTATATATGGTTCCCGATTGATGTTCAAGAGTTTAATGTGGTTGCAAGGGGAACTTTTCTAACAAAAATTGTAAAAAAGTAGAGTATGACGGAAATTTTTTTGAAGAAAATTACAGAAAAGTAGGTTGTATAAGTCTTATTTACCAGTTAAGGGCCCAAATTCAGGGCATCCATTAAAGACGCTATAACCTCTTCTATGTCTCCTTCTACAATATAATGGGACCCTACATCCAAGGCACATATTTAATATTGTCATAGTAAGGTCATTGGATCTTAAACATTTTGATCTTACTTCAAAATTAGTTCTTTGTTTAACATATTCTTAACATGGAGATTTCGGAGTTGCTGGCTCTTGAGCAAGTGGTAAGAATGGGATTTCATGTGCTGTAGTGAAACTTATGCTTTGCATCCTTCTTTTCATAGTACTTATGTATAGAAATTTAACGAAAGAAATACAAAAATCTTTTCTTATATGAAAAGAAAATAATATTCTAGTAAAATTTTAAGATAATTACCACTACTTTTCAACAAAAACTATGATTTTAGAAATATTTTAATATTAAATCATATAAATGCTTATAAAATCTAATGGGGTCGTAGGAATTTATCTATGAAGAGCAAATCCTTTGCCAAGTTGTGAAATTTGTGAGTTGTCATTGTTCTTATTCCATTTGTAAGATCATTTTCAAAAATGAGAATTATTTTTATAGTGAGTACCGTAACTGAACAGCCTGGTTTTGGCAGTTTGATCATCATGAAAGCTTAGATGCCAGAAGGCATCTTTCTGCGTAAACCTTCAGAAGGGACGTGTGCAAATGCTCCTATAAGTTTGTGTAAGTTCAAATGATGTGTGAGCTCTGGATAATAACAGACCCTTGCCCCACACTCATAGCAGTGGAACTACTGCTAAATTAGTTAAAGATGTAAAGAAGTCGGTATCTATCAGTCTAATCCAAGACCAGGAGACAGTAATGTAATTACTATATTGCCTATTAACGCACCCATCATTTGACCTAAGCATGTGTGGCCACATCAGGACACTATGACTCCATTAAAATTCCATCGTTGGGCTTCTACAACTCACTGTAATTACGTCGGTTTCCAGTTCAATAAACTCTACCTCAATGGAAATTTCTGGAAGGCTAGCAAACAAGGAAAAAATCCAATCTGTATCACACTTCCTTTCAAAAGCAGTCATGGAACACAACAATAAGCAGACGCACATGACGACCATATGGGGCTTCATCTCCCAGATAAGGTCCCTAAAGTCTGGGTTGGGCTCCCCATGCCCACACCAGTTTCACAATAAAATCCGATGGGGTTCCTAACCAAACCATTTGGTTACCCTCCTCTGATTTACCTTTCAAACCATATAAATACCACAATGTTCCCATTGCGATCCCATATTGTTACCCCAAAGTTTCCAACCACATTCCCAACGCATTCCCAACATTCCCAACGCGTTTTATATGTTCCCAAAGAGTTCCCAATGCGTTTATACCTGGGAACCAATTTACATATTAAAAATTTTATCCAAATTTACCTTTTTTTAGCAGGGCCCGACACCAATCGTTGGGGCTCCAACGGAGGCTCATCCACACACATGTGCGTCTGCTTAATGTTGGATGAGGTTTGAGTTCATCCTTTAGCCTTTAACCTTTTAAGGCCTACGAGGGTGAGCAAGCTTGGGAGAATCTAAGAGTGTAATAGATCATGTAGAACATCACCTACACAGTGGGTACATTTTATCGGAACTTGTCGTCACAGAATTCACTATAGTTTGCCCAATAGACTCCGGCACAAGTTCTCACCGCATTCATTGGAAGCTTACATATCTTCAAAACTTAACCCTTTAGTGCCTAAGTCATGTTTCTCCAAAACCAAGATATGTGCTAAATTTTATCTTTGAACTACCTTTGATGAAAATAGAATGCCTAATTTTACTATCCAACCTTTCAAAATTGAATTCAAACATGACCTAAACTTTGGGGAAAATTTGCAGAACATCCAATGGTTGATGGAATAGATTATAGTGTTTGAAGATACCGTATATTGGTAATGAAAATTGTGGACTTGGAGGATATACTACTTTATCCATCAATAGATTCTTGCAAAAAAAAAAAAAAAAAAATGTTTACATGTGCACTAGGTCGATAGCTTCACATTGACATGTCATATGTGAAGAAAACATTTATACATGATTATTGATGATTTTTTAACTTTTGTCTATTTGATTGTATACAAAAATGTTTCAAATTTATACGAATTGGAAGTTTTGTATAAATAGAGAAAGATCAACAATCACAAAACAATGAAGAATCTCTTAAATACAAATTTCAATCAAAATTTGAAACCAAAATCATTTTGCATAAGTATGAAATACAAAAGAAAAAAGTAACACCGGGCTTCCAATCGTGGGCCGGCGTGAATAAAGTGTATGTTCATCCCACCACTAAAACCATGCCCACTAGACATAGGATTAGTAGTATGGGACTACTTCTCCCTCTTGAGGGTAGACACTATGAGATAAAAGTCCAGTGCGAGCCATAGTGATGAGTTGTATGTTTTGGATTTTAGCAGGTGTTTGGGAGAGGTTGATTGTTTTCTAATCTTCTTTTGTGGAGGATGTCCATGGCGTGTTTTTATGGCAATCGTGTTGATGTTGTGGAAGCTTTCTTTTATTGGTGCGGTTGAAATTTTTAAGGTTTTATGATGGCGTGCATGGAGGGGATATAGGTGGTGGCACGGGCTCCAGCGGTTATGACTATAACTGGGTCTACTTTCCATCCTATTTTCTTGATTTTGTTAAGTAGTGATTGATATTTTTTCGGTTTTTCGTGTAATTGTGTCCGTTGGAAAACGGTCATTGCAATATGAGAATTCGATGAATTGTGTGGTGATGTCTAGGTTGGGGGCTTCTGGTGAGGGTGTCCATAGGGGATGCCACCGACACATAGGAGGTCAGGTTTGAATTTAGCATTACAGTGGCATCGTTTTGTGTTGCAAGTGCATGGTAGAAGCCATGATGGGATTGTGTTTTTGGTTTGGTTGTTTTGGAAGATTCCCGCAATCATATATGCGAGGCATCTGGTTGTATTTTGTGTTAGAAGTAGTCTTCCTATTTCCCATACTACCGCGTTGTGTCTTTTGACAATTAAGGCATGGATGTTGGGTTGTTTGCAATTAAGGAGTACATGTACCCATGTATCTGAGTCTATGGAGTCACAAATGGAGCATGTGATGGAGGGGAATCTTATGGCTCCAAAAAGGAGTCTTTTTATGAGATTTCCCATGTATTGGCATGTTCAGAATTTTATTAGGCATGTTTTTTGTGCATCGGTGATAATGGAGTTTTTCCAAAATTTGTTTGATAAAACATTGTCAATGTCTTTGTTTCCTGTCTATTTGTCATTGTTTGGGAAATTGTGGGCTCTTTTTGCTAGATTATTGAATAGTTTGTGTTTTTTGAGGTATTTGGAGAGGAATCATATGGGGCCTGTGCCTGGTCTGGCTCCATGGAGGGCCATGTTTAAGAAATACAACATAGTATGTGGCATGGTATTAATTGTATTCTAGTGTATTTGATGTATATTGTGTTGTATATCTAACTTTTCCATGAGTTCTTTAATTCTAAATCATGATATGCTTTTTGCAAAGTGTTCGTGTAATGTGTGCGCAAATTAAAACTTCAAATTGCACAACCTAATTCCTCATGGATCTCATGGAAATTGAATTTTATCACCTACAGAGTCCCATTTTGGGTCTCGTGGGCACTTAGGTTGTGGATCAAACAAAGATGAAGCATTGATTCACCAAATTTCCAAATTACTCCAAAGTGACCACCTATGGACCTCTTGTCATTAAAGGGCTAAGGACGAGCGACCATGAATGGATAGTGACAAGTATCTGTTGTGTTGATGATGAATAAATTATGATGCTCGTAGATTCTCCCATCCTCCTATGTTTGCTTGTCTTTAAAGGGTTCGGGTTCTAAGATTTTTGACACATTCTGAAGTACAAATAATTGCAAACATTTCTTAGAGAGTAAAATTAGGTGACTCAAAATATTGAATTCACCAATAAACCTTATTTCTTTTACTGTAAATCCTAAACCCTTAACATGATCACCAGGAGAATAGGAAGGATGATGACTCATGTCCACTTCCTGGAGAGGAACGAGGGGGTTATTCTACCCAAGCCATAAAGAATGTTGAGAACATGATTGTAGCTCAATAAAATCATTGTAAGTTGTGGGAGTCTGAAACTCCCACTTGGTTACCCCTACCAAAAAGATTAGCTAAAATTGTTATTTTTAGCATAGATAACCGGAAAAATAATTAGTAATACGTAGAAGTAGTTTGTATAATAATTAGTGAAAGTAGGTGAATGCTTAACTAGTTAATTAGTGTTATAGTGGTGATATAACCGGGCCTTAAAACCACCAAGGTTATGTTGGTAAAGCCTAAAAAGAATGCATGGGAAGGATCTCTAGGACAAAAGTCCAAATCACCACTAAAAACTAATTTAGCTAGTCAAAGTCTTCATCAAGTAGATAGACTATTTATTAGTGTTTTGTTTTAGTTTAGTTGTTTAGATTGTCTTTCTACTTTATTTGTTGTAGAAAACTTAAATTCTTATTTTGAAAGATTGAGAATTTGATTTCATATGAAAGAGAAAAGAAAAGAAAAGAAAATAGAAAAATAAAAATAAAACAAACTCCGGTTGATAACCGGCCAGAACCGGGTATCAACCGGATACCGGGTACTTGCGGGTACCAACCTGGGTACTAGCCAAGAACCGGGGCACCAGCCAAGGCATGGTCAACGAGGAGCGAATGAAGACCACGAGGATGAAAGCCGCGAAGAGGGAGCACAACCGAGAGCGAAGAAAGAACACAACATGGAGCGGTAAGGAGCACAGTCTAGAGCGAGTATAGAATGGACAGCATTGCGTGAAAAAGAGAAGAAGAAGGAGAAGAAGAAGAAGAAAGAGGAGCAGAGGGAGCAAGAGCAAGAGGAGCAAGATGAGGGTTTTTAAGCTGCAACTACTTAGGGTTTTAGTAGCTAAGGTTTGAAGTTGCAACCCAGGGTTTGTGAGCAGATTGTGGTGGAGCCTGGAGGTTTTAGACACAAAGGAGGTGGAGATTCCTAGGCGTGGAGGCTATGCAAGGAGATTCACAACCGCGTCGAGAAGATTCAGAGACTAAACCATAATTTGAAGGAGGTTGCGGGTGCAACAAGGAGGTGGCAAGAGTTGTGAACAAGGCACATTCGTAGTTAGTCCATTCCGGACAACATGACTCTACCAGGGACGTTGAAGCTTTCCAAGATTGATCCTAACAAGTAGGAGGGGATGGAGGAAGGAGGAGAATTGGAGGAAGATCTCATCCAGATGGGTTGCATGGGATTATACGAGATGTCGTGTAAACAAAGATCGCTAAATACAACAGATCGAGAATCACAACCAACATCAAATAAACGAAAAATATACACTAAACAAGTATACGTAATACACCCTCAAGTACCATCACTCTGTCCTCATTCACCAAACGAACTACCCCAGGGCGTACACCGCGCCGCTCCCGTGTCGACCGGGCTGCAACATCAAACAAATAAACCACTCCGGAAATCAATTACTAATCTGAGGTTGGCTCTAAAGTAGGGGAGGACGTGGCATTGGCTTCAAAAGAAGAAATAGCCCAGGATTTGGCTCATTGGCGATGCCGATTTGGAGCCTTGTCCATTCATCATCGTTACATTGATTGGGGGCACGGAGAAGGCGATGGGCTACTCCCGACACCCTCTGCAGTTGATGTTTGGCGTTGGCACGAGTTTATTGTTCTCCCATGTCTCCTTTCAGTGCGATGTGATTGGCGCCACCAACTACAATATTTTGGTGGGCCAGCAAGCACTATATCCACTTGGATTTGGAGTGGATAACTGGACGGAGGAGGCCTGGATTAGGCCAGGGTGGTCTGCCGGTGATGGCATGAAGGAGCTCATCCCCGTGGTCTTCACAGCTAGCACGATGACTTCGACGGCAGACGCTATGTTTGGGTGCAGTGCTCGGGCATCAAACTTGTCGTATGGTTCTTCACTTTTGGAGGAGACATATGCATTTATGTCTAGGGTGGAGGATTCACGCGAGCACCCACCATTGGCGATCCCTACACGTCATTGCACGGATCCGCTCCCTCCGTGGAGGACGCCACTGGAGCTTGCTTGTCGGAGTGGTGAGATTGTGGACGCTCTTGATGCTCCACCGTTGTCAGTGGACTCTTCTACCCCGGTTTTGGCTCGCATTATTCAATGGCAACCACCTGATGAGGGTATTATCTTCGTGGAGCTATTTGCCGGTACTGGTACCGGTTTGGCAGTTGTATTAGAAGCTGGGCTCAAGGTACGACGGTATATCCATGTCAATAGTGGCTTTTCAGCCAATCGTGTGGCTCGCCACCACATGCAACATCCATTGGCGCTTTATCCGAAGCAGTAACCACCGTCAGCGATCCGCGGTTGTTTTGGCAAGTTGCCACGTGATGTGGCGCTTGTCAGTGAAGATGACCTCTGCCGGTTCGGCCATGTGGATTTGGTGATTGCCGAAGGGCCTTGCCAGGGCCATTCACGAGGGGGCAGCGGACGTGGATTGGATGATCCACGGTCGGGTCTCTTTGCCGACTTGCTCCGGCTCATCCAATGGTGGATTACCCACCAATCGGCGCCAGAGGGGTACATTTTTGAGAATGTACCTCCATTGGGGGACACACGGGTGAAGGTGCGTGGGGATAGTGCCCACATCCACCACGTCCTTGGCCGGCCCACTTTTGTGGATGCCGCTGCGTTGGGTTCCTATGCCCATTGGCCACGTTGGATTTGGACCAACTTGGCTTCTTCGGCGAGCTTGACTTCGGCACTCTCTCAGGTGAAACGACCGGCTCGCCACGAAATTGAAAACATCTTGGATGACCACCGTGTTTCCACGGAGGTATCCAAGGATGATGAGCCACCATTGGCTATGGTGAACCATTTAGGCATTACTCGGCGGACATTTCCTACATTCATGTGTTTCCCGGGGTCCTTTGCATTTCTCGAACGTGGTCCGAGCATGGTTTGGGAATCCACTTCCCAAACCTATGACGAGCCTTCTACCGATGAACGTGAGCGGACGATGGGCTTTTGACAGGCACCATCGCCACACCGGATCTCACTGAGGGCCAGCGACATTTTTTGTTAGGCCATGCCATTAATCTAAACACCCTGATTTGGGTGTGTGGCCTTTGTTTCGCCATTCAGCAACGTCCGCGTGACCATTCTAGCGTGCTGGGGGCAGACTCTCATGGTTAGGGGGCAGTGGTCCTATATCTCACGGAGGTTGAGGAATCCGAGTTGTTTTTCTGTTTGAAGAGGCATGCAGCGGAGAAGCTTTGGGCTCAATGGGTCTTTGCCAATTTGGCAGAGACTTTGGCCGTGAGGATGCTCGGGATATCTTTTCCCAATTTTATCATCACGACACAAGATTTTCTGAAGATCCCGTGAGTGAGTGGTCTGGGGGCATTAATGCCCTCTCTGCTACCAAGTAGCAATCACCGGCCGTGCCGGTACGCGGTAAGTCTTCTACGGTAGAGGAGACCACAGAGTTTGATGATTGGCCTTTGGATTTGGGGTCACATCTTACCGGTGCCGAGGCACAAAGGATACGAGCTTTAATAGGTTCGTATCGTAGTTGTTTTGCCTTTAGTCTTCATGATTTTGAGGGCTATAGAGGCAAACCGATTCACATTCAGTTGGAGGACGACCATCCGATCTTCCGACGACCATACAAGCTCAGTCTTTCTTAGAAAGTTGGTGTTCAGACTCGTTGTCAAGAGTTGTTGGAAGCTAGTTTGATTGAGCTCTTCAACAGCGAGTATGCTTGTGCCACGGTGATGCCATCGAAGAAAGACATCTTTGGCAACTGGACGGAGAAGCGCATGTGTGGGGATTATAGGTCGATAAATCGTAAGACCAAGTCGGATCGGTATCCCATGCCCACGCCAGAGGAGTTGTTTGATGCGGTGGGACACGCCAGAGTATTTAGTACCTTGGATTTGCGCTCTGGTTACCACCAATTACCATTGATGGTGGACGACCGAGTGAAGACTGCGTTCTGGAGAGTTGATCTGGATGGGAGAGATAAGCTCTACCATTGGAAGTTTCTTCCATTTGGCCTCAAGAACAAACCCGTTGAGTTCTAGAGGATGATGGACCAGGTGTTGACCGGTTTACCGTTTGCCCAATGCTACATTGATGATGTTATCATTTTTAGTAGCAGCCCCAGGAGTATGTGAGGCATTTTCAGGCGGTGTTTGAGAGGTTATGGCAGTGGAGATTGCGCTTGCACCATGGCAACTGCAAATTATTCCATGACCGGTTGCCATACTTGGGACATATGATTGTTCCAAGAGGTCTTGGCGTGCAGTAAGCGAAGGTTGACGCGGTGCAGAAGATCCCGGTCCCAATCGACGTGTCACGGCTCAGAGCTTTTCTTGGCTTGGCAAATTACCATCGCCGATTTGTCAAGAGCTTTAGCTTGATTACCAAGCCGTTGACTATTCTCACGGGGAAGGATCAGCCATGGACTTGGGGACGGGAGTAGCAGCATGCGTTTGCTACTTTGAAGCTGAAGCTCGGTTCAGCGCGTGTACTACAGCGTCCAAATGCTACACGGCCTTTCTATTTGTACACAGAGTAGAGTGCGGTAGGATTGGAAGCCGTGTTGACTCAAAAAGATGATGAGCGACGGGAGTACGTTGTGGCATTTGCTTCTAGGAGCAACAACAATGCGGAGTCCAACTATTTGTCCTATGAGGGAGAAGCTTAGGCCGCAGTTTGGGCCATAGCTCATTTTAGGCCCTACTTGTATGGGCAGGGTTTTACCTTGGTGACCGACCACCAGCCTTTGAAGTGGCTCATGGAGTCTGACAAGCTTAGTGGCAAGCTTGCCAGGTGGGCTTTGTTGCTTCAGGAGTATGATTTTGAGGTTGTGCACCGGGCGGACATCACTTACTTGGATGCGGATGGACTATCTCGTAATCCAAGTCCATCGGAGGAAGATTTGATTGGTGCCAGGTGGCATGGGGACTGCAATAGAGAGTCAGTCCCGGGGTGGCATGTAGTAGCCTACCTGACATTGATGTCTGGATCCATATCGACGTTGTCTGATATGGCAGCAGATGAGGAACCGGACAAGGCCCAAGTTGTTTGCGACGTGTGGGAAGACGTTCTAGTGTTACACAAGCTGCAACATGGCACATTTCTGCCCGCTCTTTCGGCCATGGAGCGCGATCGAGTTGGAGACCGGATAGCGAAGTTCCGTTGGGAGAACAGCCTTCTATTTTGGTTGTAGCCGGATAGGACTAGGCGCATAGTTCCCAAACCGGATTTAAGGGCTTCGTTGGTACGGAAAGTACACCAAGCCCTTGGACATTTTGGCATGCGACAGACTCATTTGATGCTGCGCAGCCAATATTGGTAGACCGGCATGTATCAGCAGGTCGCCACGTACGTTTTGACGGTGTGAAGTCTGTGACCGGGTTAGATCCACCTTCAACACCTTGTCACCACAGTTGCAGCCTTTGCCCATCATGGGTTTGGGCTAGCGTTGGTCTTTGGATTTTGCTAGGCCGCTTGTTGTCACCCCACGTGGAGCAAAATATGTGTTGGTGATGGTGGAGCATTTCAGCAAGTGGATTGAGCTTGTGGCACTACGATAGAACTCCTCGGAGTTGGCGGCCATGGCATTCCTTGACCGGGTGTTGGCTCGTTTTGGAGCCTCAGCTGATGCGTTGACTGACCAAGGGCGTGAGTTCCTTGGTGCTTTCGAGGCTTTGTGCACCAAAGCTTTGATTGACCACCATACCACTTCTCGGGATCATCCGGAAGCGGACGGTTTAGCGGAGCGTGTGGTTTTGACTGTCAAGTGTGGACTACAGAAGTATGGATTACTTCAGGGTGGCCACCGTGATTGGGATATGATGATACCATGGATTGCCATGGGATACCAATGTAGCCGGCATGCCTCTTTGGCTTCTTTGGCCACTTTCAACGCGTATCAGTTGTTGTACAGACGAGAGCCGATTCTACCCAGTTCTGTACGGGAGAAGTTGGCCCCAGTTGTGGACTTGGATGATCTAGAGGTCTGAATCCAATGTCTGCTTGATCGAGCGAAGTTCTTCAAGTAGGCGATGGCAATGGCCATGGAGAATTTATCCATCGCTCAGCATCGCAACACGTTACGGTACGCTCGCATTCGCAACGGCGCTCACTGACCTCAAGTGTAGCGTTTCTCCAAAGGAGATTACTTTTATTTGCAGCGTGAGGCGCCTACGACGTTGGACGTCAAGGCCGGGCGCATCATTCTTTGTGTGAAGGATGTGTTGCCCAGTAGCATCTTGTTGCTGGAAGGCAAAGATGGCCGAGAGTGTCGGGAGCACTCCAAAAACTGCACGCCCTGCCATTTGTCCATCGATGGCTCCGTGCATCCTAAGTTGGCCGTTGTGCCACAAGGTCTTTCGTGTTTTGTGTGTGGTGAGAAGAAGGGTGCGGCTACCATGTTATCATGCGACCGTTATCAGCATGGATGGCATATGGCTTGCTTGACGCCGCCCCTCTCTACTCTACCGCCTGGGGATTGAACTTGTCCTTGTTGTAGGAGGTCTTCGAGCCATGTTTCTTGAGATGAAACACCTTGATTTTCTCCTGAACATGTCACTGGTATGGTGTCCTGCCATCGAGTTGAAGTTCTTGGTTTTGTTTCAGGAATAGGCTATATGGAGATTGACCAAGGGATTGGCAACAAAGTTGCCTAAGGCGATTAAGGATGGGACTCACATTGCACCCCGTCTACACTCTCTTAGTTACTTCTCTATTGGTTTATTGATGCGGCAAGGGATTACATCTTCAACTGGATGCGTACAATTGTTGCAGCGGCATCACCGTGGCAATTGTCTACATAGTGTTGTTTGGTCCTAGCCGGATAGAGGGTCTCTTTATCCGCTAGGGGGGCACCTGAGGGTGTACTACGTATACTTGTTTTAGTGTATGTTTTTCGTTTATTTGATGTTGGTTGTGATTCTTGATTTTTTGTGTTTAGCAATCTTTGTTTACACGACAACTGTCACGGGATGTGGCGTAGAGGACCACACCACATCTCGTGGTGTTAGCGTAGGTTAGATTAGTCTAATCTACGTTAGTATATGTGAGGACGTGCATTCGACGCATTCTAGTCATCCGGTGGATGGATTTCATCCATCTAGGGTTGCGGTTGTGTATATACCGCCGCATACGTCCTTGACTTGACGTCTTTGTCAAGTCAAGCTTTGTGAGTGAGTTAGTGAGTATTTAGTGAGTTCTTTGCTTGTAAGTGATGGTTTGTCATTAGTAAAGGCTCCGCATTCACTATTTAGTTGCACTCGTTGATTCTCCCCTTGTGGAGTGCGTGCCACTTGACTTTTTGTGGAAAACACATTTATCATTCACTTGACAATGACCCTCTCAGTCAATCCTCCCATGGAATAACCGAGAGATAATTCCATTCCTCCGGATGAGTCTTCCGGTTGAGCCTATGTTATATGTTAATTGTGGATTTATCCTATCGATTGATAGGATGTTGCTAGGGGCAGTAGATTAATGCTAGGGTGGAAGTAGTGATGTTGATGGGGCCCCATTGTGCACCCGGTCAATATTACTTGAGTGATTTCTTCGACTACCTACTTTTGTTAAGGAATGTTTTACCGGTCTCGGACTAGGAGTCTTCCGGTTTACCGGCCTAACCAGTAATCTGCCGGTGACTAGACAACCCTCAATTCTAGGATCTAGATGTCGTTTCCCACCTTTTGTAGACCTAGTTTTTGGAGGGTAGCTAGTGACTTTTGTGTACTTAAGGAGCCTTAGGCTCTTGGTTTAAGTACTCTTGTCATTGTTACTTTGCTTGTGTCTTGCCTTCATTGCTTGTGTCTAGAGTCATTGTTGAGCTTGTGTGAGTAGAGAGGGAGGGAGTTGAGTCCTCCTAGTGGGTCTTTGCTAGGATGTGCAAGGTTGTGGCTTGTTAAATGTTATGTGGTTGAATGTGAGTTAAGGCTTCCGGAGGGAGTAGGATATTCAAGCTAGATGGTGGAGTAAGCTCTAGGATCTACTTCAAACCCGAGACCGGTTGGACCGGGTAGAGTTGCTTACCGGATGGGATCCGGGAAGCCCACTGCTATTTATGATAGCATCCTTTAAGTGGAAAGTGTTTGGATTGGTGGGGAGAAGGGGTGACATCCCCCCTCTTGGTACATTGAAAGAGATCTCGACTAAGCATGAGTTCGGAGTATTTCGGGGCTTCTATCCTTACAGCAAATGAGATCATTTGATCATTGTGGAAGGTTGTCTTGCTTATGTGAATTACTTAGCATTAGACTGTTGTGATTCTTGTATCTTCCTTGTTTGATTCATTGGGTGTTGTTGTAGTTGAAATCCGGCTGTGTGTGATTGGTTTACCGAGACTATTTTCCGGTAGATTGTGAAGGCCGGTGAACTAGTTGCAATCTTTTAACTCTTTCATGGTGTAGATTTAGGTTGTAGAGATTGTGGCCTCTGGATTGTGAGAACGGAGGGCAGTGACTTTCAGGGCACTATAAAAACTTACCGAGAAACTACTCTGACGTTCAACAGTTTAATTTAAACAATTGTGGTTACTTGTTACCGGGCACTAGGATACCAGGGAAGCCATTTTCCCGGATGTGCTGAGATATTGAGTATGAATTGTCCTTGGATGTAGAAAGTTTGACACACGATAAAAATCCCTGGAAACGATATGGTTAGGTGGGCTCGCTTAAGATTAATTTCGGTTAATTTTGGGAATTACGAACAAGTGGACTACGACAGAACTCTCCATTGAAAAATATCATTTTAATGACTCAGGTTCAGATTTAGAGCTAGAGCGGGAAGTTTCTAAAATTCAATACAATGAGATCCATGTCACAAAGCCTCACGCTAGGGTGGGTCCATTTTTCTAGCCTTCTCACTTCTGGGGCACTAGAGGTTTTTTTTTGGAAAAAATTGCCAAATTTGGGACCTGCACCTCTAAATTACCCTTCGAGGCATCCCTTTGAGCCAATAGGGCCCCCTCCAACACAATATTTTCAATATGTAAGTCCACATTCACACATACAATGCATGCACACTTTGCAAAAATGGAGGTTGCAATTTTTTTTGAATTTAGAAGAATATGTTGCCAAATATATTAAATACATTCATATACAATGAATTTCCGCAAATCAACACGTGAGACTATGTAGTACATCATACTAATGGAAAATGATTTTGATATTAAATTTGATTGAAATTTGTCTCTAAAATTCTCTTCATTGTTAATCACTCTCATTACATTTTATTCTATGTTTTAATTCTTATAAGACATAAAACATCCTTGTATACAATCAAGTAGGAGGGAGTTGAAAAAATATTATAAATCATGTATAAATGTTTACTTTGTATGTTGTAGGTCAACATGGAGCTATCAACATAGTGTAAATTTGAACCAAAGTAATCCATTTTTTTAATGGATTTTTTTGTTAGAGTCTTTCTACTCACAAAGTAGTACACCTTGCAAAATCCACAATTTTTACTACCAATCTATGGAAACTTTAGCTAATTGGAGTAACTTGTTTTATCATTTGTTGAATGTTTTGCAAATTCTCCTCAAAGCATGGCTTACTTAAATTTTGTATGGTTAGATAATAGAATTTGACATTTTTTTCCCCTCATGAGCAACAACTCAGAGGAATAAATTAGTTGAAAATCAGACTTTGTGGCTATAGTACCCTGGGCACTAAAGGGATGATGAACGACAACAATCAAGTGAAATTATCCTCCCCCCAAATTTCTAAACTCCCAACTCATGATGTTGGGATTGTCATGTAGCCCTCAAACTTTAGTCGGGAACCATATCTACAAGTACTATCATACTATGTAGGATACATGAAATGTATTAAAGTTTAGCAAAACTTATACTCTTGAATGGAAGATTATTCAACCAACATCTTTCATCTGGAGGTCATTTCAATACCTAAACCTTATCAAGTATTAATATAATAGCATCCATGTAGAATATTGTAGCCACTAGAGGATTGTTATGATGTTCAAGGGTTAAGGGATGGAAAGTGAGTTTTTGACCTCATACACACGTAAAATATTCTTGATGTAAGATACCGTACATTCATATATGTGTTGAAATAATTTATTTCTTCAAGAATGACTTTGACACAATGGATATACCTAGGCATTACTTGGATATCACTAAGACAAATCTCTTGAATTTTCCCAAATTTTTTAGACATTATCCATTTTGAACTAATTATGTACAAAATTGACCCACCCCGCGGTAATGTGGTGCTTCTTTTAAAATATATTGATTTCTAGAGAAAGAGTACATTTTTTATAAAGACAAACAAAAGATGATGTGAAATACTACCATCCAAGCCCATCATGAATGGCAAAGAACATTCACAATCAATCATAAAAGTGCCGAATGTCATAATTTGATTGAACCAAATCCATCAATTTCTCAGAATTGAGCTTCAATACAAGTGGTGCATACTTAGGTGGTTAACATTTACCATGCTTGGTCATTCTTCTAAGTAAAAATATAATTCCCTATTATATGACTTAATACTTTTGACCGCTCTTGCTATTGTCGTGAGTGGGAACACCCTAAATTTGTCATCCTCCCCAAGACATACACCAAACACATGAATGTGTGTATATCCCAGCCGACAAGGAAGGAATATGGTTGGTATCACGCAGGCTGGGGACTCACATTTGGTGGAGTCACATGCATCTGCAAATCAAGGACGCAAGCCATGTTCAATTTGAGGACGTTTTTGACCAATCTTTAAGTACCTCATTCAATTGACAATCTTTCAAGTTATGTGATTTGAGCAGGGTCAGCACATGCATTGAACAAGGCTAGTTCTGTTCTAACTCTGAAAACCTAACTTACTGTATTTGTAAACAAATTCTTGTAGGGTCAGCCTAAGTTGATTGGTTGAAACTAAAGTTTGCTTTTCTTGTGCTAAAAAAGAAGAAGACAAAACACAGAACCGGAAACAAAACAAAACAAAACAAAATAAAAAGTAAAAACAAAGAAAGAAATGAAAACTTAATTGGTGGATTTATTCGACTGACAAGCTATTCAACCGTACACAGTGGTGAGTTTTGGCACCTACCTTCTGATCTAAATCACTTCCGCAATGGTTTGGACACGATGGGTATCACCTAGGGATTACACATATATCAACTAGGCATTACATGTGCATCACCTTCATATTACATGGGTATCACGTAGACAAATCTCTTGAATTTTCAAACTTTTTGGCCATTCTCCATTGTGAGTTAATTACATACGAGAATGACTTATTAATTATGTGGCATATGCCTTTGATTTAACCATTTAGATTCACCTTTCATAGAATCATAAGTTCAGATAAGGGAAAAAGAAGTGAATTGACAATTCTTGAATCTAACTTCCTCGTACGATTTTTTTTGAAAATGCTACACCCGCCTTATAACCCTTAAGATTTGTGTACAAGGAACTAACATCATGGAAAACATAATGCTTATTGATTTGAGCCATTGTGTGGTGAAAACATTTGACACCATGTGAAGTCAAAGTCTAAGATTTCCTCCAGGTCAAAAGAGAAGAATATATTTCTCACTCCAAACAGTATAATCCTCCAATCTGTGTGGTTCAAACAATTCTTGAATTGTTTGGAAAGTGTTGTATTGGTAATCTGAATTAAGATCTTATGATTGAATCTAGAAATTGTTTGGAAAGTGTTGTATTGGTAATCTGAATTAAGATCTTATGATTGAATCTAGAAAATAAATTTTTCTTTTTTCTTCTTCCTTTCCTGAGCAGGAAAGGGCAATTTTAGAGTAGTTTGGTGAGAAGTTCAATAGTTGTTTGTAGAGTCATCGAAAGTATCACTCTTCAAACCAATAAAGGACAAGTGTATGTTCTGAGGACAATTCAACTGCAATTCTCTCATTTAATACATACGGTCAAAATTCAAAAATTTGTTTACCATACCCTCTTGTATTACGTCTCATCTCCTTCGGCTACATTCTCAGAAATTTAATCCTGGAATTTTTTAAATATTGAAGTAGAGATTCCTCTAAAATGCCTTTACCCTGTAGGGGTTCATTTCCAATACTTATACCCATTCACTCTTGATCCTTTAAGGCCAATGAACTTTTTTGGCCCATGAGAATCTACAAGTGTTCTAAATCATGCAAAATGATGTCAACGCACTAGGTACATTTCAGCACTAAAATCTACAGGCTCTCTTCACAGAAATCACTCTAGCTCCCCTATGCTTGCACCAATTGTTGTGGCAATGGTCTCAATAGATGCCTATCTTCTTCCACCTCTATGTCCCCCTTTATATTTTTCATGGAGGTGGCTTGTAGAGTTTGCTATCAAGATTATTAAGCCCAAAAGATCCAAAAATGAACTTTAGGCCTTAATCTCCAAAGTTCCTTGACAGTTTCCCTCAAAAACTAGTGCAGAACTGCCACTATCAAAAAGAGGCACAAAAATAACCTTTTCAAGTGACATTTTGGACTTTAAATCAAAAAATCTTAAAATAATATCATATAAAAATATTCCAAAGTTTTTTTGGTAGCAATTCACCGCACGGATATGAAGATGATAGCGTTTGAAGTGTAAGAAACAATTTTTCCCCTACTTGCCCAGCAAGGTCAACCCACTTTGACTTAGCATATCTTGTAACATTTACACTAAAGTGTGTTTAAAATTGTCACGATATGACCCATATCGTGTTAGCTGATTGTGTGCAAAAATTGGGGTCAAATCGACGGATGTAACATATGGAAATAAATACTTAGTGAAAGGAGGTGTTAAACCATGGGAATGAGTACAAAAGTGGTAAAAAATTTCTTGCAGCATAAAACTTTACAAATTTGAAAATCCCAATGGCTCATATGTTCCATTTCCATTTCCACTAATTTTAGAAAATAGATATCTAAAAATAATAAAATATCTCATTTTCATAATTTAATTGAATTATTCAAGCATTATGGTCGAGGGCAGGGTTTGAAATTGGGGACCCTTTTGGAAATTAAGAACCACGTCATTTGCCCACTCCCCTAAGAAGTTAGGGTCTTCTAAGATCTGACTTCAAGACAAGAACATCCTTTTTAAATTAATTTTTTTGATTGGTCCATACTTCTTGGACTCCATGGGGTCTTCCCTTACACTTTTCTCTCCCATAATTTTGTCTGCCCCATCTTTCCTCCATCCTTTGTGCTCCTACATCCTGCCTTTTTTTGAGGCTTGTGTTTCATTGATTCACAAGGGTGCCCAAGGTGCCTGACGTCCCCATTTCTAACTGTAAGTGGTACTAACTTTCAAACCATGAATCTAAAAAACTATTAAAAAAAACTCCACAAAGCTCATATCAGGGACAATCTAGTGTAAAAATTAGAAAATAGGATTTTTTTTCTTCTGATTTCAGGAACCTGCCCAAAATCAAAATTGCCCTCCAAAGGAGAAATGGTACCTAGGGGTTAGAAGGTTAATACTAGTAATACGGAGGAGGGTAATAATCAATCCTTCTTAACCCTTTACCGCCCAAGTGTGTTTCTCAAAAAACCAAGATTTCTATTGATTTTTTTCTTTGAACCCGATTTTATGGAAACACAATGCCTAATATTTATATCTAACCTTACAAAATTGAACTTAACCCATGGCCTAAACTTTGGGGAAATTTTGCACAACATCCAACGGTTGGTAGAATTGATTATAGTGTTTAAAGTTACCGTATATTGATAGTGAAAACTATGGATTTTGGAGGGTGTACCACTTTAACCATCAATAGATTCTTGCAAGAATGTTTTTACTTTCAATTAGAGCAGTTTACATGTGCACTAGGTTGATAGCTTCGCATTGACATATCATATGTGAAGAAACTATCTTTACACAGTTTTTTGTTTTTTCCTACTTGATTGAATACAAAAATGTTCCAACCTCATACGAATCAAAACAGAAGTTTCACATGTGAGGAGAGAGATCAATAATCACAAAACAGTGAAGAATGTCTTAAAGACAAAGTCCATTCGAAATGTAAGACCAAAATCGATGTGTGTGAAATACAATATAGTATGTGGCATGGTATTCACTGTATTTAAGTGTATTTGATGTACCTTGTGTTGTATTCCTAGTTTTTCCAAGAGTTTTATAAATCCAAATCATGATCCGATTGTTGGAGAGTGTTCATGAAATATGTGCGCAAATCTGAACCCGGTACCTCAAACCCTAATTCCTCATTGATTTCATGCAAATTGAGTTACAGCACCTCCGGAGTGGTTCCGGAGCGGTAAAGGGTTAACTGTAGAAGAGCTGTAGACTGAATTTAGAAGTAATTGTAGCCGCCTTCTGAAACGAATACATTCCAGTCCAACAGCACCGGCCAGCAGGTGCCGCAGCCATGATCTAATCTGTGCATTCAATTGCATGAACACATGCGGAATCCCAGCGCTCCACATACACACATTGAAGCCGAAGACCAAATCAATGGAAGGGGTAGAATGATGGCTCAGAATGTAGGAGGAGCATAGAGAGTGATGATGGTAGGTTATGGGTAGGGTAGGGGAGCCGCAACTGAGTGGGTGGGTAGGTCGCAAAAGCGGGGGTGAGGGCCACGCCAGCCATGACTTAGAGTACAGCTGGGGCGAGGCTGCGCCACTCCATCATCCCCGCGGGGTAAAGCCAAATTTACCCCCGGCCCGCCCGCGCGCCCGCCCGCCCGCGCGGGTGGCTGCTGCCCGCCACCCATCCACTCACTTGCCTCCCCATTCGCGGCGCCCGCTGCCCGCTGCCTGCCCGTGCCCGCTTTGGCGTGCCAGTTACCTCTGCTCGCCCCTTCACTTGCTCCAGGAGCTCCCCGCTTCCCGCGCCGGTGGCCCCCCCCCCACGTCGCGCACGACGAGAGCCCGACGGAGCACCGACGGAGAACTGCCGGTTCGCGGTGAGCGGCACATTATTAGCGATTTACCGCAGCCCTACGTGGGAGCAGTCGTAGCAGGCTTTGCGACGGTGGTGCTCCGTAAACGCGTTCCTTGTTGTGGGAGCCCGGCTGTGGTAGTATTTTTCCCCGTTTTTTTGTCTCCGTTTTTCTGTCAGCGGAGTTATTTTATTATGATTCATGCGCGAGTCAGTGCGCGACTCTAGCTTTAGTGCAACTGGGAGTGAGTAAGAGTCGTGTGTGGTGTTTTTTTTCACTTTTGGTTGGCGGTGGAGGTCGCTGTTGGGGCGACGACGATGGGGTGGGAGTGAGCAGGCCCACGGTGATAAATCTTGTTTGGGTTTTTTGTACGAGGAGGGGAGGGAGGGTGGGAGCGCGAGTAAGATGCAGAGCACTGGGCAGTATGGAGTGACAGACTCGCCACAGTTTCTAGTGGCGAGAGCGGCGCCGCCGCACATGTTCAGCATCACGCATGACAACATCTCGCTGTCGCCTCCGACCAGCCATCCGCACTCGCACCCGGGCCATCACCACCACGGTCTGCCGCACCACTTGCAGCAGCAAGCCCAGCAGGCGCAGCACCAGCACCACCACTACGCCGCGCACCTCGCGCATCAGACGCACGCCACTCTGCAGGCGCAGGCGCACCAGCAGATTCACCAGGTGAGCCACCATGCGCAGCATCTGCAGCATGCTCAGCATTCGCAGCATACGCTCGCGCACCTCCAGCAGCAGGCCCAGCAGCAGCAGCAGCAGGCCCAGCAGCAGCCGGCTGCGCCGCATCAGGATGTACCTTCGCAGCATCAGCTGCAGCAGCAGGTGCAGCAAGCGCAGCAGCAGGCTCAGCAGCAGCAGCAGCATCAGGCTCAGCAGCAGCATCATGAGGAGCAGCAGAAGCAGCAGCAGCAGCAGCAGCAGCAGCACGCGCAGGAGCAGATGGTGCAGCAGTTAGGGCTCGGGGATCCCGACTCGCCGGAGGTGCCATCGCCAATCGCGTGCCGGCCGTCGCCGACGAATTACAGCAAGCTCTTGATGTCTGCGCAGCAGGATGACGAAGGTCTGGAGGAGGAAGGACGGAGCTCCGGAGGCAACCGGTGGCCGCGCGCGGAGACGCTGGCGCTCATTCATATCCGGTCTGAGATGGATGCCAACTTTCGGGATTCCGGTGTCAAGGGACCGCTTTGGGAAGACGTTTCTAGGTAGCTCCAACGCTGCTTTCTTCCTGGCTACCAGTCTCCCAGTGTTTATCCTGTTTTCTTTCAAGAGCTTGGGACGTACTCTAATCGACGCGCCAACTGTGTTCCAATGCGAGTGAGTCTAGGTCGGCTATGTTATGACATTGTCTGATTGGTTAGGGTTTCGGTGCTGCAGAAAACTTGCTGAGCAAGGTTACCATAGGAGCGGGAAGAAGTGCAAGGAGAAGTTCGAGAACATTCACAAGTATTACAAGAAGTCCAAGGATGGCAGGGCTGGGAGGCAAGACGGGAAGAGCTATCGTTTTTTTGCGCAGCTGGATGCGCTGTTCGGGGGCCAGCAGACGAGCACGCAGGTGGAGACTGATACCGCGGCGGCCGTTTTGCTGATAGGTGCGGGGCCGCCGCTTGGCGTGTCGCCAGGCGAGGATCTGAACAGGCCGTCGGAAGTGAGTACGGCAGTGACGTTGTCCAAGTCGTCTGATGATGACTACGACGGACCTGGAAGCGGTCTGTGTGACAATCAGGAGAAGAAGAGTAAGTCGAAGAAGAGGAAGCTGCTGGAGGGGAAGTCAGCCGAGACCCCGAAGCTGGACTACTTTGAGGCCATGATGAAGAGCCTCGTTGATAAGCAGGAGGTGATGCAACGCAAGTTCTTTGAAGCCATGGAGAAGATTGAGATGGAGAGGCAGGCCAAGGAGGAAACCTGGAGAAGACAGGAAGTGGCTCGCTGGACTCGAGAACATGAGCTTCGAGTCCAGGAGCACGCCTTAGCTGCGCAGCGAGATGCTGCTTTGATTTCGTTCCTGCAGAAGGTGACTGGGCAAACTGTGCAGCTTCCCAAGTTTGCTACCTCTCTGCGAGACCCCGTTGCGCCCTCTTCACGAGATTCAGAAGAGTGATTGCAACTTGCAGAGTCACTCTTTCTGTGACAGCCTAGGACGACTGGACATGGTTGGCTGTCTGCTTGTGCTCATCATTCAATGGCAGGCACCGGGCGTCGCGACGTCGAGAGAACACACACAATTTTTCTTGGATCTATGGCGACAGATTTGAGAGACTGGATAGTGATTATTGAGATCATCCTGGTGCCCATGCTCGCGTAGGGTAGAGAAGTCAAGCTTTGAAGCGTTGTAAAACCTCTCTGGCGTGGAACCTGCTCAAATGGGGGATGTTCGCAGATCTCGGATGGCGGCGTCGGCACAGAGAGGGCACCAGGAGCGGTTTTCAGGCTGTAATGCCAAACGCCCAGGTTTTTTTTGCCGGTGGGTCTCCTATATTACCAGATCATTAGAGTTGCAGATGGAAGACCATAGTAAGGAAAAGGAAAAGGAAAAGGCAGCTCCTTAGTAGTCTTGATTGTGGGGTTGCTTGCGTATCTGAGTTTGGATTATTTTGTCACAGGTACCATCGGGTCGACTAGTTATGGGAGTGGAGTTTACCAAGCAGGAACATGGGGCCAAGTCTCGTTGATTGTACAGGGAAAGCCTGCTTTGCGAGATGTACAGCCGGGAGAATGTATGATACCAGGTTAGCTTTTAGCTTATACTTTGGGCTTGCGAGAGTAGTAGGTCAAGCAGAAGAACATTTGTTTAGCAAACGTTGAATTTGAACACGATTGTTGTTGCGTGGAAGCAATTTGGAACTCAGTGGTTGCATTGTTTGGTCAGCCTTGCCCTTGTCAGTCCTTTTTGTTTTACATGTGATATTCTCTTCTACAATCAAATGTAAAACCCAAGAATCATAACGCTGCTTCATTGACCTTGGATTTTGATCGGTCCTGTAAGACATGAGTTATAATTCTAGAGATTTCCCTCTCTGCCCAACTTCCTACTGCATTATAGTAACCTACCTGGGTCGCGGATCAGTGTGTGCTCAGGCGCACAATTGTTACCTTGTGAGTGAACTGTTTTGAGCTTCATGTTGAGGATTGATAGAATGCAACAATCGTTATCAAATTGATCTTATGTCATAGTAGATTCGCATTTGTATTTACACGGTAAGTTTATTTCCTGTTACTCTGCTGATCTTTACAAGTGAAACCACTGGAGGTGAGTTTGTAGTTTTCATGTTCTCGTTCGGTTTTTTTTTCACCTGTTGGAGTTTGTTTACTATGTTTCGGGCAAGAGTTTAGAGTTTATTACAGCAAATGACACCATAGGTGAGGAAAATGCGGACCACGAGAATTGGGTACATAGTTTTGAAATATAGATTCATACGGATTCGAATGATATTTAGGATGGTTATGCCAGGTTTCATACCTTTGAAATCAATACAAAGAAACTGTCTTTTTTGTTGTTGGTAGAAAGTCAGCGATGTTGTTCTGCGAAATGTGGCGAGCGTCTGAGCTTCCGTTGTGTTCTACTCCAAAGCAGCATCTTCGGTGTTACAGGCTTAGTACCGACAGAATATTTTATTGCAGCAAACATGTTCTAGAGGGTTCAGGTGTGTATGTCAGCCAGATGCCTGTGTTATAGGACAGTGATCATAAACTAATTTTGCGGTTGACATTCATTTGCTGCATAATTATTATGAATACTAATATTCCAGGTGATGACCTTTGACTGGAACAAGAGGAGAGGAAACTCGGTGAGCCACAGATTGCTCCGTACCATTCCTCCATATTTAAGTCATAGGTCAACCTGCATGCATCCCTGCTAAAATTTTGGGACACTAACGTCAAAATACCTTAAACCGACACTTTAGTGATTCTTTGTTTCAAAAGTTGAGATTTAATTGCAAAAAAAATATGCTTGGGTAGAGAAATAAGGTTCTGATTTGTGAGAGAAAAAATTTTTGAAAACAACGTTGTAGATTGTGAGAAAAAAAAAAAAAAGTGGGTTTCCTCCAATCAACCCTAAAGCGACCAGGTTTAGTGACAAAACCAAACCTTAAAAGCACATTAATCCGTCACCTCTATCCCACCAAACCGCCAGCTCCATCCAGCTCCATCCTTGCATTCATTGGTGGGCTTGGAATAGACTTGGAATATTTCTGACAGAAATTATGACAAAAAAGAGACGAAGAAATCCGGTTTCGACGAGGTCTGCAGTGTCGCTTCAGGGTTGAGTGTCGGTTTAAGGTATTTTGACGTTAACTATTGACAACACCAAATTCCTACACAAACATTAAACGTCAACAACAGCCTAAATGTGGCTGCCACTGGATGAAAGTCTTAATGCTATTGTCAACTTTAACCCCTAAAGGACCAAGTGTCCCTTGGGGGGACGATTTTGATTTGGGCACGTTCCTAAAATTTGGAAACAATTTTTTTTTGTTGGAAACTTTTATACTAGATTGACCCTGATAAGAGCTCCATGGAGATATTTTTATTATTATTTTTGGATTCATGGCTTGAAAGTTAGTACCACTCAAAGTTTGAAATGGGGACTCTAGGCAGCTCCAAAATTTTGCTAGAAGTCTATAGACATTGAGATTTTCCATACATGTAGAGATTATTACCTTCTTTGAAAATGTTAAAAAAAATTCTTGTCTTTAGTATCAAATATTCTTTTAATTCCAATCAAATATTTTTACACATTTCGGGCAAGCGAGGGAAAAAATGTCATCTTATCTATATAAAACCTGTAGATCTTCATATGTTTTCACTTTTTATTTTTTCTACAACAGTATGTGGTGTAAACCTTTTTATTGACGGTTTAGATTATCATTCTAAAACATATTAAATTCTCAATAAAATAAATTGTGAATTGACAATTTTTAAACCTCCAATCCTTCTCTACCTCTAAAAATTGTTGTATACGGAAATAATATATTGCTCAATACAATGGTAAGAGATTTAGACCTTTTGTAGTGCAAAAATTTAATACCAATTGAACCTCCATCCCCTTCTCTACTTCTAAAAATTGTTGTATACTTAGCTAACATCATGCTGAACACAGTGGTAAAAGATTTAGACCTTGTGTAGTGCAAAAATTTAATACCAAGTGAAGTCAAAGCCTCCTGATCCACTCAACGCAAGGAAGAAAATGAACCATTTTCTTGACTTCAAACACTATAATCTTTCAATCCGTGTGGTCAAAGTGTATATACTTAGTAAGTCTGAATGGAGATCCTACGGTCAAAGGATAATTAAAAGGTTTTATTTCCTTCCTTACTCATTACATTAGAATCAACAATTTTGAACTGATTTTGGTGTGAAATTGTCAAGGTCCTTTAGGGGTTAACCCCTCAATGACAAAAGTCTTGAGGCGAGCTTTTGCAAATCTTGGACATGTTCCCATGGTTGCAATCTATATTTGCATTTCTTGAAATACTTTATAAAGATGCAGGAAGAGAAGAGGTACATAGTAGTAGGTTTTTTCACATCGGACGTGTAGGAAAAAAACTAATGCCATTTGAATCCTTGAGGTGCCATGATAGTTTCACACCAAAAACACTTCAAAATTATTGGATTTTAGTACAATGAATAAAGAAGGAAACAAAAACTTACATTTCTAGTTTTGACCATAGGATCTCAATCAAGACTTGTTAAATAACATACTCACAAAATTTCATGAACTTTGGTAGCACGGATTGAAAATTATAGTGTTCAAAGTCAAGCAAATGGTTTATTTTCTTCCTTGCGTTTAGTGGATCAACAGACTTTGACTTCACTTGGTGTCAAATTTTTGCACTACACAAGGTCTAAATCCATCACCATCTTGTTAAGTTGTTAAGCATGATGTTAGTTCCTTGTACACCAATTTTTGGAGGTAGAGGAGGGGTGTAGCATATTTAAAACAACTGTGTAACGAGTGGAGGTTCAAAAAGTTCCAATTCACGTTTTAGTTTTTTGTGAACTCAATATGTTTTAGATTGATAATCCAAATGGCCAACAATAAGGATTACACCACATATTGTCATTGAAAAAATAAAAAGTAAAAAATATGAAGATCTTTGAGTTTTATGTGGAAAAGAAAAAGCTTTTTTGGTACCTTGCTCGACAATGTGTGAAAATGTTGACTTGGATTTATATGCTATTTTTCACTAAAGACGAGAACTTTTTTTGACAACATGAAGGGAACTAATATTACTTGCGAGTTTTGAAAATCTCACATTCAATAGAGTCTCCTAGCAAAAGTTTTTGGAGGTGCCCGACGTGCCCACTTTCCCCATTTAAAATTCAAAACCCTATAACATTTTCATCAAATGTCCGATTTAGGAAAAATTGTTCTCCCACTAAGGTCTTAGTAATGCCCTTCTACAGTTAAAAATCAAAGAGGAATGTAGGAAATCGACACCATAGGAACCCGACCAAACTTTCAAAAAGCCGTTTTTTGACACTTGGTCCTTTAGGGGTTAAAGAAAACCTTCTCGAGAGCAGGCACGTCAGGCAACTCCAATTTTTTTTGCTTAGGCACTCTATTGAATGTGAGATTTTCAATACTAGGGATAATATAATTTCCTTTCATATTGTCAAAAATAAATTCTTGTCTTTAGTGAAACATAGCATATTAACCCAAGTCAAACATTTTCATGCATTGTTACACATCATAGGGCAAGGTACCAAAAGAGCTTATTCTTTTCCGCATAAAACTTAGAGACCTTCATAAATTTTACTTTTGATTTTTTTCATAACAACATAAGGTGTAAACCTTCTTAGAGGTCATTTGGATTATCATTCTGAAGCATATTAACCCCTAAATTTCCTTGATAATTTCACACCAAAAACACTTCAAAACTATTCATTCTAGTGCAATGAGTATGTAAGGAAACAAGAAACTTTGTTTCAATTTTTGACCGTAGGATCTCATTTATCACTTACTAAATAACATACTCATAGAATTTCATCAACTTTGACCCCACGGATTGAATGATTATAGTGTTTAAAGTAGAAAAAGTTGTTAATTTTTATCCCTACGTTGAGTGGATCAGCAGACTTTGACTTCACTTTGTGTCAACGTTTTGCACTACACAAGGTCTAAATTTTATATCATCATGTTGATCATGATATTAAATTTTTGTACACCAATTTTCAAAGGTAGAGAGGGGGTGTAGCATATTCAAAATAAATGTGCAAAAGGTCGAGGTTCAAAAAAGTGCCAATTCACGGTTTATTTTTTTGGGATCAAAACATGTTTTAGAATGATAATCTAAGTGGTCAATAAGAAATTTCATTCCACGTCTTGTAATAGAAGAAATAAAAAGTGAACGATATGAAGATCTCAAAGTTTTGGGTGGGAAAAAGAAGTTTTTTTAGTTCCTTGCCCGACAATGTGTGGCACAGTGTGAAAATCTTTGAGTTGGGATAAAACGAATTTTTCTCTAAAGACAAAAAATGCTTTTTGACAATATGATTAGAAATAATACTAATTGCTAGTATTGAAAATCTCAACGTTACTAGAGTGTCGTAGCAAAAGTTTTTGGAGTTGCCGGACATGGTTGCACTTGACAATTTTTTCTTTAAGCTGGCATAAATTTTTTCTCTATAAGTACAATGAGAATAAAAGTTATGCTTCCAAGTACGTCTTGTCTTCTTGCATCTCTATTAAAAATTTCCAAGAATGGCAAATATAACTTGCAACCATGGGAACGTACCCAAGATTTGCAAAAGCCCACCTTGGGACTTTTTTCATTTAGGGGTTAAGTTCACAAACATAAGTATAGAAAAATAGTATGCAAATTGGCACTTTTGAACCTCCACTCCTTATAATTTTTTTTGATTATGTTACACTCCTTCTCTACCTCTAAAAATTGGTGTACAAAGAACCAATATCATGCATAATCCTAAAGGCCCAAGTGTCCCCTCGAGGGACTCTTGAAGGTTTGGGCATGTTCCTATGGTGTCAATTTGTGACATTCCTTTTTGAAATTTCTATTGTAGATGGACATTGCTAAAAGCTTTGTGCGAGTCCAATTTTTTCTTCAATCTGACATTCTATGCAAAAGTTAAAGGGTTTGAATTTCAAACGAGGAGAGCGGGCATGTCAGGACCTCCAAAAACTTTTGCTAGGGACACTCTATTGAGTGTGAGATTTTCAAAACTTGAAAATAATATAATTTCCTTTCATATTTTCAAGAAAAATCTCTTGTCTTATGTGGAAAATAGCATAATAATCGAAGTCAAACATTTTAACACATTGTCACACTTTGTCGGACAAAGTACCAAAAAAACTTCTTCTTTTTCTCATAAAACTTAGAGATCTTCATATTTCTTACATTTTATTTTTTCTACTACAAGATGTGGTCTAAACCTTCCTATTGACCATTCGGATTATCATTCTAAAACATATTTAGCTCATCTAACAATATAACGTGAATTGGCAATTTCTGCACCTCCACTACTTGCACATTTGTTTTGAATATGCTACACCCCTTCTCTACCTCTAAAAATTGGTGTACAAGAATATATCATCATGATTAACATGACGGTAATGTTTTTAGACCTTGTATAGTGCAAAAATTTGACATCAAGGGAAGTCAAAGTCTTCTGATCCACTCAATGCAGGGAAGAAAACGAACGGTTTTCTCTACTTCAAACACTATAATCTTTCAATCCGTGCAATCAAAGTTTATGAAATTTTGTATGGGAATCAATGAATAAGTATTAATTTAGATCCTATGGTTAGATGTAGAAATAAAATGTTTCAAATTACCTCCATACTCATTGCACTAAAATGAGGAGTTTTGAAGTGTTTTTGGTGTGAAAATGCCTTGCCTTTAGGGGTTAACATGACGGTAATGAATTTAGACCTTGTGTAATGCAAAATTTGACACCAAGTGAAGTCAAATTCTACTTATCCACCCAACGCACAGAAAAGAACCAATTTTTTTTTCTCTATTTCTAATACTAAAATCCTTTGATCTATGCCGTCAAAGATTATAAAAATTTGTAAGTATGTTACTAAATAAGTCCTAATTGAGATCCTACAATTAAAATTGGAAATAAATGTTTTTGTTTCCTTCTTTACTCATTGAACTGGAATTAATGTTTTTGAAGTGTTTTCTATGTGAGATTGTCAAGGATTTTTATTGTTTAATAAAATCTTTGAGAAAAAATAAATTATATATGTACATATAGTGTAAAGTTTCCCTAAGCCCCTAGTTTGACTTGACATTAATTACCTTTTATCTAATCGTGTAGCACACTCTAAACTTTAACTTGTATACATTTAGAGTGTACTACATAATGAGGGTAAATAAGGGTGAATCTCATACCACACCTAATACCATAGTTAGTGTACCTAAACGTTGGATGCTCTTTATTGCTCTTGGATAATATTCTCAAGATAGAGGTTCAACTCATATAAAGTACATCCCACCATAACCGACAAGTTTAGTAACGTGCATACATGGAGAATAGATAATAATACATTTATTTTTTAATGATAGCCAATGGAATTACACTCTCAACCAAGTGATTTCATATTTTTTCAATGACATGTAAATTAGTTATTGATTTTTAAAGTGTGTTGTTATTTTTAGTTGGTAACCACCAATGTAACTTCTATAAGCGCCCACCAAAGGGAGGGGTCTTGACTATCGTAGGTTAACCTTAGGTTTGATACCTCCATGCCAGATAATTGATTAAATGGTAAAAGGCCATTTGGCATTCAAATAACAATGGCCTTTGGACTTTGGCCTTTGGTGTGAAGGCTAAGAGGCCGGACTTTGGCCATTCAAGCAATCGCATTGGTGGAAATTGACGGATTCTTGACTTGGGCGTTAGATGTGAGGCGGCCCTCACTTCACTTTGATGTCCATCCAACTTGCAAATTTTGTTCATTAATTATTTCATCGATAATTTTCAAATAATATGGCATGCCTTTTAAATGAATTTTAATGCCATACGTCTTGGACCTTAGGTAATAGAAAACCTTCATTGGAAGCTGAAGGGTGGTAATGGGATAGAAGTAGGTTGGATATACTCCAATATTATAGGTGTCAAATGTGGATTTTGGTTGGTTATCAGGGGATTTACCTTATCATTTGTTTTTGTCAAAGGAAGTCACAAGGAAAATCTCTTTGAGTATGCATTTATGTGAGTCTCAACCTTCAAATATCCTATGACAGCCTGACACCAAAACCACTTCAAATTCCTCATTCTAGTGCAATGGTAGGAAACAAGAACTTTTATTTCCATTTTTGACCATAGAATCTCAATTAAGACTTGTTAAGTAACATACTTGCATAATTTCATAAACTTTGACCACACGGATTGAAAGAGTATTGTATTTGATATAGAAAAATGGTCACTTTACTTCCGTGAGTTGAGTGCTTTGAGTGTAGCTTTGACTTCACTTGGTGTCAAAATTTTGCACTACATATGGTCTAAATTCATTACAATCATATTGAGCATGATATAAGTTCCTTGTACAATGGGGTGACACCCAAATTGGCGTTTTTGCAAGTTCAGGGATAGTGTCCACATTGCTCCAAACTTTGACGCCTTCCCAAGGATTGAAAAATTGTTATTTTACCATGAAGTTTTAGGCACAAGATCACCTCTATGTTGAAAACATGCGTACCAAATTTCAAGTCCAGGAGATTTATACAAAAAAATATATTCAAGATATACCAACATGGGGTAGTTGTAAGAAACATTTCACAGCTTTCAACTTTGACACCCTCCCAATGATTGAAGAATTCTTTTTGCCCATCAAATTTTTGGACTGAAACCATCTCTATATTGACTAGATGTGTGAAAAAATTCAAGTCCAAAAGAGCCACAAAAAATGATATTCCAAATCTACCAACATGTGTAGTTGTGAGAAACAAAGGGAAAAATTGTTTCACTACTTCCAACTTTGACAGCCTCCCTAGGGCTGAGAATTTGTTATTTCAACATGAAATTTTTGTCACAAGATCACTATTATGTCAATAACGTGTGTGAAAGTTTCAAGGCCAAAATATACATACACAAATAGGTATTAAAAATCTACTAGCTTCTGTAACTACAATATACATATTAAGGACATGGTGAAAATGTTGAAATATCTTTGACAACTCATGCTTCTTCATTGAACTTACCCATGTGACACAACGCCTAAATATAAATGCTTCTAAGACAAATTCAATAACATCTAAACATAGAAGTGTAGAGTTGTCTCATCAAGAAGTAACCACTTGCGTTATACACGCATGACAAACTTTCCTCCTTTAAATATTATGTAAAGGGAATGTTAAGTGTGATTTGTGATGATTGAATGTTGGAGTAATGGTGAGAGTAGAGATAAAGAGTGTGTTATATATAAGGTATGAAGTAACTCATGTGATTATGTGGTTATGCTTGGACTCACTGTGTGGTTATGCCTAGGCTGATTATGTAGTTATGTGTGGGCTAATTATGTGGTTATGTTTAAACAAATTATTTTGAACTAATTATGTGTGAGCTAATTGTGCCCGAATTGATTTTGCATGGAATGATTATGCATGGATTAATTATGCATGGATTGATTATGCTTGGACTAATTACGCTTGGACTCATTGTGTTTGAAATTATTGATGAGAGTTTAAGATTTTATTAGCCTCGTAAGAGGAAGTCCATGATGGCGATTTCAGATGAAATTTGTGGATGTATTATAGGTATGAGTGAGGGAGGGAGTACTTAAGTTGAAATTGCAGCCACTATGAATGTTTTCGTTAGAACAAATCAGAGGTTGGTGAAAAAACTTAGAGAAGATCAAACTTACAAGCACAAACCTTGTGGTGGAAGTCACAGTGACTACAGAACTTAGTGATAGAGATGTGGATAGTGTTTTGCATTACTCATAAAATAATCGCCGCATGTCAGTATCAGAGATTGCCAGTATATGCCCTACTCCACTGTGCAAACATACCATTCAAAGGTTATTACGTAGAAGTGGCATTTCATTCGAATTGCAGTCAAAAAACCTTTTTTGACACCTCGTCACATATATCAAAGTTTGGCTTTTGCTCAGAAGTATCGTGGATGGAGCGCAGAAGATTGAGAGCGTATTGTTTGGATAGATGAATCTACCTTTGAAATTGAAAAAATTCGAGACAAATTCATGTGTGGAGAACTGCATATGAGCGTTATTCACCAAATTGTATAGTTCCTACTTTTAAAAGTGGACGAACTTCCTTGATGATTTGGGGCTCATTTGTTGGAGGGCAAAAGTCAAAACTTGTTTTTATGCCTAAAAATCGACGTTGTGCAAAGGATTTTGTGGAAGTGGTTTACAAAGGGGAATTATTTCATTTCATGGGTAAAGTACCACATGCATCCATCCATCACAACAAAATATGTAAAGAATGGAGAAACATGCGCCTTCTTGAGAAGCTCAATTGGCTTGCAAACACTCTCGATCTAAATCCAATTGAGAACTTGTGGAAGATTCTAAAAGATAATGTGCAATGTGGCAAGGCATGTCCTAGAAACATAGATGCATTAAAGGTTATTCTTGAAAGAGAGTGGAAGTCAGTTAGTGATACAAAGCTCCTTCAATTATGTCATTCTATGCCCTCTAGGTTACAAACAATAATTGACACTAATGGAGGACATGCACGTTGGTAGATTTTGAATACCTATTTGTGTATGTATCTTTTGGACTTGAAACTTTCACACATGTTATTGATAAAATAGTGGTTGTGACAAAAATTTCATGTTGAAAATAAACTCTCAGCCTTAGGGGGGCTGTCAAAGTTGGAAGTAGTGAAACAATTTTTCCTTTGTTTCTCACAACTACACATGTTGGTGGGTTTAGAATATCATTTTTTGTGGCTCTTTTGGACTTGAATTTTTTCACCCGTCTAGTCAATATAATGATGGTTTCAATTCAAAAATTTGATGGGCAAAAAGAATTCTTCAATCCTTGAGAAGGTGTCAAAGTTGGCAGTTATAAAATTTTTCTTACAACTACCCCATGTTGATAAATCTTGATTATCTTTTTGTGTATAAATCTCATGGCCTTGTGTGCAATTGTTTGCATTGTGACATGACGCAAGCGTGTTGGTGTTACTTCAAGACGCTCGGAAAGTGGACTTTCCAAGTAAGTTTGATGCGGTGTGATTGGGACGAAACATAGTTACCAAAGTGTTTGTGAACAATTCGGTACAGTTAGAGACCTAAAATGGTCAGCAATTCCCGGCGAGGACGTCCGGAAGCCCGTGTATGGAATACTGGACTTGAGGACAATTGGGCTAGGCCCCACTTAGATGGCCTCCATGTGTTGAGCCCCCTCATTCTTTGAGAATGAGGTTGTGCGAGTTAGAACCTCATTATCAAAGACTGCTGGTTAGTCAATTAGGCGTTTACTACAATTTTGAGTGATGGTATCTCGAACTCAATGGCTATCACTACATCATAACCGAAAACCAAAGAAAATAGCGTGACTCATGTGGTGACCTTGAATGTGGTTCTATAAGCCTATAAGTCTGGTGGTAATTTCACATCCCAGTCCCTTCATGCTTCTTGTTCCATGTTTGCACTCCTCTTATTATGCCCGTGGATGATCTGCGGCCAGTACAAGCCATCATTTTTGCAAGACAAGTGCGGAAATTGATAACCTTCTTCCTTGGACTTTGATCTTCGAGCTGAAAAAGGGGCAGTCTCTGGGACAAATGAAGCATTTGAAAAGGGGGGGACTCGTGGTTTGCTAGTGGCTTTGTATGTCGCTTTGGGTTGCGTCATCATCATTGGAAGGCAATTATCTCTGGAGTTTTTTTTCCAATTTAAAAGAACAACCCCACCTTCCCCAACGCGGTTTTCACACATCTTCCCTCTTTTGTTCTCGTTTGAGCGACCCATAGTTATTCTTTTGCCTAAGGTCACCTTCTCATAGTTGGGAAAGTATTTTTAACAAACACAGTCAATAAAAGGCAATTCAATAAATTTGCTACTAAAGCTGATGAATGGAAATATGTGCATAGAATGTGAGGTTCACAAAACTTGGAGAGAACATGATTGATCAGAAATTGGTGGAATCCAGTTTCCACAATATATAAAGAACAACAATGACTATAATTTTAGAGTTTCAATATCAACTATACGACAAAATTAATGATTTACTGCAACTATAATTCCTTATAAATTGTGTACGTATTGCATTACAAAATAAAAAATACTTGTTTTGACCCCCTGTTTACAGTCTTTCTAACCATGAACACACTTTTACCCCGATCTCCTCTAATCTATACCCTAATTTTAAATCTTGCACCAAACCTCTGCACCCATATAACCCCCCCTCCCCCTATCTATATTACTCTACCACAGACCATCTACTCCAAACATACTACTTCAGCCAGATATATTGTTTCAGAGCCCAAGAAGTTCATAGTTAGACATTTATCTTGTAATCAACACCTGACTTTGACTTCTTTGCATAGAATTGTTTACTTGACAATTTGGAGGTCCTTCCTACGCAGAATCAGAGTGACAATGAGGGCCTTTTGCACTCCGCAGATATAAAATTGCCCCGGGAGAGGTATGATTATTTTATGCAAATGACATTTAGTTTAACCATTCAACGGCGTCACAGTGCACTTATACCTGTAAAATAGCAACCGATCTTACTCTATGTGAAGTTAAAGAAACCAAGGTTTCCAAAGTCTATACCAAACTACGAGCCAATATTTTGCATGGCACAAACCCGGGATCTCCTCAAGATCACTAAGTCTGCTACTACGTGTTCCTTATATCTTTCTATGCAGCCGCAGTAATAGGCATAACATAAAAATCAACATCAATGAACAAACACTGCAACTAAAGGGTGCAAGGGAGATATTGTTTAATGAAGGCTAGTAAAGGGATACGTTGAGAGGCTGTTGCAAGTCGTTGGGTCAGTATTCCTCCGGTTAACACTCAATTGTCATTAAGTACAACCAAAGCAAACCGCTCCGGTGTCGTTTCCACATAGACCTATTGTTCTTTTCCTAAAAGATAGACAAAACTAAACTACCAAACACTACTCCACCGGTTCGCTTTCCTATTCATTCTTTTGCTCAAGATCCGAATACCTTCAGATTCCGGAGGTCTTACAATAGCTTCCGAAACTAATTTCCGGAGAGCTGAGAGGGTTTTGATTTATCTCTGTTCTTCCTCAAAGAGTCTTCCGGACGGTTTAAACGAGTGATCGGAAGGCCACTGATCCTATTTTGTGTAAGTGGCCAGATTCCCCACTGTCTTGTGACTTAAAGTGGCTAGACACCCATTGCCTCGTAACTTAAAGTGGCTAGACACCCACTCTCCCTAATCCACTAACTGATGGACGATTGTTGTTGCTGGACCCACACTCTCACAACATCTGGATGGCCTTCCAGATGCAATCATGCAGAAGTAAATCCGGACTACAACGACACTCCGGTCGGCATTACACTGGTTCTACAGAGTGAGTTTTACAGCTTGCAAGTGAATCTCCTTCTAGACATACACATTAGGCTTTTTTCCTATCGTAGGAGGAGATTTCGGCTTCAACCGGAATCCGATTTCACACGGATATCCCGTGCCCTAGAGGCTACCAAGCACACCTCTGCAATACATCTCTTCCCCTCCTGGCTACTTCCGGACCCTGTAGAATGTCAAGGCTCTCCTTAACCCCTTCTTCACCTCTTCCGGGCGGTCTCCCAACGCAAGTTCTAACCGGTTATTCTAAGTACAAACACTTTAACACTCAACACACGAGAACTAAATCACCATACTCCAACCACAATGGATCTGTTTCTTCACTAGAAAACACTCAATCACGACAAGTTCAAAAATTGTGATAGATGGAAAACGTTCTCAACGAGAGAAAATAAGATGATGAGCTTCCTGAAACTCATCTATTAAGTACTAACTAAATTCCCTAACTAGAGTCTATCTTATCCGCAAGAAATCTGGAAAATCCTATCCTAATAGCAAAAAGGTCTTATCCCTAAAAATCCGGAAATTCGATCTTAGATCCGAAAATTATGGATCTCAAATCTGGATTTTCCGCTGGTTAAAGAAGTTTATGGAATTGGTTAACCTAAGGTTTGGCAGCCGGGTGCAATCATGAGCCCCATTGTTTAATTGCTACAAAACCTAAGTAACTAAAAATTCCTAACTTCAACCCTAATCCTAGCTATAAAGTCTTCTTGTTTCGGCTGCTCCTATGCAAAGGAGATGCTTCTACCGCTTCCATCGCCCTATCGGTCTTCTCCGGAGTTGGTTCCGGTGCGTGGCTTTTGCTTCCAAAAGATGGGGTTCTTAGCTCCGGGTTGTCAGAGGAAGGTATCACCTGGGTGGCCTTCTCTGCCGTGCCGCTCGTGGTTCCCACCACATTCATGACACTGGAGATCTCCTTCAGAAGACCCTTGGATAATAGGGAACTTGTCTTCCGGATGGTGGAGGAGGGGGAGATAGAAGGTAGCCGGAAAACTAGGAGAGTCCCTTGGAAAACCACTGCCGGAAGCGGGTTCTTCCAGGACTTGACAGTCTCCATGCTGGGTAGAGGGACCTTGTCCGAGCGCATGGATGAAGCCATATCGAGCGTGCCAAAGATGTCCTCCGCCTGCCGCTTACCCTTATCCTTCCCAGAAGCCTCCGGTGCTCTACTCAATGGTCCGGCGACATCCGGTGATGACTTGAGGTTGATTGGTGAGTTCGGCGCCATCGGTTCCTCCCAGACTACAATGTTGGCCGCGTTGTTGGCCAACAGCTGCATCTGCTCCCATGTCTTCTCCATCTTCCGTCCATGATCCATGAGGAACCGGATGATCTGCCCACGGTTCACCTTTCCTTCCTTCTCCAAGCGCTTGTTGAAGAGGAGGCTCCGGTTGACTGTGTCCATCGGAAAACTCAGCGCCGCCCAAACACCCTCAAGCGTTTGAGCCGATGCGGTGGCCCTGTTCTCTGCCGCCCTCCGGGCTGCTCGTGCCTCCATCACTGCTGCTTCTGCCAGTGCCAATTCTTGCTGCAGCTTGGTTTGGGATTGAACCAAAGGTAATTGCTGCTCCTCCAACACGGTCTACCGGGCCTTGACATGCCGGAGATCCTTCAACCAGGGCATAATCTATGTTAGCTTGTCCACCTTGAGCTCGATCAGGATCTCGTACATCAGCTCTGAGCTATCCGCGATGAATTGGTTGAGCCGCGTGGTCCTCTAGGCTACGTGCCGAAGCAACTCCATAATGTCCTACATGACTTGCTCCGCCGGCTTCAACAATTCGTGCCTGAGGTAGAGATGGGTTAGGTAGGCTAGAAGCGGCGATCCGGTCTTCCTCGTATGGTGGAGGCCCTTGACCAATCTCCCTACCAGGTCTTGCATCAACGACGCCCAATCGACCGTGATCTTCCCCCGCATGGCACCCAAGAAAATGCTCGCCCATTTGAACACCAGTCGCCTGGGCTTCTCTGGATGGAAGATTGGGTTTAGAAACCCTATAACTATCCGGGCCTGGGGATTGATGAGGTCGTTCTTCGTGAAGCCGTCCTTCGGGTCAGCATGCCAGTTGAACTCCCCGTCAATGAAGTCGTCATTCTTCTTCGACACCTTTACTTCTCCGTCCCGGAAACCATACGTGCGCTTCCACTCCGACCTCGTCCATTTCTTTGGGTGCGCTCGGCGACTACCGTTGTACTGGTTGTCGGGCTCTCCAATCAGCTCCATCACTAGGCCTTCAGTCTTCGTACCCCGTGCCACCTCCATGAGTCCGAAACGTCCCATCTTGTTGAAGAAATGGTAAAATGTGTGTAGGTCTCTGTCCTCCGACGGATACTCCGGAGTCACCTTCACGATCGGCGGTCCTCAGGTGGTCGTGTTCCTCACCATCCCCGGTCTTCCGGTTCGCTCTCCTCCAACCATGGCGGTCACTCAAAATTTCTTTTCTCCGGTCACATCTGCACACACTAACCTCACAAAAGCACTCGTACAAACAAAATGCTACCGGATGCTAAAAAGCAAGCGGAAACTGGGAGGAGCAGAAAACAAGGGAGAAAGAGAGAGAAAGAGATAGAACAGAAACGACAACTGTGAAGAGTCCCTATTTCTAACCCTTTTTTATAATGGGCACGATGTACGGGATCCCATAACGGCTGTGGCGTCGCTTCCAAAATGCCATGATGACGCTTCGAGCTTCTGGATATCTTTTGGAATACTCCAGATAATTTTTGGCTATTCGGATGACTGGTTGCCGGAAAGTTGTTGAAGACAACAGCTTCTACCGATTTTGTTTTAGCATAGAATCCTTATTTCTTATTTCTTATTTAGTTGTACCAGTTTGCACCATTCTAATCATTAATTTTAAAAAAAAAATCTTTAATTACCGGATTTTAAAGGTTATATCCGGAACCTTGTGGGAACGGATTCCCACAGAGGCCTTATCACTTCTTTTAAACACTGCAAACTTCAGTTTCTTTACTCCACATCTTCAATAATCTATACGAGTGATACTCATTCCCATGGTTCAAGATGGTTAACAAAGAAGTGGTGAGGAAGAGCACACAAAATGGTTCCGCCATGGAAATGCATCTTTGGAAACGGCTTGAAAAAGGCATAATTCGTGACTTCAAATAGAAATGTGGTTATCCCCTTTTCGTAGTGTACCAAAAATGGTATCCTAAGCTGTATATATCTCAATCTTTAAGCTTGATTCTTTGGATGGACCCTCTTGCGCTCTAATCCACCAGCTGTCAATTGTAAAATAACATCTTTAATCTATTTGGAACAATTTTTCAAGAACGGTGTTCACCATACAGACGTTTATTATCTTATTCCTTGCCATTTCTAATGTTCCACTCTTTTGTAGGACGCTACAAGGGACATGGCAAAAATTAAAGTGACGCTAAGTTGGAGTGAAATTCTAGTTTGTCCCTTTTAAAGCAAGAACCTTATCCAACCCCACTTTTCTATACAACTCATACATTGTCTGATATATGTTATATGGGAGTACCTATCTTTTTGGACAGACAATTTGTTTCTGTTCATGACGATTAGCACAAGGCGTATGAACGAGCTTGACACATACTGGTCCAGCTTCTGACCTTTGTAAGCAACGGTCGGTTTTCCGAGACATGGGACTATCTCACTATCTACATATGAGGATTAGTATTGCAACTATCTTACTATTTCTTCCTAGCTCAATTAGTAGCACTGCTGAAAACTTGTATGCTTTTTTGTGTCTCCTTTTGGTGTTAGGTTTAAGTACTAGTATACATAACCTCTATTCGACGTCTTCTTGGGATATGATTCTACCATATACTTTTCTAGGGATTTTGCCCTAGGTTCTAAGATTATTCATTTTTGTATCAGAAACTATCCAAAAAGTCAGGGGATTCAACTTTGTTTTAAAGCATTGGACAACCTCAGTTGTTAGTATTTGGTATAGACTTCTGCAATAGTAGCGGTTCTTATATTGTTTGTTGCACTTCAAAGTCTTGTCCAAAGTTTCTATAATTTTGTAGTGGTGATAACAAGTCCAATCATTTCCATTCACTGACCACCACAAACTGTTGTCTAGTCTTCTTGAATATAGTTCCAACCATGGAGGCATCTCGGCTACTACCTCTAATAGACAGACAAAGAGTTCAAGCGAGAAGACAAAAGTTGTGGACAAGAGAGTTGTTGTGGGCTATCAAAGAACAACTACGTACTGAAGAGCCTAACCTAAAAGTTCTTTGCCCTTGCCGACTATGCAATCGGAACCAATAGATGGTGAAGTCCGTATTGTTCTTGATCATCTCCAGGAACATAATTTTGGAAGGGACCCCTCAAATTATGGCTCTTCACATGTTTGCTCCCTAAGCTGTGGAATTAGGGTCCTCTACAGCTTCTGTGCAAATTAAATACTCTTCAATTTGCAGGGTTTGTATTGTTTTTTTTTTGTTGCACATTCTCAAAAACGCCATTTTTGTATCAAATAAGGCCGTTCCGTCCAGACATTGAATGTTGTGTTGGTTAAGGTGTTGTAATAAGTAGATCGTCTTGAAATGCAAGGTTATTCAAGCTATGATTCCAACAAGAAGTGGGACGACTACATTTGTCGGACTTATGGTAGGATAGCTGCATTGCAGAACTCGGTGAACTAGGCAATGGACATAGACGACGACCTCATTGCCAGTTGCATCAACAATACCTTTGACATCTACGATTCATTGTTTGGCAAAGGAGACTTGAAGAAGAACATTGTGAATGAAGAGGAGGTGGCAATATCTGAGTGACTAAAGGACATATAGAGTCTGTTGATGATGGACCGATTCCACAAGGAATCTAACAAATGCTTAAGCAAGGAAATCCAATCGGAGAAGCACGTGACGGTGATCCTCTTTGACAAGCTCCACCTGTAGCACATGATCAATACGTCAGCTATGATGGTATTGCAAATGAATCCGAGGACTACAAGTTGTACGAAGATGCTCTTGGTGACACACTGGAGGAATTGGATGACACCAATGATGAAGTGGCCAGGGATGATAGGTCTAGTCATTTTGTTTCTTCTCAACAAGCCTTCATTTGAGACTCAGCTCGTACGCCACTCTTCCTTTCTTCTAAATTTTTAGTTCTAAGTGCCCTTATTTTAATTTTGAATTATATGCGCATGTATGGAGCATCATCAACTTTGATAAACAAAATGTTAGGTTGGTTAGGAAAAATGATTCCGCGAGATCTTAATGCACTGCCTAATTGTGAATATGAAACATCTAAGATGTTGAAAGAATTAGGATTAATGTATGAAGTGGTTGACGATTGTCCAAACCAATGCGCACTCTTAAGAGCACCATGCTATAATGATCTTGATAGGTGTCCTAAATGCAATGCATCTAGAGAAAAAGAGTCATGAAAAGCCTCATTCCTTGTTGGATCTTTTGTTACTTCCCTTTGATTCCAAGAATAATTTGAATGTTTGAAAGTTCGCTCCTAGGTGCTATAGTTGTGTACGCTAGTCTGCACAAGAGCAAAGATAGCAAGATGAGAAGCGTAGCTAATTCCCCTGTTTGGAAACATATCAATGATATGTTACTAGACTTTGCGTGTGATCTTTGTAATTTGCGATTGACTTTGGCGACGAACAAAATTAATTCATTCTCCAAAAAGCGGAGTACTTATTCTATAAGGCCTATTCTTTTACATAAATACAATGTTGCGCCCTCAATTACACTTAAAAGGTACTTTGTTATATTGTCCATGATAATACCTCGGAAAGAATCTCTGACTAGTAAACACTTTGATATGTATTTTTATGGTCATTGCTCGAGGGGTTAAATTCTTTATGGAATTATGGTGTTTTTTTATTAAAGACGCAAGTAAGAATTACACTCACTCTTTCCAATATGTTAGAGTAATTCTCATGTTCACTATCCACGATAACCCGGCATACGGTTTTGTTGCGGGAGTTGTATCCAAGGGCTATAAAGGTTGCGTATGCTGTAGGCCTAATATTTTATACAAAAGATCAAAATTTTGCGGAAAAATATGTGGGATCACCAACATCCGCTATATCTTCCACAATCTCATTGGATGAGAGAGGAAGAGAGTTTGTTTTGACGACAAACAGAGCATAGAGTGAAGCCTATTGAGGTTCAAAAGGAATAGAGAAATGATTGCACAAGCAAATGAAACACATAAGGTATTACAAACAATGCTTGGAGTGAGATATTGCCTTCTTTTGAAGGCTTTCACTTATAAAACCAATTGGTGACAACCTTTGCCAATACATATGGGACTACTTTTAGTTCGTTTCACCTCTCTCCATTTTCTCCCCTTTACTTTTCCTTCTAAATGTACATCAGCTATTTACAATATTATAATAACAACAAGCAACTTTAATCTGTAACACTCCCACTTTGCGAGTAGTTACGTGTTCGCAATCCCATCGCCTTTGCTAACCTTTGATGCCGATATTTTGCAAGTGCTTTCGTCAACACACTCGCCACCATGTCTTCCGTTGGACAATATGTCTAGCTTATCTCGCCACTCTCCGATTTCTTGCAAATGAAGTGTTGTTGCACATCAATGTGCTTCGTGCGTGAGTGGTGTGTGGGATTTTTGGCAAGGGCTATGCACCCTTGGTTGTTGCACATGATGGTCATTGCTCCTTCTTGAACAAACACCACATCCGCCAAAAGCTTGCAAAGCCAAATGACCTCCTTTGTATTTTGGCTAGTTGCCATGTACTCCGCCTCCGTCGTAGACAAGACAATGGTGGGTTGCCTCTTGCAATTTTATGAGATGACACCAACTCCAACAAAGAATACATACTCCGTTGTCAAACGACGCTTGTTCGCAACTCCAGCCCAATCCGTATTGCAATACCCCCTCAAATCAATGTCCTTACCACCAAAGAACAATTTATGGTCTATAGTACCTTGCAAGTACCGCATGATGCGCTTCACGACAGTCCAATGTGTCTGACCAATCCTAGGCATGAATTGGCTCACCATGCGTATCGCAAAAGCAAGGTCAGCCCATGTACCTATTAAGGCATACATCAATGACCCAACTCCACCCTTGTATGGCACACCTTCCATCTCACCTTGAATTGCATCAAACTCTTCCTCCAAAAGCTTCAACAACTTGACATTCACATCAAGAGGGGTACCAATGGACTTGCACTCCTCGATGTTGAAGCGCTTGAGCACCTCTTCAACATACTTCTTTCAGCTCATGGTGATGGTGCGTGCCTTGCAGTCTCTTACAAATTCCACACCAAGATAATACTTTAAGTCACCAAGATCGCTCATCTCAAATTCCGTGTTGAGTTTTGCATTTTAGCCATGCCAACTTAGCCAAAAGGCTAGCCAAGATGATCAAGTCATCCACATAGATGAGCACTATCAATAAGTACTCATCCGCTTGCTTGATGTATAAGGAATGGTCCGCTTGGCTCTTTGTAAAACCTTCGTTGGTGAAGAAAGCATCAATCCGCTAGTACCATGCTCTTGGTGATTGTTTGAGTCCATACAATGACTTTTTGAGCTAGCACACAAGATGATCAAAGTTTTCTTTTTCAAAACCTTGCGGTTGTTCTATATAAATGTCCTTCTCCAATTCACCGTTCAAGAATGCGGTCTTCACGTCCATTTGGTGGATCTCCAAGTCCAAGGCCGCTCCAAGTGCAAGAATGTACCGAATGGTGGTGAACTTGGCAATGGGAGCAAAACTCTCAAGAAAGTCCACTCCCGCAACTTGAGAGTACCCTTTGGCAACTAATCTTGCCTTGTGGCACACGACTCGATCCGAAGCATCCTTCTTTGTACGGAGCACCTACTTGTATCCAACGCTCTTGCGATCCTTAACCCCTAAAGGACCAAGAATTTTTTCCTCAAAATCACTCCAAAACTTCCATTTTTAGCATATTCAACACAAAATGATACAAACTATTTTTTCTGAAATTAAACCGTAGGATCTTGTACTAGAGTTGTATGAAAGTGTGTGGTGAAAATTTTGGTAAGTTTGACCGCACAGATTGAAAGATACCAGCCTTTGATGTGAGACATAATCTCTATTTGAGGTCATACTAAACACCTTCAACAAACTTTGACCACCTTCTATCGCAACTAATTGCACTACGGTCCGTGAATTTATTATGTTAACTTGGAATAGATCATGTTAGGCACATATGCACCAAATTTTAGAAGGAGAAGAGGTGTAGAAGATGTCCTAAAAAATCGTGCAATGCAACTATGTACTGAGAATCAACAATACACTTTATATTTTGCATATATCATATCCTTCTCAAATTTTTGAAATTCACAAATCCGTAAAGTAGATGCAAAGATCTCAATTTTCTTTCCAAGAGGACATTTTATTTCTCTTAAAAGGACAAAAACTCGATTTTTTATTAAATTTAGAAGTTATTATAGTTTTGTGAGAGTATTTGTGATATGTCACACTAAACTGCTGCACTATTTGTATATGTAAGTGAAAATAAATTGTAACTTTTGAACCGTAAGTTGGAATTCTACGAAATTTGTGTCTACGCAAAGCTAATCAAAAGTTGTCTTTTAATAACAAATCTCAGAAAATAATGCCTAGAATTGAGAACGTGGTACCTTACCTAAACTCAAAATGTCCCCCGAGGGAACTTTGGTCCTTTAGGGGTTAAGAAGACGAGCCAACTCCCACGTGCCATTTGCCATGAGCGAGACGTACTCCTCTTGCATGGCCAACTCCCACTTGCTTGCATGCTCCAATTCCATAGCCTCACACATGTTTAAAGATCGTCCAATAACGCCACATTGGCACGCTCTCGGGGGGTTCACTCCCTCTAATTTTTTGTATACACGTGCGACAATGCCCTATTTAGAGGGGGGCTATTTACCTTGGAAAGTTCATTAAAAAGCATGGTATTTTTTGAAGTAAAGGTAAATGTTGGAAATTAAAAGCACCATATTGGTATTTATAAATTTTCCAAAGGAGCATTTTAAAATGGGATATTTTATTTATACGTATTTTTGCTCACCTCCCATATTTTGTTTTACCACATTTTTGACTTGAACTTGTCTTATTGATGTTTTCTCCCTTTTTATTCCTTGAACTCTTAATATGATTCCTACTCCCTTGCTTGCACCTCATTTTGTTTTTGGTTCTTTTAGTCTCATTTTTTTCCTTCTATCCCGTGTTCTTGAATAGACTTGAATGTTTTCCATGTCATTCTAACTTGAGTCTACTAATCACCCTTTCTACCCCTTATTTAATATACTATTTTACATCTACTGATTTCCTAAAACTCCAGTTTATTTGCTATGCTATATTATTTATAATGATGTTTCACAATTATATGATAGTGTATATTCCATATAATTTTTTTCCAAAATTTACGGAAGGTGAATATAATTGACCCTATTTTTTATCACGTGGTTCCTACAATTTTTGCCAGTGAACCCCCCGAGGGCATGCTCTATCTCATGTTGAGGCAATATGTGGCTCTTCCACTATTCACCACACGGGAAACGCTCTCTTCTTGAATATCGTGGCTCTTGTAAGTTCCTCAAGTCTGCATCCCTTGGTGAAGGTGTTGATGAAGATGCTACACCTCTTTCTTCGGCATCCAATATCTCTTCTTTCTTGGTATCGCCATCACAACTCTTCAAGGATAGTGATTTGGAAGATTCGTATTCCAAGGTAGGGGTCTTGCTTCTCCCACTTGGACTCATCTCCAAAACATCACCAATATTAGTAGTATCTTCAACAAATACTACATCACAACTCTTAATGATTTTCTTTGTCTCAATGCACATGAGCCGATATGCCTTAGTGCCCTCACAATAGCCAAGAAACAAACACTTTGAGCCTTTTGCATCAAGCTTATCCCTCTTTGTATCCGGCAGCATTGTATATGCAATGCATCCAAACACACACGCATATGCGCATTGCATGGCTTGCCGCCATTCAAAGCTTCTTGGGGTGTGATGGTGACAAGAGTCCTTATTGGACATCGATTGCGGATGTAGACCGCATTGGCGACCGCTTCCGCCTAAACTTCAAGCTGTAGGCATTGCGCATGGATCATATTCCTCACTATTTCTACTATCATACGATTTGTACGCTCCGCGAGACCATTTTGCTCTGGTGTTTAAGGTGTTGACGTGTTCCTCTCAATGCCATGCTTCTTCAAGAAACTTCGAAAGCCTTTGGATATGAACTCCCCACCATTGTCCGACCAAAACACCTTGATCTTGTGCTTCGATTGCTTCTCCGCAAGGGCCTTGAACTTCTTGAACTTCTCAAAGCATTCGCCCTTCGTCTTCAAGATGTACACCTATACCCTCCTCAAAAAATCAACAATGAAGGTCACAAAATACCTTCAACCACCTATGGAAGTGGTCCTCATAGGGCCGCACACATCCGAATGCACAATCTCCAAAGGTTTAGTTGCATGCGTCGCACCATCCTTCAGAAATGGTGTCCTATGTTGCTTGCCTTGCATGCACCCTTCACAAAATGACATTGATAATTCATCTTTGCCAAGAGTCAAGTCACTTACCATGTTTTCAAGTAAATGCACACTTCTCACGTGCAAATGACCAAGACAACCATGCCAAAGCTCCAATGCACCGCGCTTTGTTGATGATTGTGCCACATTGGCCGCATCTGCCTCAAATACTTTCATGAAAGTTACTTGATACAGGGTGAAAGCATGCTACACCCACCCCATTTTGGGCAAAGACCATGGTATATTTTTAGTATATTTTGGTATATTTTTAGTATATTTTAAACTTAACTTTCAAAAAAAGGATATTAATTTTTTTTTTTTTTAAAAAGCCACCATATGCCGACCTAGGGTTATATATGAAGCACTGTTTTTGACAAAAATCCATTCAAGAAACGACCCAATCCTTAGTCATTTTGAACCATGTATGATTGGCATGTTTACTACCAATTGGATTTGAAAATTTGTTTTTTTTTTATCGGATAGTCCATTCACAGCACCCTATCTATGTGCATACAAATTTTCATCATCATATGTATCACAGATCACTCAAAATCAGTATATTTGTACAAATCTAGTATTTTGTGACAAGTATATTTCTCCCACAAATTCAGTCATAGAGATGAAACCATTGATCGGCTTACCAAATTTTTAGCGTTTATTTAATGCCATTCAAGTTGGGAACAACATTCCATCATCAAAAATGTGAAAACAAAGGTACATCTTATTTGGTAGGCGAAAGAATGTTCGTTACTCCTACAAAAACAACTTGTGACACGTTTTTTATACCGGTGTAGCTTGCTTTTACCCTACAAATTGCCTTCACGAGGTGCTACCACAAGAGCATCTTTGTTTGGTGCCCTCAACACACATCCATCCACGTTGAATTGCACCTTCATTCCACTTGTCACAAGTTTTCTCACTGAGAGCAAGTTTGCTTGCAACTCGGGCACATGAAGAATGTCCTTGATTCTAAGCCTCTAAGAGCAACCCCTCACAAGTACTTCGGCAACAATAGATCCAACATCAACAGCCTTCACAACATTATCATCACCCAAATGCACATTCCGTGGAGTAATTATCTCGTACGTGTCAAATGCCGCCTTATGAGGTGTCATGTGTTTTGTGGCGCCCGAATCCATTATCCACTTACACATGGACTTGAAATGTGGTCCACCTTAAGTTGCAAATGCGTAGTCATCATCCTCCTTTGCATGATTGGCGTTCTCATTTTCCTTTGCTTGGTTCAAGTTGTCCCGCTCCCACTTCTTTGGCTTGAAGCAATTTTGTGCATTGTGGCCTGGTTTGCCACAAATGTAACTTACCTTGGGCCCCCCATGTGTTGAAGAAGAGCCTCCCCACTTGTTTTGTTTTGACACCAAGGCCACATTGTCGCCATTGGGCTCCTTTTCCTTGCACTTGGATATTTTGTGCATAACTGCGCCATCACAAGCTCCATGGTGAGCTGCTTCATTGCCAAGGTCTCCAAGGCCGTGATCAAGTGTTCATATGAAGGCGACAAACTCTCAAGCAAGGTCATGACCACATCTTCATCCCTCACCAGGACATCCAAGCAAGTGAGTTGATCCGCAAGTGCCTTCATTTCGTTGACATGATTCAATAAATCATCTCCCTCTTGCATCTTGATTGTGAAGAACTTGCGGCAAATGATGAGGATGTTGGACAAGCTCCTTGTTTTTTGGATGTTGTACAAAGTCTTCCATGCTTTCCCAGGTCCTTTGGAACTCTTGATGTGGGCAAGTTGGTTGTCCACCAAGTAGAGGCCAAAGACGGACATGGCCTTCTTCACACGCCAATCATAGTCATTTTCCTTTGAATCATCGTCTTCGGACGGAGGCTCCTCAGAATCATCCACAACCTCCTGAAGGTCCATGGATGCCAACACCATCTCCATCTTGAACTTCCAAAGATTGAAATTCTCATCTTTGATCTTGTCAATGGCTCTAGCACTCTCGCCATCATATGTTGTTATATTTGCACTCCAACACTAACTTCTGATTTTCAATGTGCACTAGTGCACCTCAATCTCTCAAATGAGCCCTTTTTAGGCTCCATTGTGCACTTATGCACCTACAATACTCAAATTTCAAGGTTACCCATACGGATTATGTATTATGTATATCGGCGGGCCTAGGAGACCGGCGTTCTTCTTCTTCTTCTTCTTCTTCTTCTTCTTCTTCTTCTTCTTCTTCTATATCGGCGAAGTGCACACACACCTAGAACACTGTCAGGTTCGACGCGTTGGAGGGTTTGTGGAGGTTGGTTTACGCGTTGTAAACCAACTAGGAGGTTAAACGGCTGAAGGAAGACTTAGTTGCTAGCTTTAGTTATTAATTAGAGTTAGTATTAGTGTTCTTTGACTTTTAGGGCCTTGGTGGTGTCTTTCGACACCTCATTTGGGACTTGGAGTCCAAATGACCTCCACGTGTAGTGTGGGGAGACTCATCTTTCTCAAGTTGAGTCTTCCATGTGATGGAGTGAGAGAGTGCGTGCTTGCGTGCACTTCTTTAACTTCATTGTTATTATGCGACCATTCTTTAAGAATGGCATTGGCTTGACTATGTGTAGTTTATGAGTATTTTCTACTTGTTTATTACTTGAGAAAGATCACCACTTGGACATGAGTGTATCCTAGTGGTTTAGTGACACTTAGAACCTCAAAATCTTGTGTTTGGGGTGTTTTTGGAGCATTGTTATAGTGCTGATCCATTGTTGCAAGAACTTGAGCATGCTTAGCTAGAATGGATGAAACTTGTAGATAAGATCAAGAACAACTTGTGGTGGGAGGCGGCTCTAAGCCAACGAACATGGATGAAAACGAGCTGACTTTGCTAGTTCAACCACAGTAGCCAGATCCACTTTTGTAGGTGGCGCAGGGCGTCCCACAGTCGTGGTCTCACGTTTCACGTTCCTCGAGTTGCTGCACGCCCTCGGTTTTTGGAGCCGCGGCGTCTGTGCAAGGCGGCGTTTGGTGGTTGCAGGTGCGACTTCGGGAGCATGTTTGTTGAAGGTGGTGGTAGTGGCTACGATGGAGGTTCTGGCTCCGGCAGCTGGAGGAACCAGGAGGACAGGCGCTCCTAGAGGCGGCGGCTGGAGCGGTGTTGTTGTTGTTCCCAGGTGGTTTTTATAACTCCGGATTTGTGCAGGTTATGCGTGGAGTGGAGCTCGTGTTTCGAGCGTCGAGGTTGTGGCTGCAATCGTGGTATTGTGTACCCGGAGGGAGCACCTGGAGTGTGAGTGTCGAGGACCTGCTTTGGATTCTGACCAACGAGGTGCCACGGACGACGCACGTTTGAGTTGTGGGGTGTATATGTAATGCACAAGTTGAGGAGAGGCGATGATTTTATGAGGAATGGGGTTTGGGTTGAGTGAATCGCGAGACATTCGGGTTTGGATACGTTGCAATCGGATCTGAACCGGGGTGCAACTTTCTGAGTGTAGCATGGTTGCGCATATAGCGCGTACATGGGGAGTTGGGGCGAGGTGGGTACTGAGTGATGTGAGAGCTCCGAGGTTGATGATTCCTGTGAGTACAGAGAGATAGAGCTCACTTCGGCGCAGACAGAGCGGTACAGACAACCGTTGACACGGTTCGCGAAGACTGTTGCTCAAACCCGGGCTGCTAACTTATACCCATATTTGCTACTTCTGCCCGGATTTACTGCTGAGAACTGGATTCACATGATTTACACTCGGATCTTGTTGATGACACCCGCCAGTTCCGTGATACCCGACCTTCAACTGATACCTGACCTTCAACTGATACCCGCCTAGGTGCTTACATCCTGTTGTTACTTATACCTGACATGTTCTTGGCTCATACCCTGTGCTTGGCTAATACCCATCTGCTGCAGGGTTCTTATTGATATCCGGTTACCTCACATATACCCGGTTGCTTCTACATCTACCCTGTGAGAGCTCATACCCTAGTGTTTGGCTGGTACCCGCTGCGAACTTGGTACCCGGTCACTAGGTGCATACCCGGCAGTGGTGGTATACTCGGGCAAAGGTGGATAATTGGGGTATGGGACTGATACCCGGAAGTTGGCGCATACCCGACAGTGAGTGCTGATATACAAGTTGGTGTGGATACACTGTTTATTGTTGATACCCTGCGCTTTGCTGATATCCGGTCGTAGTTACTGTTACCCGCCTGTCCGTATTATACCATGTCCGCCTAATACCTCTTGCTTGGTATCCGGCCCGATGCTTGGTACCCGGATCGCTACTGCTACCCGGTCTTAGACGTTGAAACCCTGTTCGGGTATGATACCCACTAAGAGTGGTCCTCAATAGGGAGGATGATACCCGGGTGTGGTAAAGATACCCGGCTAATGTAGTGATGCCCGCTCGGTTGCTTATTTTCAGTTGTTACTTACACCTGAACTGTTCTTGCCGTATAACCGAGTCAGAGGTTGATACCCGCTATAGAGTTTGATATCCGGGATGTCCGGTTGATGATCGGCAGTCGGATTGATAACCTGTAGTGTGGGTCGATAACCTTGAATGTAGGTTGATAATTCGGAGTGGGATTGATAACCGATAGGTAGGGTGATACCCACATGGTGGTAGATACCCATACTTGCCACATTACCTAGTTCCGCTATTGATACGCTCCTACTGCTCGTCACCCGTCACTCTTATTCGTATACGAAAAGTCTGGTATTACATCACACGGTATTCGGTTCGCATGATACTCGCACTGCGACCGTATTTGTGGTTGCCATACTCGTATGAGGTCATAAGGGCTTACATGTGAGGTCATGTGAGGATCAAGGTTGATTATGAGGGTGATTGCATACTCATAGCGCATGGTAGGGGGCAAAGTGGACGCTTGGAACCGTGCGGGGACTCTATTAACATGGTTTAAGAATTTCAAGGATATTTGAGACTTAAATTATGGACCATGGAGGGAAGAGGTAAGTCTGAAACCCGAGAAGGCTAGTGGGCCTAAAGTGGAAATTGATGGGGAGGTGTTGGATACCTTGATCACCTGCTTGCAAAACCTGCAAGTGAAAGGCTCCCCTTCCACAAGTAGTAGCCACGAGGACTTTGAACTTTCTCCCTTAGCCAAATCTCGCACGGGGACCCAAAACTTGCATAAACCAGGTACAAAGGTGTTGAGTGCGGAATCAGTGAAGTATTGGACTTCACTAGGTGGGGTGCAGAAGATCCGCTCACTTCGGGTGAAGGAGAGAATTCCAGCATTTTTGTGCCGCGCTCGTCGGCAAGTCAGGGTTGAAGATTTGGTGATTGGAGGTAAGGCCGTAGTTCTGCGAAATTTTGGATCGAGGTATGGTGTAGAGGTAGAGGATTTCTCTTCAGGCATCCACCTACCCACATTTTCTCTTATTTTCACGGAATTTGAGAGCGAAGGGTTCTTATTCCACACTACCTGGCAGTGGAAGGTTAATACGTGGCAAGAACGTGCATTGAGTGTGTGGGATATTATTACCTTAGAGTTGCTGGATTGGGAAGTGACACCTACGATTTATGCTCCAGAGATTAGAGGAACTCATGAGGCCTGGCGATTCTTCGAGTAAAGCACCCAAGTAGCAATCTGGATAACTGGAAGGGTCATGGTTTTACACGCAGAAACACTCCATTCTCAGTAGATGCTAGTGAAAGGGTGTTGACAGAAAATTGTGGTCAACTAGAAGAGGCAGATGACGAGGCTTTGCCACTAATAGAAGGGGAGGAAATTCTTGAAGGGCCACAGGTGAGTGTGCAGGTTCTAATTTTACCCACAAAGCCCTACCAATCATATTTTGATTTGGAGGAGATGGCTTCACTATATGGAGGTGGAGAAAGAGGGGTACGAAGGTTTTCGGGTGCCACGGGCACCATCGAAGTCGATGACTTCAAGAGGGAGTTCTCCATGTGGTGTGAATTCCAGAAGTCACGTAACCCCAACTTCAATCCGTACATGGTGTGGAGAGCCTTGTTTGGGTGTCTGGAGGGATCACCACTGGCAGACTATGGGGAATTTTAGGCGGCTCATTTCACTGAAATTATGGCCTAGAGAGACTTCTACGCACCAAACTACGTGGACGTGTTCGGTGGAGCACCGAGGGTGACACCCCCACTCTTGTCCTAGGGGAAGATGGAGGAAGGCACGAGCACAACGGAGGATGTGGAGCAGCCAGAGGTACTGGTAAATCATCCACCTCCATTCAATCCCACCATGGGATTTTTCGTACAACTCCATAGAGACTATCAAGGGTAGAAGGCGGATAAGATGAAGGCCCTTCGTTCCTTTACACGTGGAGGTGACGAGTCTCTGATAGAGGCTCATGCGAGATTGAGGAGACTAATCTCAGTCACTCACGGAGTTACAAAACAACAGGCAGTGCAACATTGGTACAGTATTCTAGACAAGGAGTTGAAGACCTTGGTTTGCAATGAGGCGTTGCGATTGGGAGTACCCACTACACTATGGTTTGTTTTTGAGACTTCGGAGCGGATTGAGATAAATTTACTAGAAGAGAAGGCAGCAATGGGATTTTTCAAACGTAAAGAGAAGAGCCCAGAGAAGGTTAAGGTGGCCAAAGTGACTATCCCTTCGTATACTACAGAGTCCGGTGCCTTGTGCTTCAAATGTGGGAAGCGAGGACACCAGAGGAAGGATTGTAAGGAAGGTAAGACTTCCACACCTCAGACTCGAGGTTTTTGCTTAGGTTGTGGTGCCAAGGAGCATGGAGAGGCCAGCTATTGGAAGCTTCATCCAGAGTTGAAGCCCTCGGGGAACAAGGGACCTAAAGGAGGCAATGAGAAGGAGTCCAAGACCACACGAGGGGAGAAGAAGAGCTGGAAAGCCAAGTTCGCAGAGTTGGAGGCCAGAATGGAAGCAATGAGTGCCAACACTACTGTGGTTGGTGGCAATCCTCAGGTTACTCCCAGTTTTCATGCTGGGGGCGGTTTTAGCTCCGTGGATGATGAATTTGGAGACTTTATGTTGAGTGGCATGGCACTTGCCATCAAGGATGGTACACAGGAGGCCTATGCTCTCACAAGGAGCCATACGCCAATTTCTAGGGACATTCTACGTGGAGCTACTCCAACTCTGGATCCTCACCATCGAAAGGATAACCGACAAGCCAGGTTGCCACAATCCTTCACGTTAGAAGAGATGGTGCCCACGTCGTCCATGGTGCCTCCACCACGACCAGTGGTGACATCTACACGAGGCTCACCATGACATGGAGGACTCACAAGAGGTTCTGGAGCACTTATAGAGGCAACTACTTCCTTGTGGAAAGCCTCGTTATTTTCTGCTAAGATGTTGTCACAAGATGGCTTCAGTGTGGTAGAGGTTTTCAAGAGTGTAGCCTCAATGTGTGAGTTGGATAATTCCACAAGGGTTAATGTATTGAAGACGGAGATAATCAATGCAAAGGGGAGCCAGAGTGACAACGTGGAGGGGTTGCTTTCAGCAGCCATGCGTGTGAAGACAATGGCTGCTAGACCTGAGATTGAGAGATCATCCATTACCCCTGGTGTGGTAGTGGTTGATAATTCCCAAGGTATTTTCCAAGTCGTTGGGCCTAAAGCACGGTTGTCATAACGGACAAGTTGAGGTGATCGAATGGGACAACCGGACGAGCGGTCCGGATGGCACGGATGGACGGTTCAGACGGATTGCCCGAAGTGCGCCCTGTAATTTTTTGCAAGTAAGAAATTTTTACTGTGATCGCCACGTCACATACGGACGTCTCACGCCATCGTGGCACTAGAGCAGGGACGTCTCCGCCCCTAAATGGTAGGGGCCGAGACGTCACCGCCCCTCCCCGCCCAATTTTGGAATCAGGATCTTTGAACGGCCATATCTCATTCAAAAATAGTCCAAATTAAACGTCTGATATGTTTCTTGGCATCTATGAAAAACTCAGATGCCACATCACACCTCAAACGCTTGATTTGGGCTATTTTTGAGTGAGTTATGCCCATTCAAACATTCTGACTCCAAATTTAGGCGGGGAAGGGGCGGGGACGTTAAGGGTGGACACGCCACCGCCCCTCCCCGCCCTATTTTGGAATCAGGATCTTTGAGAGGCCATATCTCACTCAAAAATAGTCCAAATTAAGCGTATGAGATGTTTTTTGGCATTTACGAAAAATTCAGATGTCAAATCACACCTCAAACGCTTAATTTGGGCTGTTTTTGAGTGAGTTATGTCCATTCAAACATTCTAACTCCAAATTTAGGCGGGGAAGGGGCGGGGACGTTAGGGGCAAGGACGTGAGGGTGAGGACTCAACCCTTTGAAGGTTGTAGAGGAACAAAGTTGGGCAAACTCCATTCTCGCCTTGGCAAAGGCCTTCTTCCTTCCCATGCGTTAGAGAAACGATATTTTTAATGTAAATTTAGTTTTCCTTCCAACTTCTAGGGAATGACATGATTGCCGTGATGATTAGGGAATGCAAAGATCTTATCTGAACCAAATATATCGACTTTTTGTTCTAAATGATTCTATTGGACTTGAATTAGGAGAAGAAGAAGAACTACGGTCTTCCAATGGGACCGGCGTGAATGTAGTGTTTGTTCATTCTCTTCACTAAGCATATGGCCACGGGACATAGGCTAGTGTATAAAGAACTACTTTCCCCTCTCGAGGATCAACACTTTTCCACACTAAATGCTTCCCTACACTAATTGCATCAAAGATAACCAACATGTCATCTCCTTCAAGGGCTTTGTGAGTTCCCATACAACGAGGCCGTGGGATCTCCCACCATAATTGGGTGGACTATGGTGGTACTTGAATTAGAATGTTGTATTACACTATAAACAACAAATTCTTTTTGACATTTTTAAAGAAGGTAATATTCTTTGCACAAGTGAAACCTCCTTTATTATCGACGGACAAATACCATTGAGCAATGTAGTTTTAATGTAAAGATGTGTTATTAAATGACTCATCTTGAGGTCATATTCAAATTTATGAAGCATAATGTCGAATCATCCAATGTGTAACAATCCCTTTGGAACAATCCATGAATTACTCTTCATAACCGTAGGGTCGATGAAATATCTATCTTTAAATTGTTGAGGTTATGATTATTTATTGCTTTATTCAATCATAAAGAAAGATGATGCAAATAAAAGCATTCTCGAAAGGCCACAATGTTCCAAAGTCGAAGTGGTTCTCTCACAACACTTCTTACTAAATGGTGTCAATTTAACTTTAAATTGATTAAACCTTGCAAAGGTTAGATGAAACTCCAAAAGGCTTTGCAACTAAGGGTGACACCTTCAAAAGGTCACATTAAACATGTCTATTGTAAAAGCTATGGATGTAGGGGAGAGATACACGACCAAATGTTTTTTAGTATACATATAGATGTACAAAAAATATAAATGTCAATAGAAGCTCTAGTAAAATTTCTAGCAATATAGGAAATAACTATTAACTTCTTTTTTGAACTCATGTCTATATACAATAATGATAGAACTTTGTATGGTTTGTATGAAATTCTTTTCCTAGATAAATATAATTTTGACGTTGTGATGTACTATACATATGCCGTATTTATAAATTGGGAATGTCAATTTCTTTATGTTCAAATAGAACCTATTACATTTCATTTTTAATATTTGTTGCTCTTTATATATGTATTATATTTGGAACATAGAGAATTTATTTTTACATCGATGTTGAATGGTTTCACTTTTAGTTCTCTTACACGTGCAAACTTTTTGATTCCAAAATTAGGCGGGGAAGGGACGGGGACGTTAGGGGTCAAGACATGAGGGTGGGGACTCAACCCTTTGAAGGTTGTAAAGGAACAATGTTGGGCAAACCCCATTCTCGCCTTGGCAAAGGCCTTCCATCTTCCCTTGCGTTATAGAACTATATTCATATTGTAAATTTAGTTTTCCTTCCAATTCTAGGGAAGGACATAATTGCCGTGATGATTGAGGAATGCAAAGATCTTGTCGGAACCAAATAAAGCGGCTATTTGCTTTAAATGGTTCCTCCAAGGCATGGGAAGGAGGAAGGCCATTGCGAAGGCAAGGATGAGGATTTTTCAACTTTTCTCATCTACAACCTTCACCGGACTGAGTCCACAACGTCCCCCCCCCTCACGTCCTCGCCCCTAAATGGCAGGGGCGGAGACGTCACCGCCCCTCTCCGTCCAATTTTGAAATCAGGATCTTTGAACGGCCATATCTCATTCAAAAATAGTCCAAATTAAGCGTCTGATATGTTTCTTGACATCAACAAACAATTTCGATGCCAAATCACACCTCAAACGCTTGATTTGGGCTATTTCTGAGTGAGTTATGCCCATTCAAACATTCTGACTCCAAATTTAGGCGGGGAAGGGGTGGGGACGTCTCCGCCCAAAAATGGTAGGGGCGGAGACATGTCCGCCCGTAAATGGAAAGGGCGGAGACAACCCCGCCCCTAAATATCACGGGCGGAGATGTCACCGCCCCTCCCCGCCCTAGTTTGGAATCAAGATCTTTGAGAGGCCATATCTCACTCAAAAATAGTCCAAATTAAGCTTTTGATATGTTTTTTGGCATCTACGAAAAATTAAGATGCCAAATCAAACCTCAAATGCTTAATTTGGGCTATTTTTGAGTGAGTTATGCCCATTCAAACATTCTGACTCCAAATTTAGGTGGGGAAGGGGCAGAGACGTTAGGGGCGGGGACGTGAGGGCAAGGTGTGAGCCGCAAAAACGGCTCACGGTGATGAATGGACCTCACGTCGGGTCCATTAAGGCTAATGAGTGGTGAAAATGGGTTATCCCATGGACTAGCTCGTGGTTTTTTGATTAAAATGGCCAAGTGGCCTTTCCCCTCACTAAAAGAGGAGCCATTTATGGGCAATCGCGGAATTTATATAGTTAGCCAAAAAGGAAGAAAAAAAAAGGGAATAAACCAGAAAAGAAAAGCAAAGAGAGAAGGGAAAAAAGACAAAAGAAAATTAGAAAAGAATTAAAATGAGTAGTGGTGGAGAAGAATTTACCTCCTATCGAGTTGTAGACCGTATTCGGTCACGATGAAGAAATCACGAAACCAAAAAAATGGGAGAAAAAGAAGGAGGATGGTGAGGAGAAAAGAAAAAAGAATGGGGCGTTTAAAGCCCTTAAAAAAATAGTCAAAAGGGTCCAAAAAGAAGTGGAAAAAAACCCTCACCAATCACTAAGTAAATTAGGAATTCCCCCAAGCAAGGGAAATTCAAGCTAGCTAGAGTTGGATTTTTTTGCACCTTTCAAAATTAGCTAATAGCTCACTTATTGAGATCATGCACTCACATGTGGCATGGAGTCAAAGTTTAGATTTAGATATTCCTTGGTTAGTGGGACACCCACTTGTGTTAAATGCAAGGGTGGCTAGTGATTTATTAGTTTTTTAGTTACTAGTTGTTTAGTGTGACCATTAATGTGCCCACCCAAAATGGCGGCTGTGAACGACGAAGGGAACCACCTTGGGAACAAAGAAGGGAGCAAGGGCCTTGGGGTCACCCCCTTGGAGGGCGCTCATTCAAAGTGTGGGAGGTAGGAGTTAGAGAGGTGTGTGGTAGGAGCTAGGAAACCGAGAGAGGTGTGTGGAAGTGAGAGAGAGGTAGGGTTCCAGATTTCCCCCTCCTGTGGGCTGGATTGTGACTCAATCGTTACGAAAATTGGAGAGTAGATAGATTAGAACGTTGGCTTTCCAACAAGCTCAAGAACGTGCGGATTGGAGCTGTGACGACGAAGATACGGGCGTCGGAGCGAGGACGACCAACTGGAGGAGCGGTGGCGGATCTCATACGGCCTCAGGTTTTCCCTCGTCAGTAGCGGAGTTCTTGTTCAATCGAGCTAAGCTTTTAGGACTAGATAGATTAGAGCGTTGGCTTTCCAACAAGATCAAGAACGTACGGATCGGAGTTGTGACGACGAAGATACGGGCGTCGGAGCGAGGACGACCAGCTGGAGGAGCGGTAGCGGATCTCATACGGCCTCAGGTTTTCCCTCGTCAGTAGCGGAGTTCTTGTCCAATCGAGCTAAGATTTTAGGACTAGATAGATTAGAACGTTGGCTTTTCAACAAGATCAAGAACGTACGGATCGAAGCTGTGACGACGAAGATACGGGCTGTGGAGTGAAGAACACCAAGAAGAGGAGGACGACCACAACACAAGAACGACCACGAACACGGCAGAGGGTGAATTGAACTAGATCAGGGAGCCTTCTTCCTCTCCCAATTGATTCATTATCTTCTTAATTGCATGTGGAGAAGGAACCCTAAATTTTCTAGTTACAAAAAATCACGCGGAAGCGCTGCCAAATTTTCACTAGGATTAAGGTTTGCTATCAACTCAACCAAACAATCGGTTTAATCTACAATAGTAAGTGAAGGCAGCTGGAGGCTCATGCATGATATAGTGTTTGAGTAGGGCCACTTGTGTGAATGCATGTGGTATACACGTGAATTGTGGTGCACGATTTTGAATAAACATGTATGTTAAGTGTGCACTGCTGGTCGTTGGCTGTGAGTCCCGGATTGAGTCAACCGGTTAATTGAAGGCTGCCATCGTGTTAAGCAAGAAAAACTAATAAGAATACAAAAAACAAACGTAAAAAACGGAGTCATAATCACGAAGATAATGAAGAATTAAACTTTTAACATAAAAAGAGGAGCCTGTCTGCTGGTTGCTGCTGTCAGGGTCGCACTTGGGCCTGGAATTGGTGGTTAAGGTGCTAATCAAGTTCACAAGGCGAAATTGAATCTAATGGAGCTTTAAAACATTGGAACCGGAGCTGTGAGGCGGAATTTACGCTTGTCTAAAGGTTGGATTCAACCTAAGGTTGAATTCAGCCATCACATCACTAATTATTAATGAACCCTCTTAAGTGACCACGCCTTGGGTCATCATGCTTGTATGAATGGTTAAGTATGTTTGCACAAGGGGCTGCATCCCATATGTAGGATCTTGTGTTCAAGATAAGCCACCCCATTAGGGGGCGGTTTATTTGGCTCACATTTTGGTGTGTCTGCCGGGAGGAGGCGTGTTCATGGTTTGATTGTGCTAATTGTTCTATCGTTGGATGTAAGGTACAAACGCAATTAGCCTTATGGCATATGGAGCAGCATAGGGCAACTTGAGGTAAGTGCCCAATTTACTCATGAATGGTTAAGTTATTGTTGGATGGTGAATGACTTGTGAATGTTTGAAAGTATGGTGAGTGCATGGATTCCAAGTTGTGTTTAAAGGTGGGGGTTTAGAAGGGAGTGTGGAGTTCCCGACCCTCCAACCACAAAACACCTTGTGTTGGAGGGATCCCCTTCTAGGCTTGTGGCTTGAGTTGAGCAAGGGGCCTAGGGGTGAAAGGTTGAGGCCCTCCCACGGAAATCCACGAGGATTTCCAGTGAGCCTCTAGGTCGAAGGGGAAGGGTGCAAGTGCCCGGGTATGGGACAAGGGCGCCCCTTCCTTCCCCCCGCGCTTGACTAACCACCAAGGTAAGAACAACTTGGTGTAACTGGAATGGTTGAATCAAAAGTTGCAAGTTAACGCTATGTATGTGTGAATGAGCCACTTGGAGGGGAGTTGGAGTCGTGGACGCATCCAAGACGTAGGGGTGCTGTTTGGAAGGAGCGCTGCGTACGGTATGTGCACTACACCCTCTTTGTAGGACCACGAGTAGTAAATAGGACCAGCTTGGATGTGGTGACCACACTAGGGTTAGAAAACCCTGATTTCCCACTTGAGCCGTGTGGAACACTTGCCTTAGAACCGCTAGGTTTGGCCAACCACAAAATTGCATGCAACAAATCTTGTGCTAACAAGTGGATTGGCTGGAGTTGCTTCAAGGTAAGTTATCCCCCTCTACAACATTGTATGTGACTTATTGGTTGGCCTTAGCATCGATAGAGTGCGATTAGGTCCACGGTCGACTTCAACTAATGGTGACAGGGTGGCTGGAGATGCATCGAGGTATGTCTTCTTCACAGTAATAACATTGTATACACACCTTCTTGCATGCCGTCCCGTGATTGAGTCGTTTTCCTCCTAGTGGGTAATGCCTAGTTCAAGGTGGTAAAAGGTGGAAGGGGGGATACCAAAGATACCGAGGAACCCCACCTTTTATCAAATTGAGGTCTGGGTCAGCCCCACAGTAAGGATCTGTACCGTGTGGCGCCAGTTGGGGGACAGCTTTCCAACGGGGTGATGCTCGTGGAGACATCCCTCAATTCGGTTAGCTTTTTGTCGTTTGCCTTTGGAGGGTAGTCCTTAATAGGATTCTTCGGCGGCTTCATCGAGCTAAAACTCCACCACTAAAAATTGGGTCTTGGTCTTGGGTCAGTCCATCCTCGTGATAGAATCGGGAGTAGGAGTGTTGGAAACATCCACTCACCGATCGAATTAGGCCGTGCTTCGTGTAGTTTCACCCACGGCCCTTAAACCTTGGATGGAAAATCTTTCGGGGGAACATGACCATCATCAACACACAACAAGATCTTACTCTTAGACTTTAGAGTAGATGTCCCGTGCCACAAGGTCCCAAAAACCTTCCCTCACACCACCGTGGGAACCGGCGAGTGAAAGGACTAGGTCTAGGGAACTCACTGAAGACACGGCGGAAGGATTCTTGGAGGTTCAGCTAGAGGCTATCCCAGCTCCTCCCCTTCTTTTTCCCCCATCTTTCCTTATCCCTGCATTTGATCCAGTGAACACCACCAACACCACTAGTCCACGAGGCAACACCTCAGCCCCTACCATGGCCTCTGGAGGGCCACCCCCGGTTCGGCCTCCCATCAACCCCTTGGTTCAGCCAAGGGATTTACCAATTGTAGTACCCGAGGGCTTACAGGCGGCGCCTATGCCACCCAATTTGCCCACGTTTAGAGGAACTAGGGATGAAGACCCCTCCGCACATGTGGAACGGTTTCTAGAGCTCCTCACTACTTGTCTCATCACCAACACCGGGTATTTCCTAGTGTGGTTCTCGTGTACTTTAAAGGATGCCGCTTACGAGTGGTATAGGAACCACCCCCCCAACACCTTCCAGGACTGGGATAGCCTCATGAGGGCCTTTTTGGAGCACTTTAGACCCGAAGTAGGTCAAAGTAATGCCCTCACAGCCCTAGCCGCGCTACGCCAAGGTCCAGGGGAGGATATCACGACATACATTAGTAGATTCGACCTGGTGGTTACAAGGTTCGTGGGAAACCTCCTCACCAATGACACCTTAACCCAGTTCTTTATCCAAGGGTTCAACAATGAGGGAACCATTAGGGAGATTTTGAAGGTCCGCCCCGCATCGTTAGATGAGGCCAAGGCACAAGCTAGGCTAATAGAGCAGGTGGATCGAGACCAAGAGCGCATGTGGAGGAAGGAGGATCACCATATTCCTAGTTTCATACCCATCCATGCCAAGGGTAAGGGACCAGTCTTAGAACGTAACCAAGGATCCACAGGCGCACAAGTTCCTACGTGGAACTACTACGCCCCACCCTTGAACGTTAGGCCACCAGTAGCCCTTCCTGAGCTCACCTATCATGAGGAGCGGGGCACATGGAAGGAGGAAATGAAGAACAAAATCCTTCAAGGCCAACAGGGCTTCTAGGATCAATTAGCTCAACAAATCAAGGCCATGCAAGACCAAATGGCCTTGTTGATTAAGAACCAAGTCCCTAACCCCACGCCTCCACCCATAGAATCCGGTAGACATGCTTCGGGCTTATGGTGCACTCAATGTGGTCAACCAGGCCACACAAGCCCTTTTTGTACCACTCCGGTGGCAGCACCCTAGCACCAAGCTTCTCAACCTCCGTATGTGCCTCCCCATAGGAACCAACCACCGACAGTAACTAGCTACGTGCCTCAAGGCTATGCATCTCCAAGCCAAGGTTATGGGGGACCTCCGAGACCACGGTATGAAATCCATCAACCGTGTGGCAAAAGACACGCACCAGGGCAATGTTGGGTCGAAAGTGGGGTGGTATGCGGTAACTGCGGGGGTAATCACCCTACCCAAGTATGTCGTAGACCGGACAAGGTAATTCCCATGCCCTTCCCACCAGGGAACTATCCTCAACAAGCCCAAGATCATTTGAGAGGTGCGCGTAACCCCACCTCCGATAATACCCTTAGGCCTCCTAGTCTCTACTACGACTACAACAATCATCGCCAAAATCAGACTCCTCCAATGGGGGTGAATACCAAGGCCGGGTACATCCCTATTAACCAAGGGCAGAACCACGGGGGCCAACAAAACCAAGGGCAGCACCACGGGGGCCAACAAAACCTAGGGCAGAACCACGGGGGCCAACAAAACCTAGGGGAGAACCACGGGGGCCAACAAAACCAAGGCCCACAAGATGTGCGCTATGCCACCATGTCAAGTGAGATCGTGTCCACCCACAGCCCCTCCCTCACTGAGCTCAATGTAGTTTTCCACGAGGTGAGCACAACCAAGGAAGCAAAAACTTGTGAGTTACCGGCATTGGCAGTCCAGACTCGGTCTAGCCGACGGGAGCCTAGGTACTCAAGCCCCCCTCGACCTATACCAGAGGAAGGTGAGACCTCAGAAGAGGATTCACCTCACTTCTCTGACCTAAACGATACCACCAAGGAGGCGGTAGAAGGCACAAAACGAGCCAACTTCGAGTCCCCCCGTGGGATACCTAGGTCTCGAACACCCTTGTCCACCCCCCAAGAGCCATGGGAAGGTCCACCAATCCCTAGTCCCGAGGTAAACACGTTCCCGCGTGTCGAGAAGCAAGGGGGAGAGGGGCCTTACGATTTATGGGCGGATTTGAGTCGCCTCAAAGCGGACATCACCATAGCCCAACTATTAGAGGTGTCACCACCCATGAGGAAGTCCCTTAGGTCGGGTACCCCGGTGAAGCAAAGGCCTAGGGCAAGGATCAGGCTGGCGGCTCGGGTTAAATCCGCACACCCCAATATCGAGGTCAAGGCGGTACAAATCGAGGTTTCGATTGTGGACAAGATCGTACCTAATGTATTAGTAGACGGTGGTAGTGGGTTGAACATCATGCCCCTCTCAACCATGGAGAAACTGGGCCTTGACATCACAGAACCTTCACCGTACATCATCAACATGGCTAATCAAAGCTCGGAGGCCCCGTTAGGCCAAATTAGTGGTTGTAAAGTGACCACGTGGGGGGTAGAGTATTCCCTCACCTTCCAAGTCATCCGAATGCACTCCAACAAGGAGGCATACCCCTTGCTACTAGGTAGGCCTTGGTTGCGGATTGCCAATGCCACGGTAGAATGGAGGGGGCCAAAACCAAACATCACCTATGGTCCACCGGAGAATCCTACTACAGTCCATATCCAACCAAGTAGGCTAGGAATATGCCGTGGTTGCATGGGCTCGTCGGACGATGAATCACAAGAGGTACTATCAAAGGAGCCTCCCAAACGGGTGAGGTTTGCGCCCCACAAGGCGGTGGATCGAGCCCAACCCTCGAAGGCCCACGTAATGCCATTTAAAAGCATGGGACCGGGCCTTTATGAGTGGGTTCCTACCGGGGAATTTGTAGACTGGTTGAGGGAGCACCCTACCTCGAGCGCGGATGAAGCCATGTCCGTGCATTTCATGGAGAGTGAGCTCATTGGAAGGGAAACCGGGTTGGAACTTAGCCTAGTTCCCCTCCTCGATGACCTAGAACCCTCGGCGGTGTTTAGAATGGATGTGGAGGGCACGCAAGGGGACGAATTGGAGGTTTTGGGAGACAAAGGCCCTCTCAACCCATCTCTCCACTTCCGCAGGACATCCACCGGTATCCTAGCTAGTGGTTCAGGGGCAACATACCCCCAAGTTAGGAATGATTGGTACAAGGGACCTACCCAACAACCACACGTTCATCATGATGATTGGAAGTTGATGGTGGTTTCTCATGAGCAGGATGAGGTCCGTAGTATTAAGGTGGGCGTTGGGTTGACCGAGAAGGAGATGGTGAAATACAAAGCACTAGTGGTCGAGTTTGGGGACATTTTTGCGTGGTCGTACAAAGACCTCAAGGGCATTCCCCCGGCGGTAACACAACATCACATCCCCCTTCTCCCAGGCACTACTCCCATTAGACAAAAGGAGCGGCGTATGAATCCTAACCTACAGCTCATTGTCAAGGCCGAATTGGAGAAGCTCCTCCAAGCGGGGTTCATTAAACCCGTAGAGATATCCGATTGGGTATCCCCCATGGTGTTGGTTAAAAAGAAAAACGGGAAGCTACGGGTGTGCATTGACTATAGGAAACTCAACCATCACACCCAAAAAGACCACTTCCCCTTGCCATTTATCAACACCATCTTGGAGGAGGTAGGTGGTCATGATCTTTATACGTTTATGGATGGCTACTCGGGCTACAATCAAATCTCCATTGCCCCAGAGGACTATCACAAGACCGCCTTCACTACCCCATGGGGCACGTTCATCTATTTGGTCATGCCTTTTGGGCTTTGTAATGCCCCTTCCGCATTTCAGAGGGCCATGACTTATGCCTTCTCAGATCTCTTGCATAAATCCATGACCGTCTTCATTGATGACTTTAGCACCCAGTCCACGAAGGACAACCACCTCACGTGCGTGAGACAAAGTTTTGAACGGTGTAGGCGCACCGGTATTGCCCTCAATCCCGAGAAAATCTTCCTTGCCGTAGAACGGGGAGTCTTGCTAGGGTTCGTGGTATCCAAGGATGGTCGAGAGCCGGATCCCGATAAAGTGAAGGTTATCGTGGAGTTACACCCCCCCACGAATGTCAAGGAGATACAAAAAACCCTAGGACTCATAGGGTGGTACCGGGAGGTTATCCATGACTATGCCACGAAGGCCATGCCCATCACTAGGCTTATCCAAAAGAACGTAAGGTTCGAGTGGACTCCCCATTGCCAAGAGGCCTTCGACGTCTTGAAGGGGGAATTAACCACCTACCCGGTTTTGAGGCCCCCGAATTGGGAATTGCCCTTCCACGTCTTTTGTGATGCCTCGGCGGTGGCTGTGGGAAGCACATTGTGCCAACCCGTGGGCCTTAATGGCAAGGACCACCCCATTGCTTTTGCAAGTAGGCAATTGAACCCCACCGAAAAGAACTATACCACCACCGAACGTGAGTCTTTGGCAATGGTCTTTTCGGTCAAGAAGTTTCGCCACTACTTGTTACTCAACCCCGTAGTGTTCTACGTGGATCACATGGCCATCAAATACCTTGTCAACAAGGCGGACTTGAGTGGTCGTTTAGCGAGGTGGGTCTTACTTTTAGAGGAGTTTGACTACACGGTGGAATACCGCCCGGGGCGGATGCACCTTCAAGCGGATCACCTCTCACGCCTCTCAGAGGAACCCGCTATTGTCCCCATTGATGAGGCCTTGATAGATGAGGACTTGTTCAAAGTATCCTCCATTCCTTCATGGTACAATCTGGTGGCCGAATTCCTCACCACCCACCTTCTACCGGACTCATTGTCCAAAAACGAGCGTCGAAAGGTTTGCCTCCATAGCCGCCACTTTACCATAGTAGGGGGCAAACTGTACCGTCGGGGGGTGGACGGCTTGCTACGTCGATGTATGACGTCCGTGGAAATTCCCACGATCCTCTCAGCCTGCCATGACAGTGCGTGTGGAGGACACTTCTCTGGAACCTTGACGGCCCAAAAAGTCCTTCGCGCGGGTTATTATTGGCCCACGTTATTTCAAGACGCCCATGAGTACACCAAGCAATGCGACGCTTGTCAACGGTATGCCCGAAATGACCTTCGAATGAGCATGCCACTACGAGTATCCTTGCCCTTGGTCCCATTCGAGAAGTGGGGTATTGATTACGTGGGGGAAGTGCACCCGAGCTCTTCTAGTGGGATGAAGCACATTGTGGTGGCAATCAAGTATCTCACCAAGTGGGCCGAGGCTCGAGCCGTGAAAACGAATGATGCTAATCATGCGGCCAAATTCTTGTTCGAGCAAATCATTACCCGGTTCGGATGTCCCAAAATCCTCATTAGTGATAGGGGGAAGCATTTTTTGAACGAGGTGATCGAAGCCATGACCAACCGGTTCAAGATCAATCATCGTAAGACCACCCCTTATCACCCTCAAACCAATGGGCACACCGAATGGGTCAACCAAACCCTCGTAAACATCTTGAGGAAAACGGTCACCGATTCCAAGAGGGATTGGGACACGAAACTCACCGCCGCATTATGGGCTTACCGAACCACGTTCAAAGTGACCACCCATGCTACTCCCTTCTCATTGGTGTATGGCATTGAAGCCATTTTACCCATCGAGTTCGAGATCCCCTCTCTGCGCGTGGCCGTGACCGAACGATGGTCCATGGCCACGTCCTTAGCCGATCGGTTAGAACGATTGGAGGAGCTCGACGAGATGCGCCGGTGGAGCGCCCAAAACATGGAAGCCATCCAACGAAGGAGGAAGATTGCCTTTGACAAACGGAACAAGGTCCGGTCATTGAGACCAAGAATGCTAGTCCTCCTTCAAGACGCGAGGAGATCGGATTTTCCAGGGAAGTTCGATGCATTGTGGTTGGGACCCTATCTCGTGAAGGAGGTCTTCCCCAACAACTCCGTTCAATTTCAAACCCTAAACGGCGAGGATTTCCCCACGCGAACATCGGGCAACCGATGCAAAGAGTACAAGGTGTGATTTGATCACGACCTTCACAAGTGGACCTCCACATTTAGGTACTGCCATGGGTCATTCGAACACGAAAAAAAAATAGAATTTGATCGTGTGCCCATGAACAAGAGTGGGTTCTCTGCCTCTTCGAGTTGTCCCAGATGGCCGCCATGTGTAAGCCGCAAAAACGGCTCACGGTGATGAATGGACCTCACGTCGGGTCCATTAAGGCTAATGAGTGGTGAAAATGGGTTATCCCATGGACTAGCTCGTGGTTTTTTGATTAAAATGGCCAAGTGGCCTTTCCCCTCACTAAAAGAGGAGCCATTTATGGGCAATCGCGGAATTTATGTAGTTAGCCAAAAAGGAGGAAAAAAAAGGGAATAAACCAGAAAAGAAAAGCAAAGAGAGAAGGGAAAAAAGACAAAAGAAAATTAGAAAAGAATTAAAATGAGTAGTGGTGGAGAAGAATTTACCTCCTATCGAGTTGTAGACCGTATTCGGTCACGATGAAGAAATCACGAAACCAAAAAAATGGGAGAAGAAGAAGGAGGATGGTGAGGAGAAAAGAAAAAAGAATGGGGCGTTTAAAGCCCTTAAAAAAATAGTCAAAAGGGTCCAAAAAGAAGTGGAAAAAAACCCTCACCAATCACTAAGTAAATTAGGAATTCCCCCAAGCAAGGGAAATTCAAACTAGCTAGAGTTAGATTTTTTTGCACCTTTCAAAATTAGCTAATAGCTCACTTATTGAGATCATGCACACACATGTGGCATGGAGTCAAAGTTTAGATTTAGATATTCCTTGGTTAGTGGGACACCCACTTGTGTTAAATGCAAGGGTGGCTAGTGATTTATTAGTTTTTTAGTTACTAGTTGTTTAGTGTGACCATTAATGTGCCCACCCAAAATGGCGGCTGTGAACGACGAAGGGAACCACCTTGGGAACAAAGAAGGGAGCAAGGGCCTTGGGGTCACCCCCTTGGAGGGCGCTCATTCAAAGTGTGGGAGGTAGGAGTTAGAGAGGTGTGTGGTAGGAGCTAGGAAACCGAGAGAGGTGTGTGGAAGTGAGAGAGAGGTAGGGTTCCAGATTTCCCCCTCCTGTGGGCTGGATTGTGACTCAATCGTTACGAAAATTGGAGAGTAGATAGATTAGAACGTTGGCTTTCCAACAAGCTCAAGAACGTGCGGATTGGAGCTGTGACGACGAAGATACGGGCGTCGGAGCGAGGACGACCAACTGGAGGAGCGGTGGCGGATCTCATACGGCCTCAGGTTTTCCCTTGTCAGTAGCGGAGTTCTTGTTCAATCGAGCTAAGCTTTTAGGACTAGATAGATTAGAGCGTTGGCTTTCCAACAAGATCAAGAACGTACGGATCGGAGTTGTGACGACAAAGATACGGGCGTCGGAGCGAGGACGACCAGCTGGAGGAGCGGTAGCGGATCTCATACGGCCTCAGGTTTTCCCTCGTCAGTAGCGGAGTTCTTGTCCAATCGAGCTAAGATTTTAGGACTAGATAGATTAGAACGTTGGCTTTTCAACAAGATCAAGAACGTACGGATCGAAGCTGTGACGACGAAGATACGGGCTGTGGAGTGAAGAACACCAAGAAGAGGAGGACGACCACAACACAAGAACGACCACGAACACGGCAGAGGGTGAATTGAACTAGATCAGGGAGCCTTCTTCCTCTCCCAATTGATTCATTATCTTCTTGATTGCATGTGGAGAAGGAACCCTAAATTTTCTAGTTACAAAAAATCACGCGGAAGCGCTGCCAAATTTTCACTAGGATTAAGGTTTGCTATCAACTCAACCAAACAATCGGTTTGATCTACAATAGTAAGTGAAGGCAGCTGGAGGCTCATGCATGGTATAGTGTTTGAGTAGGGCCACTTGTGTGAATGCATGTGGTATACACGTGAATTGTGGTGCACGATTTTGAATAAACATGTATGTTAAGTGTGCACTGCTGGTCGTTGGCTGTGAGTCCCGGATTGAGTCAACCGGTTAATTGAAGGCTGCCATCGTGTTAAGCAAGAAAAACTAATAAGAATACAAAAAACAAACGTAAAAAACGGAGTCATAATCACGAAGATAATGAAGAATTAAACTTTTAACATAAAAAGAGGAGCCTGTCTGCTGGTTGCTGCTGTCAGGGTCGCACTTGGGCCTGGAATTGGTGGTTAAGGTGCTAATCAAGTTCACAAGGCGAAATTGAACCTAATGGAGCTTTAAAACATTGGAACCGGAGCTGTGAGGCGGAATTTACGCTTGTCTAAAGATTGGATTCAACCTAAGGTTGAATTCAGCCATCACATCACTAATTATTAATGAACCCTCTTAAGTGACCACGCCTTGGGTCATCATGCTTGTATGAATGGTTAAGTATGTTTGCACAAGGGGCTGCATCCCATATGTAGGATCTTGTGTTCAAGATAAGCCACCCCATTAGGGGGCGGTTTATTTGGTTCACACAAGGACTCAACCCTTTGAAGGTTGTAGAGGAACAAAGTTGGGAAAACTCCATTCTCGCCTTGGCAAAGGCCTTCTTCCTTCCCATGCGTTAGAGAAACGATATTTTTAATGTAAATTTAGTTTTCCTTCCAACTTCTAGGGAATGACATGATTGCCGTGATGATTAGGGAATGCAAAGATCTTATCTGAACCAAATATATCGACTTTTTGTTCTAAATGATTCTATTGGACTTGAATTAGGAGAAGAAGAAGAACGATGATCTTCCAATAGGACTGGTGTGAATGTAGTGTTCGTTCATTCTCTTCACTAAGCATATGGCCACGGGACATAGGCTAGTGTATAAAGAACTACTTCCCCGTCTCAAGGATAAACACTTTTTTACTCTAAGTGCTTTTATACACTAATTGCATTAGTGACAACCGACATTTGATCTCCCCCAAGGACTTTGTGGGTTCCCATACAACGGAGCCGTCGGACCCTCTACCATAATTGGGTGGACTATGGTGGTACTTGAATTAGAATGTTGTATTACGCTATAAACAACAAATTCTTTTTGACATTTTCAAAGAAGGTAATATTCTGTGCACAAGTGAAACCTCCTTTATTATCGACGGACAAATACCATTGAGCAATGTGGTTTTAATGTAAAGATGTGTTATTAAATGACTCATCTTAAGGTCATATTCAAATTTATGAAGCATAATGTCGAATCATCCAATGTCCATATATCCCTTGTGTAACAACCCTTGAACTTTACTTTACAAAGGAATTACGCAACTTAACTTTAGAAACGTATTATTTAAACATGCAATGAGAGAGAAATATATATATCCCCAAACATAAGGGCTTGTGTAAAAATCTAACCACGGAGGAAATGTACAGGTTACCCAACAATTAAATGTTGCATGAGTGCCCCACAATAAATACCCCCTTTTCATCCATTGAGAAATAGTGAGAACCTAAATCAGTATAATCTACCATTCAAATTTTGTACCTATTTTTTCCATGATATTTTGTATGTATCAATTACATAGTTCTTTGACATTATATCTATTTATATATTACTTATATCCATATTTCACACTTTTAAAGCAATGTATGTTTCATGTACTTTCTTTATAAAAATTATCCTAAGTGAATATATTTGCCCCTATTTATTTATCGTACGTCGTTTCTACAATTTATGCAAGTGGCCCCTTCGAAATTACTTTTTTTCCCAACTTCCTCAAAAAGTGTAAACATGCTCTACTTGGGTAAAAATGTATTTTAACAACAAAGAAAATACTATGTTTTTGGAATCTTAGAAGAAGGTAATACGCTTTATATATAAGTATTCTACAATTAAATCCAATGTTAAGAAGGGGCATGGAAAGATAAACAAAAAAGTTAAGGAACATATAAATAGTTTGCACGTGTTAGAGGAAATGTAATAGGTTCTATTTGAACATAAAGAAATTGACATTCCCAATTTATAAATACGGCATATGTATAGTACATCACAACGTCAAAATTATATTTATCTAGGAAAAGAATTTCATACAAACCATACAAAGTTCTATCATTATTGTATATAGACATGAGTTCAAAAAAGAAGTTAATAGTTATTTCCTATATTGCTAGAAATTTTACTAGAGCTTCTATTGACATTTATATTTTTTGTACATCTATATGTATACTAAAAAACATTTGGTCGTGTATCTCTCCCCTACATCCATAGCTTTTACAATAGACATGTTTAATGTGACCTTTTGAAGGTGTCACCCTTAGTTGCAAAGCCTTTTGGAGTTTCATCTAACCTTTGCAAGGTTTAATCAATTTAAAGTTAAATTGACACCATTTAGTAAGAAGTGTTGTGAGAGAACCACTTCGACTTTGGAACATTGTGGCCTTTCGAGAATGCTTTTATTTGCATCATCTTTCTTTATGATTGAATAAAGCAATAAATAATCATAACCTCAACAATTTAAAGATAGATATTTCATCGACCCTACGGTTATGAAGAGTAATTCATGGATTGTTCCAAAGGGATTGTTACACATTGGATGATTCGACATTATGCTTCATAAATTTGAATATGACCTCAAGATGAGTCATTTAATAACACATCTTTACATTAAAACTACATTGCTCAATGGTATTTGTCCGTCGATAATAAAGGAGGTTTCACTTGTGCAAAGAATATTACCTTCTTTAAAAATGTCAAAAAGAATTTGTTGTTTATAGCGTAATACAACATTCTAATTCAAGTACCACCATAGTCCACCCAATTATGGTGGGAGATCCCACGGCCTCGTTGTATGGGAACTCACAAAGCCCTTGAAGGAGATGACATGTTGGTTATCTTTGATGCAATTAGTGTAGGGAAGCATTTAGTGTGGAAAAGTGTTGATCCTCGAGAGGGGAAAGTAGTTCTTTATACACTAGCCTATGTCCCGTGGCCATATGCTTAGTGAAGAGAATGAACAAACACTACATTCACGCCGGTCCCATTGGAAGACCGTAGTTCTTCTTCTTCTCCTAATTCAAGTCCAATAGAATCATTTAGAAAAAAAAGTCGCTATATTTGGTTCTGACAAGATCTTTGCATTCCCTAATCATCACGGCAATCATGTCATTCCCTAGAAGTTGGAAGGAAAACTAAATTTACATTAAAAATATCGTTTCTCTAACGCATGGGAAGGAAGAAGGCCTTTGCCAAGGCGAGAATGGAGTTTGCCCAACTTTGTTCCTCTACAACCTTCAAAGGGTTGAGTCCTCACCCTCACGTCCTTGCCCCTAACGTCCCCGCCCCTTCCCCGCCTAAATTTGGAGTTAGAATGTTTGAATGGACATAACTCACTCAAAAACAGCCCAAATTAAGCGTTTGAAATGTGATTTGACATCTGAATTTTTCGTAAATGCCAAAAAACATCTCATACGCTTAATTTGGACTATTTTTGAGTGAGATATGGCCTCTCAAAGATCCTGATTCCAAAATAGGGCGGGGAGGGGCGGTGACGTCTCCGCCCTTACCATTTACGGGCGGACATGTCTCCGCCCCTACCATTTTTGGGCGGAGACGTCCCCACCCCTAACGTCCCCGCCCGTTCCCCGCCCAAATTTGGAGTCAGAATGTTTGAATGGGCATAACTCACTCAAAAATAGCCCAAATCAAGCGTTTGAGGTGTGATTTGGCATCAAAATTGTTTGTAGATGCCAAGAAACATATCAGACGCTTAATTTGGACTATTTTTGAATGAGATATGGCCGTTCAAAGATCCTGATTCCAAAATTGGGCGGGGAGGGGCGGTGACGTCTTCGCCCCTGCCATTTGGGGGCGGGGACGTCTCGGCCCCTACCATTTAGGGGCGGTGATGTCGCGGCCCCTACTATTTAGGGGCGGACCCGTCCTAGCGGCCAATATATTATTTTACGTAGTCAACTATTCATTTTTTTAGTTAAAATCGTGCGTGGCATCACTTTAGTTCATACGTGGTTGCCACGTCGCATGTTTTTTACCTTGCAGATAAGTCAACCCTATGTTGACTCTATCGGACAGGCGAGAGCTCTATCGGACGGGCGAATCGGACGGACGGACGAATCGGACGTCCGTCCTGTATGACAATCGTGGTCTAAAGGGAAGATTTGTGTACCTCGACGTGTGCTTCTGGATTTGGGAGCTCAACCTTTGATATTAGAAGCATCTGCTATTGAAGGATTGGGTTTAATTAGGGATACTTTGGAGAAGTGTCCCTAGACCATTAGCACATCCATGGGGTGTACATAGCACGCTACAGGGATCACAAGGGCTGAGTTGGTGTTACAACTCAATCAAAGTAATGTGGCAGATGCTAGTTCCATGAAGGTGAAGGCAATAGTTACGGAGGCCAAGTCATATGATGTCTTGGTGGGATCGGCGGTGCTATACCCAATGAGATTTACCTTGGATTTTTGGAAGGAGTCAGCAAGCTATAGACCAGGATGGCAAGCAGGAGATGGGTGGAAGGCTCACCTGCCAGCTCGATTTGTTCGAGTTCTTACTGGTAACTTTGTTGACGTGTTGCCTTCTCTGGAGGTATGAGTATGAAACCTTCATGGTTTCATGCAGGTCTTGAGGATTCTTCTATGGTTGACCACATTTCAGAGAAGGTGGATGTCTACATGGGCAACACGAGTGGTGGAGAAGAAGAAGGATATCGACCTGGAATCAAGGCGGCGTGGAGTAACACCACCCAGTTGAGGGCGGCCGCGGAGTTAGCAGTGGAAGAGGCATGGCAACATTCTATGCTATCACAAATGCAACAAGAGCCTGGAGTTGACCAAGACCTACGGCCTCCATTAGACAGTGCCACCATCCATTGGAAGGCACCAACAGATGCCATTGTGTTGTTGGAGATATTTGGAGGAATTGGCACGGGGTTGGCAGCTGTTTTACAAGCTGTGATCAAAGTGAAGCACTACATTTACGTGGATGTGGATGAAGCAGCGAGGCATGTGGCCAAACGCCACTCACGGAGGCTAAGGACACAATTTCCAGAATTATTGGCCACTAGTGCCATGAAAACCTCCTTCTCTATACTTATAGGTGATATTTCCTTGTTGTCAGATGATGACATTCACCGAGTGGGTCATGTGGACCTTGTTATTGCAGGATGGCCTTGCCAAGGCATATCTATGGCCGACAATCAGAATGGATTAAAGGATTCCCGTTCTTCCAGGTTCTTTGACATGATTCGAATGCTTCGGTTGCTTCAGACTTCTCAGAAGCAACCACCTGGTTACATTGTAGAGAACGTGCCCGTCGTGAGCAGTTCGAGGTCCAGGACACTCGAGAGTATGCATAGAATCCATTAGACTCTGGGTTTGCTAGTGTTAATTGATGCGGCTGTAGTAGTGTCTAGAGCACATCGACCACGCTTGTCGTGGACAAACCTGGCACCAGCAAAGTTGATACAGTCCGCGGTGGATCGCATTAAACGCCCAGATGTGTATGTGAGTGATATTTTAGATCCTCACAGGACACCACGGCGTGTGTATCACGATGACCAAGTACCATTAGCGGTGGTTAACCGCAAAGGGAAACCACGTAGGGCCTTGCCCACGTTGGTTAGCTTTGCACGGTCTTATGCCTTCAAGGATAATGGACCTGGGCTTGTTTGGGATTCATTGTCTCAGGAGATGGTAGAGTCCAATGCAAATGAGAGGGAGAGAGCCATGGACTTTCCGACTGGCACCACCAATGTGCATGGGATTTTAGAACCCCAGAGACGATTTTTACTTGGACAGGCAATGGATTTAAATTGCCTGACTTGGATTGTATCGTTAGTGGTTGCTGAACAGAAGCGTTTAGCTTCTAGTTTGATTAGATACATGGGTTATTATGAGTTGCGGGCGGCGGGAGAATCACTTGTCTCTGTCAGGGTGACAAGCAAGGTGGTTGGGGGCGAGAGGGCCTTTGCACCTCATCTGTGGAATATGTGGGATACCGCAAATGTTTTTGCGACCACCAAGGCAATAGATCTTAACTATGGAGGGGAGAACTGGAGTAAAGAGAGCAGATTGGCTCACCAGAGGATGGATTTGGAGGATGTTGTGGAGAAGATCTTCTTGGAAGAACACACAGCTCTTCACATAGAAGAAATTGACAAACTGGGTCAATTGGAAGGACTTGGGAGTGTTATTGGGGTGGAAGGAGAGGAATCTCCTTCACAGGGGTTTCAATAGTAACCAAGGGTGGAAAACCCTACTCCAAAGGAACCGAAGGAGGTGGTGACTAAGGACACTTGGAAACCAAGAGTAGGCCTTGCGGATGGAGCAGTGGAAGTGGAGGAATATGAGTTCCTGAAGGAGTATTTAGATTGTTTTGCTTTCAGTTTACATGATTTGGAAGTGTTGAAGGGGCAAGAAGTGCGTATTAACTTAACTGACGAAGCACCTATTTATCAAAAGCCATACAAGTATAGCGACATGGAGCGAAAGATGATTCGTGCTCGCACAGAAGAATTGATGGCTGCAGGGTTGGTGGAGTTGGCTCCTCCAGATTGTGAGTATGCATCAGCAACGGTTATGCCATCCAAGAAGGACATTTATGGTAATTGGACTAAGAAAAGGATGTGTGGTGACTATAGGAGAATTAATAAATTCATTAAGTGAGACCGTTATGCCATGCCAACTCCAGAGGAGAACTTTGAGGCCATTGGCCATGCGAAGATATTTAGTATGTTGGATTTACGCTCTGGATGCTACCAGATTGAATTGAGAGAGGAAGAGAAGGAGAAAACCGCGTTCTGGGGCATTGACAGAGATGGGAAGGACCGGTTGTTTCAATGGAAGTTTCTACCGTTTGGATTGAAGAATGCTCCAGCAGAATTTCAGAGGGTTATGGACAAAGTATTCTCGGGGTTGGATTTCGTGAGGTGCTATATTGATGACATCATTGTCTTTAGCAGGAATCGAAAACAACATAGACTACATTTGATGGAGGTTTTTGCTAGATTGAGGCTTCATGGATTAAAGTTGCTTCCTGGTAAGTGCAAATTCTACTTTGACCGCATTGAGTATTTAGGCCACATGATTTATCCAAGTGGATTAGGTGTGGTAGCTAGCAAAGTAGAAGTAGTGATGTCTATTCCTAGACCACGAGATGTTAGCAAGTTGAGAGCATTTCTAGGATTGTATAACTATTATAGAAAATTTGTCAAAACTTTCAGTGCTACTGCCAAGCCATTAACCATGTTGACAAGGAATGATCAACCTTGGATCTGGGGAGATGAGCAAGAGGCGGCCTTTCAACAATTGAAAGACCATTTGGCATCAGCACCAATACTTCGGAGGCCTATAGCAGAAAGGACGTATCAGCTACACACAGATTGGAGCTCGTTGGGGATTGGTGCAGTATTGACGCAAATGGATGATGATGGCAAGGAATTTGTCATTGCGTATGCCAGTCGGTCCAACAACAACGCTGAGGCTCAATATAGCTCGTATGAGGGGGAATGTTTGGCTGCAATACGGGCAATTGCTCATTTTTGGTGTTATTTATATGGTAATGAATTTCTGTTGGTCACAGATCATCAGCCTTTGAAATGGTTGATGGAGTCTGACAAATTGACAGGAAAACTAGTACGATGGGCCTTGATGTTGATGGAGTATGACTTCAAGGTGGTTCATAGGGCAGGTTTGGTAAATATGGATGCTGATTGCCTTAGCCGCAATCCAATTTCAAACCAAGAGGATGATACAGGGGCTAGGTGGCATACTGAGGGTGACACCGACCCATTGCCAGGATGGCATTGTTTGGTCTTTCTAGGGATGTTGGCAATGAATGGAGACAACACTGGGGAAGCTACTATGGCCACAGTAGATGAGGATGGAGGTGAAGAGTCTGGGGGCGCCAGAGATATCCATGAAGATACGAATGTGATGCAGTTTTTGAAGGATGGAGAACCAGTGGCTTCATGGTCTCATAAGGAGAGAGATAGGGTTCTACAACGAGCTAAGAGGTTTGTGTGGGAGAGGACTCATCTTGTGAGATTGTGGCCAGATGGTACTAAGAAGGTAGTACCAGTTCCAAAAGAGAGAGTGAAATTGATTAAGGACACACATGAGGACCTTGGACACTTTGGAGTGCGGAGGACTTATAGTCTACTTCAGATTCACTACTGGTGGCGTGGAATGCAGTCCCAAGTGCAAGCTTTGGTGGCCCGGTGTATAATGTGTGACCGAGTACGAGCGTCTTTTAACGCTCCAATGCCTTAGTTACAACCTTTGCCAATTATGGACTTAGGATATAGATGGAGCTTGGATTTTGTAGGTTCATTGCTAGTGACACCTCGACACAACAAGTATGTGTTGGTAATCATCGAGCATTTCTTGAAATGGATAGAGTTAGTGGCATTGTCTGATAGGTTCAGTGAGAAGGCCGCTTATTTATTTCTTGACCGTGTTCTGAGTCGCTTTGGAGCTCCAGTAGAGGTACTCACAGACCAAGGGAGAGAATTCTTGGGTGAATATCAGACGTTGTGTGAGCAAGCGATGATTGATCATCGCACCACTTCGAGGGATCACCCCGAAGCAGATGGATAGGCGGGGCGCATGGTGCAAACCGTCAAGAGGGGGCTCCAGAAGTACAGCTTGAAGAAAGGACACGACCAGGATTGGGATTTGCAGCTACCATGTTGGCTAACATGGACAATCCAGACACGTGGGCTCAAGTGTGTGAGCAACGTGCAGAGTTGTTCAAAAGGGTGATGCCTATGGCATTGGAGAACCTCTCCATTGCTCAACATCGAGATACATTGCGCTATGCTACAATACGGGGAGGTGGTTATCGACCGCAGGTGCGGCGTTTCACACCTGGAGACTATGTGTATTTGCAGCAAGCAGCGCCCACCACCTTAGATGTGACAGCAGGAAGAGTAATATTGAGAGTTTGTGAGGTGAAGGACTCAGAGGTGTTGGTGTTGGAGGGTCGTGATGGCAAGAAGTGGAAGGATCACACACGTAATTGTGCACCTTGCCACTTGCCACACATTGATGGGACAATACACCCTGGTCTCTCTTACATCTCTGCTGGATTACGTTGTCGATTGTGTGGTAGTGCCAAACAGGCAGCCACTATGGTTATTTGTGACTTATGTTCTATGGGGTGGCATTTAGAATGTTTAACTCCACCTCTTTTGGAAGTACCAGTGGGTCAATGGTCTTGTCCTGAGTGTTTAGCACGTTGAGGGTCTGAGTAGACAAAGTCTAGCATTAAAATATGTTAGAGGCGATTAACGATGGGGCTCCACTTGCACCCGCCTAGCCCTTTATTTGTTAAGTCTTTTAGCATCTTTTCATGTGGATCACGTTGGTTCTATGGTTTTGAGAGGTTTTCATTCACGGTTATCATTCAGTTTACATGTAAACTGTGTGGTTCGTCGGTGTAAAAGGGGCTTCAGCACGGGCGAAGGGGGCGAGTAAAGGGGTACTTGGAGACCGCTTACTACTTCTTGGTGTACGAGGTTATGGGCCATTTATTTCTTTCCCTAGGTCTGGATTGCTGAGGGTGTAAGTGTGTATTGTTTTTGTTGTTTTATAGAGGTAACGGTGGTGGTTATGTCACCGTTATTCTCGAGTTGTCTTTGACTGTGCGTTCTCACCTGATTAGCACAATGTTATCTTGGCACGATGCGGTTGTGCATGACAGCTGTCAGGTTCGACGCGTTCGAGGATTTGTGGAGGTTGGTTTACGCGTTATAAACCAACCAGGAGGTTAAACGGCCGTAGGAAGACTTAGATGCTAGCTTTAGTTATTAATTAGAGTTAGTATTAGTGTTCTTTGACTTCTAGGGCCTTGGTGGTGTCTTTCGACACCTCATTTGGGACTTGGAGTCCGAATGACCTCCACGTGTAGTATGGGGAGACTCATCTTTCTCAAGTTGAGTCTCCCAAGTGATGGAGTGAGAGAGTGCGTGCTTGCGTGCACTTCTTTAACTTCATTGTTATTATGCGACCATTCTTTAAGAATGGCATTGGCTTGACTATGTGTAGTTTATGAGTATTTTCTACTTGTTTATTAGTAAAGGGATACTTGGAGACCGCTTATTACTTCTTGGTGTACGAGGTTATGGGCCATTTATTTCTTTTCCCTAAGTCTAGATTGCTGAGGGTGTAAGTGTGTATTGTTTTTGTTGTTTTATAGAGGTAACGGAGGTGGTTATGTCACCGTTACTCTCGAGTTGTCTCTGACTGTGCGTTCTCACCTGATTAGCACGATGTTATCTTGGCACGATGCGGTTGTGCACGACAACACTCAAATTTTAGGGCTACCCATACGGGTTATGTATTATGTGTATGGGCAATGTGTACACACCTAGAACACTCAAATTTCAGGGCTACCCCTATGGATTGTGTACTATGTGTATAGGCAAAGTCCAAAAGTGCAAAAGTGCAAAAGTGCAAATGTAAACACTTACAAAGTCGTCACCCTTGAATGTGCACCTCCAATGTTCCTAGAAACTCCTTGGATTGTCTTCAATCACCTCCAATGCTTCCAACGGCCTTGAATTAATACTTGTGCACCGACAATGCTTCAAATTGAACCTTGTGCACCTTCAATTTGCCAATAACCTTGAGTCAGCTCTTGTACACCTCAAATGTTCCAAATTGGATCTTGTGCACTTCCAACACTCAAAGACTACCAAGATTTCCTCCTAACCAATTTGCACCAAAACTCTACACACGCAACTCACATGAGTGGGCAAATAACCTATTGAGGTTCAAAAGAAGTAGATAAATGATTGCACAAGCAAATGAAAGACACATGGTATTACACACAATGCTTGGAGTGAGATATGGCCTTCTTTCGAAGGCCTTCACTTACAGTACCAATTAGTCACAACTTTCCAATACATATGGAACTACTTTAAGCTCGTTTCACCTCTCTCCATTTTCTCCCCTTTACTTTTCCTTCTAAATCTACCTCAACTATTTACGATATCGTAATAACTACGAGCAATTCTAATCTCTAACAGTATTTCCAAAAGCTCTTTGAAATTTACAACTTCCGGTACGATGAAGCTTTCGATTTATGGCAGAGGACCAAGGATGGAACCGGTTATGGCATGGATGAGTAGGTACTTTACCTTCATTCCTTGTTTACCTTCCTTGCATGGAGGTTTTAATTCACATGTCCTAGAGCATGATATTTAACACTTGAACATTATGCCACTTGTTTTCTCTTCTTCAGTTTGTTCTTCTTTGTTTTTTACCTTCCTTTGTATTGTGTTGTACTGAAATGCATGTGTAGGTGTTGAAATGCTTATGTAGCTGCTATAAACGCATGTGTAGGTGTTGAAATGTTTGTGTAAGTGTTGAAAAGCTTGTGTAGCTTCTGTACACGTATGTATAGGTGCTGAAATGTTTGTGTAGGTGCTGAAATGCTTGAGTAAGTGCTGAAATGCATGTGTAGGTGCTAAAATGCAAGTGTAACTAGATTGGGGAGAGATTTTCACCTCCATAACAGCAACTTGCAAGTGTAGCCAAGTTGAGGCGTGATTTTGGACATCATTTGTCACCCTTGTAGCCAAGTTCAAGCCTGCTTTTCATGTTGATTGCGTGTTCTTGGATTTGCAATATTTTAGAGTCGCGTAAATGCACTTTTCTGCCTCTATGTAGTCGCCAAATCATCCTTTCCACAAAAAAAAATCGTTTCACCACTTCACTTTTTGTTTTTTTTATACAAGGTGCCACATTGCTTTAAGTGAAATCCTCTGAGGCCACTTGTTTTCTCCGTATGTAATGTCTGAGCACCCAAAATTGTTGCGCCTTTGAAATCGTTGTAGCCACTATGGCAAACCCGAATAATAAAAAATATAAGGGCTAATGGTTACATTCCTTTTCCTACAAGTGTGCTCGTCTAAATGTTTAGATTCATCCCATGTTCCAAAATGTTTTATTAATTCCAACACTCAAGTCCACTTCTACGCAAATTTGTAGCACCAACAGGGCTTTCTTTGCTCTAATGTTGGACAAGCCAATCAAGAGACTTAAATTTTTTAGTAAAGTCTAGGAAGGATATAAAAGTGGTAGGCAGTAAGAGGATGATACACCTTAGTATTCAAACGTCAACCACTAATCTTAATTTGATAAAATACAACTCCAAATTTCCCAACATAGGCTTGTCGATTATACCTATTTTTACTACAATTAACTCCCTTTACATGGGTATGTATTAGAGCAAACATTTTATTATACCACTCGGCTTGCCCTCCTCACACTACACATTTCCAGACTTAAACATTATAAGAAGTTAACATTATAACAAGTTCTTTCTAGCAAGCAAACAAAGAAGGTTGTTGTAGAGGGAGGTGGTTGTACCTTGTATACTCCTACAAATGACAACCTTGACAACTAGGAGTCTAACCAAACATACACAACTTCAAAATTTAAAACCAATAAGACCATGAACTAGAGATTAAAATAACATGCTTTCATTTGTGTTTCAAATGCATGTTTCTCAAAGAAAGATGTTCATTAGTCCTCAAAAGACAAGCAATCGTTTTTGGATCCTTTTGGCATTATAATCTTGATAGCAAATGCTACAAGCCATCTCCATAAAAGACTTAAACTATGCTAAAGAGGTGAAGGAAGACGGACATGTGTTGAGACCAATGCAATACCTTGTGCGTAGATGTTGTTTTGCATGATCCAGAATACTTGTAGATTCTCGCAGGCTAAAATTTGAAATTATTGTGATTTTCTGAAGAAAAAGTGAAGAAATTTCACATTAAATAAAAATTATGCTAAAAAAATCCGAAATTCACCAAAGGTAGACACTATAATGCCAAAACTTATGGTATAAATGAAAGTTCGGTGTTCAGCTAAAATTAGAACGACAGTTATAGTCCCATGTTCAAGTTGCAATAACTTATTCAATTTTACGTATTTTTTTAATTTCGAAAATGGTATGGAAACTAGACATCATTAGCTTCATTTCATTAGTTGGACTCAAGTTCAAAAAATATTCTTTTGATGGATCAAATTCAGATTTGATGCTAAAGCTAGAAGTTTCTCAAATTCTTTGTGTTGAGATCCATGTCACAAACATTTTCTTCATAGATAAAACATGATTACGTCAATGAGGCCAATTTCATCATCATCTACTACTTATACATTCAATAAACTCTCGCAAAGAAAGTCTAGAAGATAAATGGTTTACATTGATTATCATCCAACAATGTCATCCAAGAAGCCAATTCCTGGGTGCTCTAGCGTTTAAGGGTTAAGTGAGAAATGATAGGGTTGCTAGATACTCGATTGTCACACCATCTAATCCCGAACATAATAAGCATCTCTACTAAAACAAATCTTTCTCTAGTCACTATTCAATAGTAATGATATACATCATATTGGCGGTTTCCAATACCATCAACACTTTTGTGCAAAATAATATGGATGTAAATTCTAATTGCAATTTCTAAATTTTATTAATATCATGTTTTTACTCTAAACATACTCTGTAGAGCATATGCAAAAAGACATGCTAGATTTATCACATGAGTAGAGGAAAAAATACAGATTTAAAGTAAGAAAGAGAGGTAGGACAACCAATAATGTAGAAACCACCATAATAATTGCCGTATTGGCTATATTGATCAATCCCAGTTAGTAAAAGAGCTATAATATATAGATGCATAAAATAATCATGAAAAGTAGCCCTATGTCATACTCTATGCAAGAGCCAAAAAACTAGGATTGACCAATACAATGAGGATAACAAATAACTTAATCCCTCTAGTAACCAACCGAAAACCATAACCAACACCTATAAAATTGGGGTATATCCAACCCACTTCTATCCCATTATCACCCATTCATCCATCCAAATTAGAGGTTTTCTAATATGAGTCAAGGCCCCATACTTTTGGCCAACACTTGTAGCGGTACCTATTGACACCCACCATAAAATAACAACAAACTTCAAAATTTCATAAGTGATTCACATTTCATCAAAAAAATGTGAAATCACTTGGGTTGAAATTGTAATTCTATTGGCTGCCACTGAAGAAATATTGTTTTATTCTTTCTCCTCTCCATATATGCACATTGCTTACCTTCTCGGGTATGGCGGGTTCCCTCTAACCAAGCTGAGCAAGAGTGATAACCTGCAAAGATCTAAGCTCCTCCTCCACGGAATTGAAGCTCCCATGTGCAGGTCTGACAGTTCATTGACAAAGGGAGAGAGGGAGAGAGAGGAACGAGAAGGTCATGTAAGTTAGTCATGGAAGAGAGCAGAGACGTTACCATTATGCCCATGAATTTGTCCAGTCAATTGACCAGGCTGCTGCTTTTTTCCCCCAGTGTGGCATGTCAGGGGAGGCGCAGGGGGGACTGCCAAAAAACGCGTCTGGCACCATGACCTTGATGTCATTTGTTTGTCTCGGTTCCTTGCCCACAGCAGGTCTGCCAGTGCCAGCGTTGCAAGCCCCATGACTTCACGATGGGTCAAGAGTATCTTAACCCTATAACGCAAACATGTTCGTTTTTGGGTCAATTCGGTTGTTTTCCAGGTATAGCTCCTAGTTAGATGCACTTTTCTTGGTTGCAACAAGTCTGGCACTTATTCACACGATTCAAATGGAATAATTCCCAGGTACGTTGGTGCAAGCATTGGCAAGCTACAATGATCTCAGTGAAGTGGGGTCAACAATGAAGTGTACCCTATGTGTAGATGTTGTTGTGCATGACCTATTAAACTCTTGGATTCTTCCAAACGTTTTGAAGCTCATTGGCGCTAAAGGGTTAAGTTATTAGCCAAGGAAAATGATAGGATACATTGGAGATAGGATACATTGGAAATCATGCATGGGTGGAAATGATAGGATACATTGGAAATGATAGGATGCAAAGATTTCCTAGATGCCAAAGTTTATGAATTACCACCAAAGTTCCCAATATCTTGGTGTAATTTCAAAGTCACCAAAAATTTGTTAAGATATTGGTTATTTGATTTATAACACTACTATTTGTTTACACTTAGTAGTTATTAGATGTGAGAGAGCTTAGTGGACTCTCAACTAGAATCCTTTCCACATATGTAAGAGTTTGGTGGTCTTCTAAACTCAAGTTAGAAGTAGTTCAAGCCGCCTTTAAAGAAAAAGAAGGAGAAGTCATGTTGGAAATTCTAGAGATACTAAGACTTTTGGCCTCTTATCTCATTTTTAAAATTTTAATTAGCCCTAAATAGATCTTGTCTATAATTGGCTCAGGGAGGAACAAACCGGCTAAGATCTACGACCTCTTGTCTTAAGTTCTTCATTTTCAAAGGCACTTCTAACTTGAATTTGGAGATCACCAAGCTCTTCTATACTTTATAAGGAATCTACTTGAGAGACCACCAAGTTCCTCTTTCTTTACTTTAATAACTAGTAAGAGTAATGAAAGAGGAATATATTGTTCACAAAAGAAAGAATCATCCTATTAAAACTTTGGGTGATTTTATAAAGAATTCTACCATATCCTACCATTAGGTTTGGCTCTTAATTACTCAAAATTTGCATGCTAGATATTTTGAAAATCTATTAAGTGAAAATGTCAAAACTAATAAAAAAATATTAACGATGGAAATTTGTGGAACTTAGAGACATCATAAGTGAAGTGGGCTTAGAAAAGCCTTTGCCTTTGATTGTATGTACTTGAGGCTTTCATGCTAAAGCCCAAGGTCTTGAGTTAAAACCTTATAGGTGTTAAAAAACTACCAGAAATAGTAACTATATATTGTTTTTTTGATTGATAATCACTTTATTGTTCCTTTGAAAGTCAAATGGGTTTTCTAAATTAATCAATTATTTGATTAAGTTTAGAACATTATTGAAAAGACTCACCTACTTCCAAAACAAAATAGTCAAAAAAGAAACTAGAAAAGGAAGAAAGACAAGGACATTACCAAAAAAACATTATGGCAAGGCCCTCCATAACCAACCAAATCCAGTGACCGACAGCTATAAAATTGGGATATATCTAATTCAATTACCTCCCATTACCACCCATTCAATTCCAAATGAAGGTTTGCTATTTGTTAGGACCCTTTATTTTTTGATAGGCCTTTTTGGAGATACCTATTGGTGACCACCAACTAAAGATGGCAACACACTAGAAAATTCATAATTGGTTCACATTTTATTGGAAAAAATGAAACCACTTGGGTTTAATTTATAATTCTATTGGCTGTCACTAAAAAGTAAAAGTATTATTAATTGAATTCTCCATTTATACAAATTGTTTAACGTGTTGCTTATGAGAGGGTTCACTTAGTAGAAAGATGATTATGGAGACCAACAAGTATCCCAACTAGTGGTAGTAATCCAACACCCCATGTATGCTTGGTACAAATTGCCACTAGTTTGTAATAAGTGTACTTTTTGATTGCATAAACCATCTTTTCTCTAGACTAAGTGGAATGACCAACAAAGTGCATTAAACCACTTATTCTCATGATTAATGTTTGTAAAGTGGCCATGAGTATGGTTACCTCATTGCTTCACTATATTTAATCAACCTAGTGGAGTTGCTTCTACTGTGATTGGCATAGATCATTCACTATAAAGTCTTTATTGTGGTACAACATTTAGTTATTCCCCATGAGTTTGAAAAAATTCCAAATTCCCACCATTTAACCTCTAACCTTTGTGAGCATGTGTGTTTCAACTTTAGCTGAACTCATTTTAGAGCAATGAACTCACGAGGCTTGGGAAAATTAATGCTTGTAATAGATCATGCAAAACAACATCTAAACATTGGATACATTTCATCGCGACCCAACTTCAGAGAAATCAATGTAGCTTGCCAATTCTTTCATTAATTTTGGTAGCGACGGTCCCAATAGATGCTCATCTTTGCTGCCTCTAAGTTACAATTCAAATTCTTCATGGAGGTGGCTAGATGTTAGCGTGTCCAAACGACCAAAAACAGACATTAGGCCTATATTCCTAAAAGACCATTTCCCATTGGAGGGACGCTTTTGATTTTGGGCAGGTTCCTAAAAGTTGGAAAAAAATCTCTTTTCTAAAAATTTATACTAGATGTCCATGATACAAGCTTTGTGGAGGTGTTTTTATTCTTTTTTTGGATTCATGGTTTAAAAGTTAGTACCACTCAAAGCTAGAAATGGGGACGTTGGATAGCCAAGGCACCTTTGTGAACCAGTGAAACACAAAATTTGGGGTGCAAAAGGTGGAGAAAGGGTGGGGTAGCCCAAATCATGCGAGAGAAAAGTACAAGGGAAGACCCCACGAAGTCCAAGAAGTATGGACCAATAACAAAATAGATAAAAAAGAATGTGCTTGACTCAAAGTCAAATCTTAAAGACTCTGACTTCTTGGAGGAGTGGATGAATGATGTGGCCCTTTGTTTTATGAAGGGTCTCCAAATTCCAACCCTACCCTCCACCATAATGCTTGAATAATTCAATCAATTAGTGAAAATAATTTTTTTAATTTTTTTTAGAGAATTATATTTCTAAAAATTAGTGGAAATAGAAATGGCACATGTGAGCCGTTGGGATTCTCAAATTTGTAAAATTTTATGTAGCAAGAATTTTTTTACCACTTTTGTACTCATGGTCATGGTTTCATACCCCCTTTCACCAAAGTATTTAATTCCACATGTTTATTGACCCCAATATTGCACACAATTAGCTACCACCATATGGATCATATCAGTATTGGTTTTGAACACCTTTTAGTGTGAATGTTACAAGATAGACTAAGTCAAAATGGGCTGATCCTACACGGCAAGGGGGGAAAAGGATATTTTGTGCACTTTAAACGCTACAATCTTCATATCCATTCGGTGGATTGCTACCAAAGTCCAAAATGCCACTTGAAAATGTGAATTTTGTGCCTCTTTTCGACAGTGTCAAACTAGTTTTTGAGGGATATTGTCAAGGAACTCTAGGGGTCAAAGGGTTTACCCTTTAGTGCCCAGGTCATGTTTCTCCAAAACCTAGATATGTGCTGATTTTTTTCTTTGAACTAATTTCTATGGACATAGATGCCTTATTTTAGTATCCAACCTTACAAAATCAAACTCAAACCATGACCTGAACTTTGGGAAAAATTTGGACAACATCCAACGATTAATGGAATATATTATAGTGTATAAAGTTACCGTATATTAGTAAAAAAATCGTGGACTTTGGAGGATATATTACTTTATCCATCAATAGATTCTTGCAAGAATTTTTGTCCTTTGAATAAAAGAGGTTCACACATGTACTAGGTTGATAGCTTGGCATTGACATATAAATAAAAAACCTCATGTCCCGGATGGGGGTCGGAGTGAATAAAGTGTCTGTTCATTCCACCACTAAACCAATGCCCACCAGACATAGGTATAGTAGTATGGAACTACTCCCCCCTCTCGAGGGTAGACACTATGTAGCACAAAACCAATACAAGTAACCAGTAACCAAGAACCAAGGACCAATCACAGCCACAAGGCTCAATACAAAGAGATGGAGTGTAAGGTTTAAAATGAACAATTGAGAGGGTTTTATTTTTTTAAGTAACTTATTTAGTTAGGGGGAATCATTTAGTTCTGGGAGAGATTGGTTAATTTTAGTTTTCCGTTTGTGTAAAAGTATAGACATGGCTGTTGGATATCAATGATGTTGATTATTGTGAATGTCTTTTTATTTGGGTTAATAGGGGTATTAAATGTTTTTTTGAGACTTTTCATAGAAGAGATAAAGGTAGTAGCTCTAGCTCGAGCAGTGATGACAATAAGGGGGTCGATTTTCCATCCAAGAGCTGAAATGTCATTAATAAGTGGTTGGTATTTATTAATTTTGTTTTCAATTGATTGTAGGGAGAATCTATCAATACAATATTCGAATTCAATAAATTGGATAGTAAGGTTTGTATTTATGTGGTCCGGTGGGGTGTCTTTATATGGTAGTCCTTTGACACATGATATGTCTAGTTTGAATCTAGCATTACACTGACATCTGTAAGTTCCACATGTGCATGGAAGTAGCCATGAAGGGACCGTATTTTCTTGTGGTTTGTTGTTGCAGGTTTCGGCTTTCATGAGTATAAAGCATTGTGATTTATTAAAGGATATGATTAGTTTACGTATTTTCCATACCTCTTTATTATACATTTGACAATTAAAGAGTGTATATGATGGTTTTGGCATTTGAGGAGTACATGTAACCATGTGTCCAGGTCGGTGGAGGTGCATATTGGGCATGTTATAGATGGGAATTGTTCCATTCCAAAGAAGAGTTGTTTACGGACATTTTCCATGTATTGTCCAATACGGAATTTGATAAGACATGTTTTTTATGAATCTATAATTGTGGGGTTTTTCCAAAAGTTTGTGAAGAGTTCATTATCAATGTTGTTATTACCAGTCCATTTGTCTATGTTAGGAAGGCTTTTCGAGATTAGGTCGAGGTTGCTGATTAAAACTTGTTTTTTGAGGTATTTGTCCAAAATCCAATGGGGCCTTTGTCTGGGGTGTCTTCCATAAAAGACCAACTTTCTCTTTGAAGGTAGTACGGGGTAGCATGGGCATATTCATGTGGATGTTTGGCATTTCTATGGGATTTTTCTAGTCCTTCTTTGCTTAGTTTATCCGCTTGTTCGTTTCCCTCAATATTGACGTGTGCTCTGACCTTGTGGAGGGTTGTAGTTTGTGTTTGGTTTTTTAGAATTTGAACCATAGATGTAAGTATGGCTTGATCGGGATGACTAATGTAGAGGGTAGGATGTGTTATTTGTGTGTTTAATAGATATAGTACGTTTATACAATCTGCAAAGATGTGTGTTGGTTCATTAGCATATTGTGTGGCGATAATTTAGAGGGTTTTGTGGAGGGCCACCATTTCTGCTTTGAGAATATTTTGAAGTCCATGTAGTCGTTTGGATATTTTGAGATTAAGCCCTAAGGTACCGTGACAGTTTTACACCAAAAACACTTCAAAATTGTTGGATTCGAGTGCATTGAACAAAGAAAGAAACAAAAACTTTGATTTCTAGTTTTGACCGTAGGATCTCAACTAAGATTTATTTATAATATGATTTCAAAATTTCATAAACATTGACCGCATGGATTGAAAGACTATACTATATAGTGTTTAAAGTCAACAAATGATTCATTTTCTTCCTTGCATTCAGTAGATCAGCAGACTTTGACTTCACTTGGTGTCAAATTTTTGCACTACACAAGGTCTAAACCCATTACCATCTTGTTAAGCATGATGTTAGTTCCTTATACAACAATTTTTAGAGGTAGAAAACAAGTGTGGAATATTCAAAACAACTGTGCAAGGAGTAGAGGTTCAAAATTTGCCAATTCTCACTTTCATTTTTTTGTGAAACTTAACATGTTTTAGATTAATCATTGGAATAGTCGATAAGAATTTTTACACCACATATTTTTATGGAAAAAATAAAAAGTGAAAAATATAAAGATATCTAGGTTTTATGTGGAAAAAAAGAAGTTTTTTTGGTACCTTGCCAGACAATGAGTGACAATGTGTGAAAATGTTTGACTTGGGTTGGAATGCTATTTTTCACTAAAGACAAGAACTTTTTTTTGACAATATGAAGGGAAACAATATTACTTGCAAGTATTGAAAATCTCACCATCCAATAGAGTGTCCTAGCAAAAGTTTTTGGAGGTGCCCAAGGTGCCCGCTCTCCTAAAATTCAAAACCCTATAACTTTTTCAATCAAATGTCGAATTTAGGAAAAAATTGTTCTCCCACAAAGGTCTTGGTACTGCCTTTCTATAGAAAGAATTTCAAAGAAGAATGTTGGAAATTGACAACATAGGAACCTGACCAAACTTTTATAAAACCCATTTTTGACACTTGGTCCTTTAGGGGTTAATGAGTCTAGGATGGGCGTGGGTAGTGTGTAATGTGCGAGTTTGAGGGGGTCATTTTATGAAATGCGGTATTTATGTCTTTGGTATAGCCAAACTATTTTGGTTTCAAATGGTTGGGTTATTGGCTCGATATTTGTGGGAGTTTGTAATTTATTATGGTATTTGTTCCATAACCATTGGAGTCTATTGATAGGGATAGTCATTAGATATGTGCCGTTGTCTTTGTATATTTGTGCGTGGTCTTCATTAATTTTAAATGTATTGTTTGATGTGAGAATGTCATTTTTGGGGTTGAATTTGGTTGTGTATATGTTTCGGAAGGGAATGATCATGGGTGGAGTAACGGACCTTGAATCACGGAGTTGTTCTTGGAGGTGGTGTGCTTGGGTGATTTCTAGGTAAAATTTGTTTTGGGTGTTTTGGTATTATTGTGATAGCTGTGCGGAGTTGTAGGTGGAGGTGTTTTGGTCATGCCATGGGAAGAGGTTTCTTTGGGGTAGCCATTTATTGTAGGTATTGTTATTGTGTTGCCATTGGCATAAGTATTGGGTATCATTTTTGGTAATTTTGTTTGAGTCGATATGCTTTCTATGTTTGTGGTCGATGATGAGATTTATGGGATATGTGGACGGGTTTTAAAGAATGTATGTTGGGGGAGGAGAAGGGGTGGGTGTGGTAGGTTGGGGGGGGAAGAAGGGGTGGGTGGGGTAGGTTGGAGGGGTGGGTTGGTGGGGGGTTATTTCTGGAATGTATGTTGTTGTTGATGGTGTCGTATGCATCTTTATGTGTGTAGGGATTTGGGTGCGTAGAGCATGGCGATGCACATGTATTAGAGCATGTGGATTAGCAAAATAGTTGTTGGGCAATACAAAGAGAGCTTTTTATTAATTTAGATGGTGTGGCATGAAATATTTTGAAGTCATTGTAGTCCATTACGTGTGTTCTATTTGGTAAAGTGATTTGGTTTAGGTTGGTGATATGTACCGAAAGGAGTTTTTTTGTAGTAGCTAGAAAAAGTGTTCGGGTGATTGGTGATCTAACGCAGTCGATTTGGTTCATTCTAGGAATGTTTTAGGCACCGCCGTATTTGGCAAGAATAGAATGTGTGAGACCTTTGTAAATCTTATCAAGTCTACCTTTGTCATTGAGTGCATTTTGTAGTTGTTCTCCAATACATCGAAGGTAAGCATTTTTGAGAGAGAAAGCTTCTAATTTGAACAAGTTTTTTGGAAGTTGGATTGTAGCATTTGACATACATTTAGGGAGGCCATACATGGTCTTTTGTATGGCTATGATTTTTTTGTCAAGTTTTTTGATAGCAAGTATGGAATATAGGACTGCATAGAAGCTATATGCAACTCCAGGTCAAAGTACTGTGTCTACCATTTTTATTTTTTGTCTCATAGTGGCCGGACACGTTATTAGTTCCTTGCATTGTTTATTAAGTTTTGTGGTAGTGACGTGAATTTTTATCTTTCATTTTAGTGAGGAGACATGATGTGTGCCTAGGTATGCATATGGTTCGTTTTGATGTAGTATGGAGATAGGTTGGTTGCGGTATTTTACATTGGCGGTTTGCATAAGTGCTTTAAATGTAGTGGGGCTCATTTTTTATTTGTTTGGACAACCCGTGGCAGCACATTTTTGGGTGCCTACATCCATACCGGACCAATTACAGAATTTGTCAATTTTATTGAGTTGAATTTGTAGGGATTTGAGTTTATTGGCTATGGCGGCAAGGTCATTGGCGTAGGCGGTTGAGTTGATTGTTACTTGTGATGTTCCAAAGGTATAGCCGTTATTTTCCTTTTGCATCCATCTTAGTAATGGTTTAAAGAAAATAATGAATAGATATGGGCATAAGGTATCACCTTGTATGGTTCCGCATTGTATGGGGATGGCTTAGGTTGTTCCAAAATATTCTCCAACATATTAGGTGGTGGAGTGAGAGTAGATATCTCGGACAAGTGTAACTGCATCTGTGGGGTAACCGAGATCATTCATTACTGCTAATAATCTTGCATGGTCAATGGAGCCAAACGCGTTTTTGAAATGAATATATAGAATGTATATGTCTTGGTTTATACGTTGAGCGTCTTTGAGTGCGGCTATTATGGTTTGTAGTTGTCTAGCGGTACTTCTCTCTGTTCAGAAGCCTTCTTGGCTATCGTATAGGATTCCGTGTTTTTCCCCATATGAAGATAGTATGGGATGTGAGTGTGCTTGTAAAGAGTTTATAGATAGTATTGGCTAAGGCTTGGTCTATGGTCTATGGTTTGGAAGCATTGAGGGATCATTTTTTTATATAGTAGTATTGTGGAGCTCGTTTCCATGACATAGGGATGCGTTTTTGTTTGTAGCACTGAATGAAGAATAGGGAGAGAAGTTCGTGGAACCTAGGGGCATTAGTTTTAGAAGGAGTTAGGAATGTGGTTTGGCCCTGGAGTTTTATTGTTTCCTAAGTTTTTGAGACATGTGCCATATATGGCATGGTTGAAGTAGGTATGTAGTGGAATTTGTGGTTCACCTCGTTTTCTATGGTGAATCCATTGAGGTCATGCCATGGATACTCTCTGACTACACATGTACATGTAGGCGGATGATCTGGTACATAGTTACATGTGGGTACGGTGGGCCTATTGTTTTTTGTTTGTTGGTTATATATCTCATTTGCAATGTCTTCAAGGCTAATTAGGATATTGTTGTATTGGTTAGTGATACAGTCTAGAGGTGGAGATTCATTGTTTTAAAAGACTCTTCTATTGATTTTCTTTGGGCTTATTTCATATAATTGTTTGTATTTAGAGATGGCTTTTTTGATGTTTTCTCTAGTGTAATTGGTACTTATTTTTGTGGCTTGTTTGTTTGCCTCTTTTGAAATTAATGCAATTTCATGTATCCATTCATTTAGTGGTATGTGTGGAGGTGGTGGAGGTCGGATTTGTATATGTCCCAGGGATTGCACTTCTTGGCAGATGGGGTGAGTAGACCATTGTGGGTTATTTTTAGTAATTTGGATGGTTTTTTGAATGGTGTGGTAGGTGGATGGTTAAATGTTGTTTCTATTTTTTAGAGTTTTTGTGGTAAATAGCCTCCTTGTTTGGATGTACTGGTTGTTAGTTGGGGTATCGGTGGAGCTTTGCATGTTTTCTCTAGTGTGTTAGAAATATTGTTTATTAGTGTGTCTAGGGTGTTACACGTTTCAAGCCATTGGTTTTGAGAGAGTTGGTCATTGTTCTTTAGGCGATTAATAAGGGAGTCTATCTTAATAGAGTTTTTCTCAAAGAACATTGTGTGGAAATCTTGCATGTTGGTTTTTGGGATGGGATTGAGTATTCGAGTACTTTCTTTGTTTGGTGTAGTCAGTGTTCTGCCGATTAATGTGTTGTGTGGGATATTTAATTAGATTGGTGAGTGGTTTGAGTTAAAACAATGTTTGTTTTTGTTGTGCATGTGTGTTGTGTATGATTGAGAGCAAGTATGTAAAAACCGTCTATTAGACTTAAGTTTTTACAGTCTTATCCGCCTTGTCTAAAGTATTGTGTGTTTGTAGGGATGTATGTAAAATTTAGGTTTCCGTGAAGTTATGCCATTGTTGATCAATGAGTTGTGGTGGGGACAATTGTTCTCCGTATTGTCTGCCAATTAATGCGACATCTCTATTGAAATCTCCACATAGCATGTATGTGTGGTTTGGATTGTTGTTGATTAGGGCGGTAATAGTATTTTTTAATATCAGTGATGAATCTGATGTCCTCCGGATGGGATGGCATATAAATGTGGATTATTAGCCATAGTTGTAAGGGTTGGTTATTAATTTATATGATTTGTAAGTATGGAGATATGTGCATTGGTGTCAAGATTTGATAATGTTGCCTGGAAATGCATAGGTTTTGTGTATGAGTGTGAGGAGGCCACCTTTGCCCGGTGTGTATGGGCGGCGTTGTTGGATGCAGCTTGTAAATGTGTGGGTATTATTGAGGATAAAGTTGTAGTTAGGAAAGATTTGTTGTATGTATTTGGTAGATTTTGTAGTTGTGAGTTTGGTGTCTTGGATGGTGCTTATAGATGGTGGGGTGTTTTTGTATGTGGTGATGTTTTTAATGCACGGGAAGGTAGTGTTTAAGGGATTGGGCATTCCATGTTAGAATGCATGTGTTGTTGTCAAATGTTTTTGCATTTATATTTAGGAGGGGATGTAAGGGGGTGGTGGAGGCGGGTGTCTATAGTCTGGTAAAGGTTTGAGGCATCTCAGTGATTCTCTAATTAGGTTATTGGAGAGGAATGGAAAGTGTTGTTGTATTAAGTTATGTGTTGGAGTGGGTTTTGATTGTGTATGAAGTCATAAAGTTTTTATATATTGAGACTCCATGTTGTAGTGTCATGGTTATTTTCCATGAAATTTGTATATGGATGTTTTGTGTGAATGTGTCTTTTGGGTGGGTTTTGTAGTTTATTTAGGAGAGTGTCTGTCCATTGTGTTATATTCAAGTATCGGGGGGATAAGAGGTGGTTACATTCTTCTAATGTGGGGTGGACGGTGATAATAAAGGCGTATAATATATGTGATGGAGGATGTGTATTATTTGTTGGATGTAGTGAGCGATATGTGAATGCAATTTTTTTAGTATTGTGTAATGTGTGGGTGTTTTTTAAGAGGGGTGCAAATGTACTAGAGATGTGTATTTTAAGAGGGGTGCGAATGTACTAGAGATGTGTTTATATTCGGGATGTAGTTTTATAGTACTTGGGTTAAAATACATTTTTTCTCTTTTCTTCTGTGTTGCGGGGTGTGTTTTTACTATGTTTGGCATGGGGCCAGGGTTTGTTTGTATGTCTCCACCTAGTAATAGTAGAAATGTGTGATGGAGTATTTTTTATTGTGGCTAAGATGTTTGTTGTTTTGTTTTTATGTTGGTTTTTATTTCCTTTTCAGTGTTTTTTTTGTTGTGTTTTGGGACATATGTGGTGTATGTTTAGAGTTTGTTTAACTTTTCTTGTTTTGATACGTGAGTTCTTATTTTTATTTTTATTTTCGTGGATGGTGTTTTTTGTGTGGGTTTTTGTGTGGTTTTAAAAGTTTGTAATGCGTGTTTTTTGGATGATTTTTGTCTGTGTGTATATTTGTGGATTTGTGTATATGCACAGATTGGCGTGTGTGTTTGTCTATGGGTAGATGTTAAATTGTGTGTTTATGTTTAGGTATAGTTGTTTTTTTGTATATGTATGTATGTGTAAATATGTGTAAGTGGATGTTTGTGTCTATGTATGTGGGGGTGTATGTATATATGAGTGTTGAAAGGTATATTAGTAGTTGTAAATGGGTCGTTATGTGATTGGGATTTTGTAGTTGCGTGTGTGTCTGTTTGGGTGTTTGTATGTGGGTGTGTGTGAATATCTTTTTATGTGGGTGTGTGTGTGGGTGTGCACATGGTATGTATGTGTTTGTGTGGGTGTTTGTATATGTGTTTGTGAGCTTGTGTGTGTGCTTATATGTGTGGGTGTTTATGTATGTGTTTTTGTATGTGTGTATATGCGTGTGTATTTGTGTATGTGTATATATGTATGTGTTTTTGTGTGTGGATGTAGGTGTATATGTGTGTGTATATATGTGCAAGTGTATATGTATGTGTGTGTATATATATGTATATTCATGTATATGTATGTGTACATGTGTTTGTATGTATATTTATCCATGTATGTGGTATAATATATTTGTTTTGAGTATCGTGAGTAATAAAGTATTGATGTAATGTATATTTATACTTTGTATGATACGCTATACTCATATGTGGTATTGTTTGGATATGTACTACGGTATCATATGCTATATGTATTGTATTCATGATGGTAAGTATTTGTTACCGTGTGGTCTTTGGTCTTCACATGTTTGACGGTGTATCTTCAATTTGTCTTGGTTTTACTCTTCCTTTGATGGCTTTCATGGCTTCAATTGTGGCTTGCATGGAGTTTTGAATGCTCTCCATTTGTACTACAAGTTCTTCATATAGTTTGTCGGCATATTCTCTATTCTCCTTCCTCATCGTCTTGTTGTACTCTCCGAATGCATCCACTAGGTCTTTCTTTGTGACGTTGGTGTTGGTGGCGGGGGGCGCATCTTGGATCTTAAATATTGCAACAATATTAACCATGGCGGTGTTGATGTCGTTGAATCCAAAGTTTTTGACTTCTTCTTGAGTAGGAGGTTTTACACCTTCTAGGCTTCTCCTGTGTAGGGCAAAGTCCACATGGTTTCCTCCAATGTTGATTGTCTTCCTCACAAATTTCCTATATACAATACGGTTAGCACATTCCACGTTTGCACTATCGTTATGTCTTTCACCATTCTCTTTATGATACCATATGGTCCTAGCGTTGTCACTTCCTAGAACTTTATGTATGGCATTGGTGGTGTCAACAACATTCATGAGAATAGGAGATGGGGAGAGGTTTAAAGTAAGGGCATCCTTCTTTGCCTATACTTCGGGTGTCATGCGGCCACCGGTGATAGTCTTTTTCACTTAAAGGACCTCGTGGTGGGTTGTGATATGGTGGAGTTGAATCTTGGAAGCTTGTTAAGGTGTGGTGGTGGAGATAAAAGCATGAGGATCCCCTTCAACTTTTTGCATCCCTGTGATCTAAAAGTCTCGGCCACGGTTGAAACTAGTGTGGAGGATATCCATATAGAGTTGATGAGCCGAGGTACGTATCAATGAGTTACTTCTTACATGCACGGAGAGATTAGAAGAGTAGCCGTGTGGTGATAAGTCTTGCACACTTTGCCAATGGCTTTGTGGTTGTCAATCATGAGTATGAAAGGCCTAAGGCCCTTAAGCAACATGAGACCATCGGCCATGGGTTTAGGTAAATGCAATTTGAACATCCCCGCCTATACTTCTTTTTGTCCTCCTCTTTAAACACTATGGCATTGAATGTAGATTGGATTAATGAGACCCGTGCCTAGTTTAATGCCCATTGACTCTAGTCTTTTAGTGATCATGTTGTAAACATCATCATGCAACACAAGATTGGTGGGAGGTTCAAAGAAAATTGCAACGTGGAAATCCAAGGCCAAACCTAAGGCTTCGTTGATCTTGATGTCTTGTGGGATTTGGGTGATGTTGTAATGTTGCCCTTCTACTCCTTTCCTCGTGCATGGATATAAAAGTTGGGGGATTTGTGAGAATGCCACCTTTGCTTCTTTTGCCTCTTTTGCTTCATTGGCTTTGAAACCTCTAGTCATCATGTCCTCAATCGTTTTGTCTCTCAAAAGTTCTTCTAATCCTTCTTCGGTTGTCAGACATTCCATAGCTTCAAAGCCTAACCAAAATTTCAAACCTTTGATTAGTGGTTCGGGTTTAGTGGGCTTACCTTTGTCCTCTTTGGCGCTTTTTCTCTTCTTGCTGCTCCCGGTCTCTTCCACATTCTTTCTTGATCCTTTCTCCTTGGGATTTATTATTTTATTTACAACCACTTCGTCAACATCTATTTCCTCATCAAAATTAATTTATCTTCTATTGCTGCTCATAATTGTGGTAGTTATTATGATTATTGAGGGATAAGAATGATGTGGAGAAGTTCAAACAAAAAGTGTGATGAGACTTACCTGGACTAGGAGAGAGGTGGTGATGTTGGCTTGTGGGGAATAGATGTCACTTCCAATATGGGCTAGCTTCTCCCTAATGGCGGCTTGATGTGATGGTATGGGCTTGTGGGTAGAATTCAGCTAGGGTTACTCACTTTTGGGCAAAAAAAAAACCTTAAAGTATACTTTTTTGGGCCAAAAAAACTTGATTTAGCCCAAATTAATGGAAAAAAAGGTTTTTCTTAAGAAAAAGTATGTTTCAAGATGAATCTAAACATGATGTATCTAATTGGATAAAAAATCAAAGCAAGAATCAACATTGATATGTATTTTAGGAGTCCAAGAGAAATATCTTGTTTTTTAGCAATAAAAGTAAAAATAAGTTTGCGATCCAGAATTTTCAATTAATTTATATGAGCACATTGTGGCGTAAATGTGTCCCAAGTATTTTGAAGTATTTAGCTTCTTAGAACTCTCAAATTAAGTATATTTGATAAATGTCATATACTTGTGACAGGTATATATTAATAAAGATATATTTACATTGGCCAAACCGTAAGTCAAAACTCAACATTTTTTAGATTCTTCTACTTCAGATCAAGGAAACTATCACATTCTAGCAATAGAATTCCAAGATTTGTCCTACATTTGCACTATGCAGCAATAAAAGGTTTGTGACTCTTTTCAAAACGATTTGTGATACTATAAATATACCACCTTCGTGGACTTTCACCTTGGTGTCTACTGTTGGGTAGAGGGGTTGAAGGTTCAAATGGGAGGAGTTCGTCTTGCTGGCTTACTCCTCCTTGGGTGATAGTCTCTCGCTTCGTCCAGGGCTCCCAGTTCGTTGTTGTGGGTGGCACCTTGGTGTTGCATTAGATGGTATCCCGGAGGTTGCTTCTTTGGCTCGCGAGGGCAAGGGCTTGGGTGGATGCTAGAGCGTAAGGATTTAAGCGAAGGTGCCCGTGAGGGTTGCTTGAGCTGGAGTTGTCTGGCTCACGTAGGTTAGGGCTATCGCCGATCGGGTGCTCAGGTTTTCCATGAGTGCGTGCGCTGGGGTTGTCGCTAATCGCGTGTTGTGCTTCTCTACGAGTGCGTGGGTTGGGGCTGTTGCTGATCGGGGATTGAGGCTCTCCACCAGTGCGTAGGTTAGGTTCGTTGTTGATCGGATGTTGGGGCTCTCCTCGAGTGCGTGGGTTGAAGCTGTCGCTAATCGAGGGTTGGAGCTCTTCACGAGCCCATGGGTTGAGATTGTCGCAGATCAGGTGCTCGGACTTTCCACGAGTGCAAGTGATGTCTTAAGTTGGGGATGTGGGGGCTTGTAGACAGCTTTGGTCGGAAAGGGGTCTTTGTCCAAGGAAAAGCGCCCTCTGTCGGGCGTGGGGGGGAGCTTTGAGTTGTCAGGGGCGGGCATTGACAATGTATATGGCGGGTCTTGTCAATGTCGTTGGGGCCTTATATAGTCTTGTAGTGTTGTTGAGGTTTACTGGGTTAAAGTCGAGGGAGGTTGTGTGCATGGGCCGTCATAGATCTTGGGATAGAGCTATGTTGATGGCGATAGGTGGTGGTCTGGGATCCTAAGGTCTGGGCTTGACGTTGACGTGAGAGTCTGAGTCGTGACGCTTTATTGCTCAGGTGTGAATCTCGATGGTTGTGTCGCAAGGGTCTAGCATGTGGAAACTTGAGTTGGGGCGTGGAGTCGATGTCGCAATGTTGTCTCTCACTTCTTATGCATGTCGGTGTCGTAGTCGCACTTGCTGTGGGTTATATTTGGTGGGGATTGTTGTTGTTGGATCTCGTGTAATTGTTGTCGTTGAGTCCTGGATGGTTGTTGCTGATGTCCACCCAAGGTGTCTTTGTTTGATTCTGAGAGTTTACGTGAGGTCGTGTCATCTTTCTTACTTACATATAATTTTTATCTAGGCGTGGAGTCGATGTCGCCCTGCCTAGATAAAAATTATAGTCGCGTTCTTTGTGGTTGTCGATATATTTGCAAGTATCAACTACTCCCACCAACTTCTTGCAATCTTCTATGCTGGATGTTGTGACACTTGCTTGGTATCTGGTTGCATTTTGATCATTTTTCTGATACGGTGTGATGTTTCTTGCCTAGGTGGATCTGAATTGGGCCTGCTACTTCATTGATCAGTTGACTTTGGAGTAATCTGTGTTGCGTAGTGAGAATGAGTTACTGCACATAATATGCAATAGTAGAGTGAGAGGAGGTGAGGGAGTATTGCGTGAGGTTTGGTGTAGACTTGGATGTGTCTTGAGTCGCCTAATGGTGCTGTGTTGCGTCCTCTCACATGTTGCACTGTAATTTTGTCTCTCAAGATCGGAGTCTTGTTGTTGGGTTGATTTTCAGGCAATACAACGTGAATGTGAAATGAATTCAAGAGTACTATGCTATAAAGGAGTGGGTGAGAGATGGCATGGTTTCTTGTATAATGTCTGCCTTCTGGTGTCACTGGCTTGGTTTGCTTGATTAACTTTGTGTGTTGTGATTTGGCGCTTCTCTTGTTGTGTATACCTTTGTTGTTCGTGTCTGAACAAGTCTTGCATTCAATTGTTAAAATGAATTAACATGTAAACCCTAAAATATATGAGTAGATACAAAGAGAGAGGAGTTGGAAGGTAGCCTGTTTGGGTGATTGGTTGCTGTTGGGTGGCAGTATTGGAGTGTCTTTGGCAGCAATCTTTGATTGTTGAGTGTGTGGATGGGCGAGAAGGAGATTAGTGGAGGATTTTGCAAATCTAAGTTTCTAAGTCTAGATCTGGTCAAATTGAAATGTGAACGGTGTGGTGAGCAAGATCTATATGCCAACACAAAATAGCTCGCTTACATATATTACTTCTACATAAATCTTGCTCACTTTCACTTTCAACTGTTCACGAATTCCAGATCTTGACATTTGAGCCTACTCCAACAACACATTGCTTCCCCAAAAACCTCCGTTGTGGATCTAGAACATACAAGGGCTTCCAACAAGTTCAGCCGCTTCTCGATGCTTGCAACATATCTCTAGGAACTAAGTCTTTCCTCCCTCCTCACCACAAAACTCAGAGCTCCTTACTTAGCCATCCGATAATCGTTGCCTTCCTTCCGGCGGGAATAATTTTTGCATTGACATATCATCTGTGAAGAAAACATTTATACATGATTATTGATGGTTTTTTTTACTTTTGTCTACTTGATTGTATATGAAAAACTTATACAAATTGAAACAAAGTCTTGTATGTGATAAGAGCGATCAACAATCACAAAACAATGAAGAATCTCTTAAAGACAAATTTCAATCAATAATTTAAGACCATAACCATTTTGCATGTGTATGAAATACAACATAGTATGCGGCATGGTATTCATTGTATTTGGTGTATTTGATGTATATTGTGTTGTATTCCTAGCTTTTCCATGAGTTCCTTACCTCTAAATCATGATCCAATTTTTGCACAGTGTTCATGTAAAATGTGCGCGAATTTGAACTTCGAATTTCACAAACTAATTCTTCATGGACTTCACGCAAATTGAGTTTTTAACACCTTTAGAGTCCCATTTTGGGTCCCGTGGCCACTAAACGGTGAAGATGGCTTAAGGTTGGATGACCTGTAACCACCAACTTAAGCTTGTTGACCTATTTATAGCGTTTGTATACATGGTAAGACATTTTTTGGAAATTCAAAATAGGATTTCATAAATATTGCAATTGTCGTGACCATTTATTTCTTCATTTTGAAATTGCTACAAATTTTCAAAGTGGATAGTAAGCCGTGACCCATTCTCGACATACAAAACTCTCTATTTCCACAGTAGGCTGTACTAATGACCACTTTTGCCACTTTTGCAAGAGACTAAAAACCGAGAGCTTTGAACCAATCATAAACTGACACCCAATCATAACTGACTTCCTAAAATTTCGGAAATGGGGTGGGTGGGTGGTGGTTTTGGTGCACGTTAGGTTGTTGGTTCTGGGGTTCGTGGTGGTGATAGGTCATCCAACCTTAGAACGGAGGGAACAACCGATAAGAATGGTGCAGGTTCATCCAGAATCATGTTATGGTAGAATGGTGCAGGTTCATCCAGCTCCAGAATCATGTTATGGTAGAATCAACATCCAGGAATCAACCATGCTAATTCGGTTCAATCCACGCCACATGTACCGACACCACCAGTCAACATTTCGGTTCCCCCTATACAACTTTGTCAAAACATGTTATTGTTTTTTATAATCTAGTTGCTCAACTTGAAAGGGAGGCTGAAGATTCTAGGGTGTAGTAGTACGGGGAAATTCCATTAACCTGGTGCACACATCACACAACGAACTGGGCTCCTTGGCCATGCATCAACTGGAGGCATTTCCAGGTTTAGAATCCTGGTCGAATTACCAGGTAAATTCGACCAGATTGTGAAGCAAGACGTGACAAACGATGCGGAATAAGACGAAACGCAGCCTAAAAACCGCAGTGGAAGGAGGCAGGGCTGTTGACGACGAGGCCACCTCAAATCGTCAAAACAAAGGTAAAATAACAGCAGAAAACTACGTACCTTTCTTCAGACTGCATGTCACGTGGAGGTTTCACACTCACCTACCGTAGCGGTTAACTCTCTGGGCCAGATCCACCACACTTGGTTAAACAAACATTTGAAAGAACAATGGAAGGGGCAATCACGAGCTAGCTGCTCCCATGTTGGTCTGGACCAGAGTGCCATTTTTGCTGCATGCATTGAGAGGAGAGCTCTCATTTGCTAACAGTAAGAGTTACTGATGCGCTTCCAGATGCACTAGGCTGACTCCAGTCAGTTGATGACCCATCATCAAATAGATCAATTCCAGCGTGAAAGAGAATGAATGGTTTGTTCGTCGCTCTGGTTTCATTCTGTTGCCACAAGACCAAAAACTGGCTGCTGCGTTAATTGGCATCAGAATGTCACGTTGCACTGATAAATGACCACGAACAATTGGACAGGAGAAAAATGGCCACGGAAGTTATCGTTTCCACAACATCCGAGATTGGCTGGATTGGTGTCGAAGTTTGTAATGAAGAGATGCAAGGAGAGGCTTAACTGAGGGTTAAGCTTGTGTGCAGAATCATACACTGATCATACACGTCGACTGCCCTAGATTCTTATGCCAATGATATGATCACCTTCCTTGCTAGATTCTTCCAACGTCAGGATTCTCCCACCGTACAGATAGATAACCCCTCCGAAGCCATACAGGTAGAGTACTCCAGCTACTACAACAAACAGGTGGCCACTGCCCTTTTCGGAATTCAGGATGCAGCTCCGAAGTTGCTACGTTGAAGAACTACTCCTCGTTAAAGAAAACGCCTCCAATGTGAATCGCTCCGACAAAAGTCAAGGATTCAGGTCCAAGCTGGGTCACACCTGGTGCATGGTCTTCTGTGAAGATATATTGTGTGGACCGAGGGTCACAAGCTTAACCCTCATGACCAGCACATCCACATGGATTTGTTGACATTTTTTGCAAGCGTTCTTGCGTGCTTCCTGGGCACCTCTCCTAGTCTTTTCATGCGGATTTTCTGGAATCTCTTCCGCGCGGGTGGACTTGGGATGGATGGATGGATGGCAGGCCTTCTTGTGTGCCTGAAAACCTGCAAAAGAGAGAATTAATCAGGACAATAAAATCTAACGAACGCAATCTAGTGCTACGTGTTGGAAGCATACAATTGATTTCTCTCAAATTCTTCAAGTCGGTACGGAGAAGCTTCCATTCTGCAAAAGTCCCATACGTAAATGCAAGTACAAGTAACATTCCGAGGGAGCCAAAACTCTCTCTCAACACCTGAATCCAAAACCCCAAAAATCGTGCAGCCCTAGCACAATCTATTAAACTATGAACAACCCCCCAAATGCAGCTAGCTTCAGGAAAATTCTAGGAAATATCAGATATTACACTTGTCGCACCACACACACTTGGCATTCTGAAACCCCTGAATCAAACCGTAAAATGTACATTAACGTGACATCACGAGAAGAAACTAGCCATCGAAGATACATGCACTGTATGACCCCAGTACGATTCATATTTGCAATATGCTGTTGCAGAGTGAGAATGAAGCATTTGGTGATGAGGCACATTGATTCAGAAAATCATCGCAATTTCAGATCATTACAATTCTCAGACGCTAGCTGCATCGGAAACCTCAGAAATGGGTCAAAATGACAGATTCACAAACGTTTTCAAACGCACACATTACACTCCCATGATAGACATAAAATAGACATGGGAATTAGCACCTAAAATGATAATTTCTTGTACAGGTATGAGGGTATGGGTCCATCTGCATTACAACCCAATTTATCAGACAATCCCGCTTAGCATCCTCCCCACCAAATTCCAATTAGCAACTGTTCCAGCCCAGGAAAGGCCTAGACCCTAAAGTAACTCTAAATCCTATAGTAAACCTAAACCCTAAAGAACAGGCAATAATTGTTCCTGAAACATGCTCCTGGAAATGGAGAAACCCTGTAATGCCCACAACCGAATTCAAAATATGTTACGTCACAACCCATTATAAACCCGAAACCTTAAACCCTAAACCCTAGTCACAACCCATATCACAGCAAAAGGAGTGGAACAATTTGCCTACCACCGCATACAACAACAATAGAATCATCTAAATGCGAAGAGCAATCTGAAACCCTAACATTAACCCTAAACTACATACGTGAGGAACCCACAAGTTAGAATACAGTCATGGTGGCTCTACAGTGATTTATTGCATGTAGCTATCAAAGTGGAAGGGAAAAACACTTCAAGGGTTTTAGGGATTAGGGTTTCAGGGCCAAGTAGTTAGTGACACAGCTGAGACAAAACCAAAAGTAGTTTCTCAATTGCTACCACTCTTCCTCCAACTTGTGCTAAAATCTTAACTCTTTGAGAACAAGTGATCATTATTGGGTTGTTTTGGGCAGGCTAACCCTATATAGCAAGCACTACACACCACCTTCGAGGAATATTTAGAAGCGAAACAAGATGAGCGTCTATCGGGACCGGCGCCATGAAAATTGATGCAAGCTTTGGCGAGCTACAATGATTTGTGTGAAATGGGGTCACAATGAAATATACCCTCTATGTAGATGATGTTTCACATGATCTAATACTCTCGTGGCCTTATGAGCTCATCGGCCTTAAAAGGTTAATAGAAGTATTATGTCAAATTTCAATATTTAATTCTTCAAATTTGGATTTGATCCATGACCTAAAATTTGGAGAAGATTTGAAAACCAATTTTTTTTATTTTTTTAAAAATAATTTTTGTATTGTCATTGATATTTATAGACCTCTCGTGCACAAAATGGTTGTACGGGTTGTAGATGTTTTTTACAATATAAAATCTTTCTAAACAAAATATAAGTAAAATTTGGTGGCTTAAAAATATTAAATCCAAAAAAGTAAAAAGAACATCCCGATTTCAATACTTGGTATGTAAATAGCTGAAGTAATTACAAAAATTGATTTACAATCCAATTTATGATAGACGATAAAGGCTTTGATAAGGACATTATGGTATATTTTGAATTGTCAATGGAAAGCTTGTATTGGAAGGAATATGCTCATTTAAGTTAAGTAGGTAATGTAGAATTTTGAAATCCAAAAATAAAATTAAAAATTAAAAATGCTTGATTTCTAATTAGAATTTCTACATTTGTACGATATAAGTTACAACCACATAGCTAAGTTTAAATTTTAAAAATATGATTTTATCATAAATCAAAATATGTAGAGCAGCTTAAAAGCATCCAACTTCATAATTGCATATCTTCCTCATTAATACTTTTAATCTTTTAATTCTTCTTGCATTTGATATTGTAGGAAACCTTCATACTTTTGGAGGGAAAGTGACCATCTATTGTTTGTACAAAGAGTGTTGCTAATTTTTTTAACAATTTCCATTATTAGGCGTAACAGAATAAGTCTTCATATTTTATAAATGCAAAAAAACCAACATTTGGATGACAAAACTTCAAATTTACAAAAGAAAATTCAAAGGTTATTATGAATATAATTATCACCAAATCTGTAGAATGTTTAGAAACTATCTTTTATCCGTGACATCGATTATAATATGAAAGTGGTTCCACAATGCACATTGTAGAATTCAATTCAACTAAAACTTAATCAGTTTTTACATTGAATTAAGAAAAATGAAGCCATGGAATATCAACATGACTAAATATAGGTACAAAAATGTGAGTGGAAGTGGAAGTTGTTTGTTTCAAAGGCCATGTTCTAGTATCTAACCACCTTTTGAGACATACACCTTTAATTGAATAGTAGATTAGCTTCTAATCTACTATTAAAATTATCTATGGCATATGTTACGCGGGACATTTCGTAGGATTTAAAAGAAAATAAGCACTCAAGAGTCCTAAAGTGGGATTTTGCAAATCTTCGGTATCTTCTCATGATTGCACTTTGCATTTTTAATTCTTCAATTGTTGTGTGAAGATGCAAGAAGATAAGAGCTTTATGAATTTTTTTCTTGTCTTACCTATAGGCGAAAAAAAATGGATGCCATCTTAGGTGATTTCTATGAAGGCAAACTTGTTATAAAACTACATCAGTAAGTATAGATTAAGATTTTTTATAATTGGAGATGGAAGTAAAAATTGATTAATGTTTTTCCTTTATTTTACACTAGAATGAGCGGTATTTGAAGAATTTTTGGTGAAATATAGTTAGGGTATTTGAAAGTTCAAATTAAAATTGAAAATAAAAATAAAAATAAGAGTGGAACAAGTGAATGAGAGTAGGAGTGGAGTGAAGAGACATGTTTTGACGCAAAAGAGCCAAGTGAGATATTCATCATCAATTTTGTAGTCATGTAACCCCCATGGTAATCAACCAAATCCATAACAGACACATATAGATTGGTGTATATCCAATCCACTTCCATCCCATTACCACCCATTCACCAATCCAAATGTAGGTTTTTTGATAGTCATGACCCCTTACTTTTGGTTGGTGCTTATTAAAGTACTTGGTGGCGGCCATTGGCTATACATGACAACACACACTTTGAAAATTCATAACTACCCTATGCGTTGGTTGGGTTCGTACATAATTAATTCGAAATGAAGATTGTCCAAAAGTTTTGGAAAATAGACGAGATTTGTGTGAGGTGATACCCATGTACTACCAAGGTCATACCCATGTAACATTTAGGTGATACTCATGTAGTACTAAGGTGATACATGTTGTGTCCAAACCATTGTGAATTGGAAAAATAATCCATTTGGGAAGGAGTGTCCAAACCGGACCTATGCGTACGGTAATTCACATTTCATCAGAAAAATATGATATCAATTAGGTTGAAATTTTAATTCTACTGGCTATCACTGAAATATAATTGTAATATTTGTTCTCCTCTTCATATATGAACATTGCTTACCTCCTTGGATATAGAGGGTTTTACCTTATTTCGAGTGTAGCACATTAGAAACGATGGAAATTGTAAAAAGGAAACGTGGCTGTAATTGTGAATTACCCCTGGGAAAATTGTGAATTCTAAATGTGGCTACAATTCACAATTAATTCATCTTGTGCATGAGATGGTGAAAAGTGAAAATTGTGAATTACCAGGGGGAACATGAGCACCTGGCAAGGGCTAAAGTAATTGATCACCAGAGTAGATTCCTGCCTGTTTGTCATAAGTTACAATTTTATTGAGCTGACCATGTCAAATTTGGGTGCAAGGCATTGAACATGCCAGTGCCAGAACATGCAAGCAATAACATGGAACACATATTTCAACTCATTCCCAGGTAAGTATTCTCATCTCCAGCGAAAAAGGCATATCACCTGGTTTTGCTTTGATTTTTCCACAGTACCCAGCTGGCTGGATTTTAACAGTCTCAGGGATCACCACATGGGGTGATTATTATCCTTCTTCTTTCCGGATTTGGGAGCCTTACTTTGGGCCCAATAATGCCCCCAAGTTGGCCCACTGCCCCTTGGTAAACCACCATCCAGGACAAACCTCCCAATATCCACCTCCCTCCCCCATTTCAGCTCTAAACTTAGCAAGAGAACCAAATTAGGGAATTCTTTAAAACGTCGTTATTGAATACATTTTTTTGTATTTATCTTACTGATATCATCATCATGATCCATGGATGAATCATATTGAGAATTATGTTGATAATAATGTGGTTGGTTTATTGTTTGAATTATTTACAGATGGGTTATTAGTAGCATTTGTTATGTGTTACTTTTTAATTCTCTTTCTTTTTTCTGTTTTTGATTTATTTTTTTTGGGCACACACAAGTTGTTGTATTGGCGACTTGCGGCAATCAAGAATTGAACCCCCCAACCACTCCATTTGGAGATACAACCACTCCATTTAGAGACACATTGGGTATCTCCCACCATCACCTTGGTGGTTTAGGATCATCTTGGACCAATTACTTTTCGATTATGGATGATGTGCTATTGATGACGATGAGATTCCTTGGAAGGATGTCGAGGTTCTAAAGCAAAACATTGCCACATCAAGAGTACAGTCCACCCTCTTTTAACATTACCTCTTCATATGTTATGATTCATATATGTTATGCAACTTTCGCTCCCTAAAAATTTACACTACCAAGTGTTATATGTTAAGTGTTATGACATGCGCTGCTCCTTCCTTTGTTAAATTCACTTCTATAAGTGTTAAAGTTGGTAAAAACCGGCAAAATTATGGGGCAATAGATAGGAGCAAGGGCACTAAAACGGTTTGTAGGCAAAAATATTGGCCCGGTAAAATGTAGTTTAGGGTTTAGGAAGATTGTTGTGGACAAAAACAGTCCTGATGGACTAATTTTGGTTGACAAAAATGGTCGAAAACTTGATAGGTATTATTTTCGACATATGTTATGGTTTTTCCCGCTTCGGATTATTAACATTCAAAGGGGGTGGACTGTTATGTGGAAGTGGGCCCCAGAAAATAGCACAATCCGTTGAATGGCACCCATGACTGGCCCCCTCAATTGTGGCAGGTGCCTGCTTCTGCTTCCTTGTCTGTGCTCTGCTTGTGCTTGTGCTTGTGCAGGCAGGGCTTAAGTTCTGATGAAGAATCAATTCATTGCTGAGGCGACCTTTGACTCGCGTCAATCACAACCTTTCTAAGAACCCCTTTCATTGCCCACATTACTCAGGGCTCCCATTACAAGGGGGCTGCCTTGATTCCATTTTAGTTTTCTTTATTTTTTGGCACAAGAAAGGCAAACTTAACTTGCAAAGAAGAAACAGAGATTCCATTTTTCATCTCCGCCTTTTTCCCTTCCCCTTTTCAACTGATTGCCTTTTTCATGGATTTCAGTTTAAAGTCTCCCGGCCAATAACCGAGAAGGTAAGCAATGTGCATATAAGGAGAGGAAAAAGAATAATACATTTTACTTTTTAGTGACAACCAATAAAATAGCAATTTCAACACAAGTATTTTCATTTTTGTCTGATGAAATGTAAATTAGTTATGAATTTTTAAAGTGTGTTGCCATGTTTAGCCGGTGGCTACCAATAGGTACCCCCGATAAGTCCGACCAAAAGTAAGGGGTCCCAACTAATAACAACCCTTCATTTGGATTGATGAATGGGTAGTTATTGGATGAAAGTGGGTTGCACATACTCCAATTTTATAGATGTCAATTATGGGTTTTGGTTGGTTACCCAGTGCTAGTTTGCGATAGTTTCCTTCACTTTGCACCCTAAAATTGGATACATTTTATTTCTCATTTGAATATACCACAAATTCCATCCATTTTTGTCATATTCAACCATGGACATCCATGTGCTGATGAAAGTTGGCAATTAAACAATAATTTTTGGTACAAAATGGAGCCAAGCATAGGATTTTTAAATATCACAAAAGCCCATTCGATTCATATAGCTAGGGGGGAAGGGATTGGACCAACATGATATTATCTTCAAAGAAAGGATTGAGGTGTACTAGGTGCATCTTTGGCTCATTACAACAAAGAAATGAGTACATGGCGGATTAATTGGGAAATTTAACAAATATAGGAGGAAAACTTGCTTTTTTTTAATTGATTTTTTTTTTAATACAAATGATGTTTATGTTTTTGCCAATTCACCTCTGGAACTAAACAAGATCTATTATGACACAGTCAAAGTACTGGACTAAATTGAATTATCCTTTAAGGCCTTGATTCTATTTTTCTAATTAAGATGACTATTGAATGTGACGAATGTACTATTGCACCTGAGACTCGTACTATTTCTAAATAGTAAGAGTCTAAAAATGAGTCTTTTATTAGGAATCAAATATTCTTCAACGTCAATCTCACAATCACCTAATTGAAGTGCAACATCTGTTTTTGTGATGTTTCTTATGTTTTCAATAGATTTCATGTTTCACCTGACACATCATTATGAATGGGTTTTCATGGCTCTTAGAATTGCATATCTACACTTCTTTAGGAGATGATACATGAATATAATATGGAAATCTTCAATGAAAGATGGATTATTTTATACCTAACTATTTTTCACCACGATGGTAATAAATTTAGACCTTATGGAGTGCAAAATTTTGAGTCCAAGAGAAGTCAAAGGTTTTTTTTAGGATCCTTTTCATTTTTTCTTTACACTACAATCTTTCATGCCACGTTGTCAACTTTCATGAAAATTTAACATCCAAAGAGCTAAAGTCTCGAGATGGGCTTTTGTGAATCTTGAGCGCATCTAGAGGAATAGAAAAAAGAATCCAATTCTTTAAAATATATTTGATGATGCAAGAAGGTAAGAACCACTCACAATCACTTAAGATGACCTAACTCTTAAGGAAAAACAATCAGGTGATTTTGGTTGAAGGAAGGATTTCCAAATTTTTGCTACATTTGTCTACTTAATGGGAGATGCTTTACCATGGGTGAACCTCTACTTCGGCACCTCCATGCTGAATTATTAATTAAAGTGAGAAAAGGCCATTTGGTATCCAAAACAAAAATAAATCTTTTTTAGCAAGAAATCACATGTTACTATATTTAGCACATTTGACAATTGTGGGGCTTGAATCCAAGACCTTGGGGTTCTAAATCAAAGCCTCCATGCATGCACAACATTGAAGGGAGGTTTTCCCAAACCCCACTCCCCTTTGATGTCTTCCAACGTGACAAAATCTGTAAATATAGAGTTTCTCTAGTTTTGGCAATTTCATTAAATATTTTCCCACTTAATTTGGCAAGCATTTTTCTAATTGATAATCGCCAAACTAGAGGTTCACCTACGGTATATAAGTCAATAAAATGACTTGAATTGATATTTATTTTTTTCAACTTTCATACTCTAGTATAAACTTATTTTTTATTAAGAAGTCAAGGTTTTCTTACCATGTCGGATAAGGTAAGAAATTAAATTCCTCATAAATAAAAGATATTGTACCTAGTAGTCACTTTTGGCACCTCTCCATCAAAAGAATTATTTTTCTTTGACGCAATGATTCGGATACAATGGGTATCACCTAAGTATTACATAGGTATCACTTAGGCATTATACAAGTAGCACCTTGATATTACATGGGTAATCACCTAGTCAAAAATTTATATTTTCCAAAAAATTTGGACACTTTTGATTTTGGATCAACTATGTACAGTACAAAAGTGATCACTACGTAGGATATCTTAATTTCTATTTTTAAAAAAATTGTTTCCAAAATAATTGTGAACCTTTTATCTCATTTAAATCATAAATTTATAAACTTAACATGGTTGATAATAATAAATAATCAAATTAAATAATTAGATTGAAAATTTTATATTTTTTGAGGTCTTAAAATTTATATATTTTCAAGACATAAACTTCTATCAAGAAAATGGATCATGATAAAATTAATATGTGATTTGGAAAATATTCAACCCCTCTTTGTTATAACAAATATTTTACTAAAAGAAGAAAAGAATCTAGAAATATCGGTCAAAGGTCTGCCAAGAGCTCTCCAAACATTTGATAAACACCTCACATGTTTGATGTCATCAAAATTTGAGTGAGTTGTGGCTATTTGAAAGCTACAAATAAAGAGAAGCATTAACGGGCCGCATATGTAAATTCATAGTACAAGCCTTTCTAATACTCCAAAAATGATCAGTTAAGTTTTCTACAACAACTTTGTTAAATATCCGTTTAATAAAAAATTCAAATGTTGTACATTTTCTCTACTTCTAAATATTGGTGCACCAAGTAATAACATCGTGTACACTTATGTAATGGTATTAAATTTGGACCTTTTGAAATGCAAGATTCAACACCAAGTGAGGGCCGCTTCACACTTGGTGGCCAAGTCGAGAGGCCGTCGATTTCCACCAATGAGATAGCTAGAATGGCCAAAGTCTGGACTTTGGGCCTTCACACTTGTGCCCAAACTCCAAAGGCCGTCGTCCTACATGGCAACACTTTTGAGTTGTTTTGGCGCCAAAGCGACGGCCTCTCGAGCAAAACTTGGGTTGCCCATTTTAGTTGACCCAAACTACAATCGAGAGTCCATCGAATTTTTAATTAAAATAACCAAAAACTGACAAGATCTAGACCGTTAGATGAAAGAGACCGATTTTTTTGGCTGATTTTTATTGGCTGATTTTTTTGGGCTGATTTTTTTCAGAGTAATGATATGGGGTTTGGACATTGGACTTGGCCTTTGGGGCTTCACACCACGACCGGCCAAACCTTCAATCTATATTATTTAATGTATTTTTTTGGCAAAAAAATTTGGCCTCTCGCCATAGTTTGGCCACTCATTTTGACGGTCGGCCTCTCGACTTGGGCATAGTGTGAAGCGGCTCTGAAGTCAAAGTCTATCAATTCCCTCCATGCACAGAGGAAAAATGATGTTTTTATCACTTCAAATGCAATGTTCTCAACACCCTGGAGTCAAATGTTTTTTTAAAAAATTGGGCACTGGTTTTTTGATGTGTAAATTAAGATCCTATGATTGCAGATGAAAAAAACATGATTTCCTTTTGTTTTATACCCTTTGCACTAATTCCAACTTTCAAATGGGTTACTGGTGGATGTAGGAAGGTATTTGATAGGAGTATGGGATTTTATAGGATTTTTTTTATTTATTTTTTTGACACAAGCAAAGAGAACATTTAGTGCGAAGGGAAGAGGGAGAAAGAACAAAGCACCAGGCAGACCCCGCCAGGGCCGAAGATTTTATAGGATTTGTCATTTGCCAAGCCATGACCTTTTGTTGATTGGATAGGGCAATTATTCCATATATTGGTTTAGTTCAGAACCGGATGGACTTGTTTGAGCAATCCTGGTGGCATGTAGTGGTTTGGTATTACAATATTGAGCAACCAAAGTTAGGAAAAAAACAATTCTACAAGCCCTACTGTGTGATAGATAAGGTGCTTAACATTGTTAATCCTTTAACGCCTACGAGGTCCTAGCAGGGTCATTTTTTGTGCTTTTTTTCTTGTAACTATTTCTACAATACTCTATCATCTCTCGAGTACTCTGAACGCATTCTAAGCTCTTCATTAGCTTTCCAAATGTTACATTCCAATCTCTAATCCATGCAGGCATCAATAAACTACAGTGATTTTCATGAAATGAAGTTGTAGATTTTTTGTGCTTAAATGTACCCACTCTGTAAATGATTTTTTACCTAATCTACTACACTCGTAGATTTTCTCTGACTCTTGTGGTCCACATAGGCGTTAAAGGGTTAACCCCTGAATTTCCTTGACAATTTCACACCCAAAACACTTCAAAACTATTGATTATAGTGCAATGAGTATGAAAGGAAACAAAAAATTGCATTTCTAGTTTTAACATTAGGCCTCATTAAAAACTTAATGAAAACCATATCCACAAAATTTTATCAACTTTGATTGGGCGGATTGTAAGATTACAGTGTTTGAAGTATTAAAAATGGTTCATTGTCATCCTTGCGTTGAGTGGATCAACAGACTTTGATTTCACTCGGTGTCAAAGTTTTGCACCACCCAACGTCTAAGTTTAATATCATCATGTTGATCATGATATTAACTCCTTGTACACCAATGTTTAGAGGTAGAGAAGGGGTGTACCATATTCAAAACAATTGTGCAAGGAGTGGAGGTTCAAAAAGTGTCAATTCACATTTTAATTATTAGGGAACAAAATATGTTCTAGAATGATAATCCTAGAGGTCAATAAGAAGTTGTACAACATGTAATTTTAAATTTTAGGGAACAAAATATGTTTTAGAATGACAATCCGAGAGGTCAATAAGAAGTTGTACAACATGTCTTGCAGTAGGAAAAATAAAATGTGAAAATATGATGATTTCAAAGTTTTATGTGGAACAAGAAGAAGTTTTTTTGGTGAAAATCTTTGACTTGGAATGATATGCATTTTTTCACTAGTGACAAGAATTTTGTTTTTACAATATGTAGGAAATATTATCACTTGCTAGTATTGAAAATCTCAAATTTACTAGAGTGTCCTAGCGATAGTTTTTGCAGTTGCCCGACGCGCCTGCACTCGACAATTTTTTCTTTAAGATGGAATAATTTTTTTCTATGAGTCCGATGAGATTAAACATTATATTGTAGCATACCTCTTCTCTTCTTGCATCTCTTTACAAAATTTAAAGAATTGCAAATATAAGTTGCAAATATGGGAATGTGCCCAAGATTTGCAAAATCCCACCTCGAACTTTTTTCATTGAGGTATTAACAAATAAATGGTCTTGATTGAACTTTTTTTTAGATTTTATTTGATTTTCTTCTATTTTTTTCTCCCCATTTTAGGCATTTACACTTAATCTTGTGGATTTGGAAGAAGTTGGTTTTTTCTAGTTCTCTCTTGTAGAGAAGTATTAACATGTCATGTTGGATAGCTATTGTGTTTATATTTTTTAAGGTATTTTCAATAGAATTGGTTGGTATTTTGAATTTTAAATTTTTCCTCAAGGTGAGTCATACGTGGGATATGCTCTATTGCTCTAGCACATGATGTAATGATTATGAGAGGATCAACCTCCATTTTGTGCAATAATGTTGTTGATAAGAAGTTTGTATTTGTTGGTTTAAATTTATTTTTATATAGATGAAGATTTAGACTTATTCAAACTTGAGAGTTAAAACCACCAAGTTCTTCGGTTCCTAACAAGGATAGACCACCAGGCTCCTATCTAATAGTTAAAGACTAAACAAATAATAATATTAAAACTAGAAAGAAGGGCTTTCATTATTGAAATTATAAGTGATGTTTTGAATCTCTCAAATGAAATTTGAACAAACAAATGAATTTTATTCTGAAACCAATAGTTGTTAAACAAAAATAAAATTGTATTACAATTATATATTAAAAAAAAAAGTCAACCATACTAAGGGTCTATTCGCACCTGGAGGTACATGGGGTATTAAGGCGGTGTTAGGAACATATGGTTTCGCACCAGAAATGGTGTTAGTTGTAGAACTGACATGGCAAGGATGAAAATATGAGCTGGATAGTGGAGGTAGAGCAAAGGTAAGGCAGTGGTTTGGATTTAGTGGAGGGGATATAAGTGTTTTTAAAATCTTCATAAAATGAACATTGTGTAGAACAAAATCTACCAATCATCGCAAGTTGGTGAGAGGTACCAATTTCAGCCTTGAAGGTCACCTTAAGATATTTGCCAATACTGTAGCAACTTAAAGTGTCAAGTATGGGTTTTGTTTTTAGTGCATGATGCATGGGTAAACAATTCCCACAATTTTAGATCCATCCCCAAAGCTCCTCTTCAATGTGTCAAAAGAAAATAGCTAATGACCATGCAAATAGTGGTTGGAGTGCGAATGCCTTCATTCCTACCACCCCTCACAGCAATGGATGGAAACTACTCAAACCAATTCTCAGTTAACTAGTATGAATAGGTCTACAAGTTTTGAGATAAAATGAAAATAGGAACCACCAATGGTAGGTACATACCTCCAGGTGCGAATAGACCCTAAGAGTTCATGAGTGTCGATGCCAACAAAAGAAAAAAATAGAAAAAAAAAACAGAGAAGGTAAGACATACTCACAAGAAAACGTAATATTCTTCTAGTTCATTTTGTTCTCAGAAGAACAAGAGAACAACTTATTCATAAGCACCCGGTGGAACGCCATCGTAATATACTTTTCCTTTATCTCAATGTCACATCACAGTTTGCATAACAAATAAGCATGGTAACATTGCACCAACTCCAGGCAAGTTGTGCTTAAATTTTTTTTCCGAGCAAGACAAAGTTGATGAGACATGGATATGGACTTCTCGGGACAAACCATGTGAGGCTTTTGAAAGCTTTCCAAGGGCAGATGCTCCCAAGCTTAGTGCAGCTTGGTAACACCTCTCATTTGGAATGTGCAGGACATGCAATCAGCTGCATCACAAAAATATCGTGGAAGAATCAACTCTAACCAAATCGGGTGTAAACCATTGCATCCATTATTTTATTGTCGTGTTGAATCCTTCAATTTTCATTGATCTTGCATGACAAGTTTGGATATTGAGTGGTGTCACCCTATGTATTGGTCGGTTTTGTACACAATTAATTCATATTGGGGAATGTCCAAATTCTTTGGAAATTCAAGAGATTTGTCTAGGTGATACTTGTGTAATGCCAATGCGATATGTGTGTAATATCTAGTTGATACACATGTAACACCTAGGTGATACCCATTGCATTCAAACCATTGTGATTTGGAATAATAATTAATTTGGCAGGGAGGTGCTCAAATTGACCGATGCATACCGTAGTAAACATGAATTGTGAGATTTTGGTGGTGGGACCACAATGAGCATACAAAAGATGACAACATTTCCTTTAACCCTTTGAGGAAGATGGTGACGGTTTGACCCCTCTTTCAAGCGAAGATTTTTTTTGTGGTCTTGCTCATTCCTAATTTTCAACTACTCAACCTTACATGTGCAATACATGGGGTGATACTTAGTGCAGAGGCTACGGTCATACTTAAAAGGATAATCACTTTGAATGAGATGGGCACTTGGAAAGAGCTAACCAAATACAACACGGACAAATGTAGGTCTGCAAAACAACAACAAAAGGAAGAAACCTTCAAAAAATCATGGAGTGTTGGAAAGATCTTTTGTCGCTGTGAAACCAACCTTCACTGGAATATAGTCCTATACAAGGACTTTCTTCCCCATGACCTTGCTAACAGTTATAGATCCTTTTGTTTAGGGCTTTCTCAACCAAACTTGCCAGTGAAGCATTTTGACACTCGTATCCTTTCTCTTGTGAGTGAATATTTCTTACAGCCTAATTCGTTAGTTTCTGTTCTTGACGAGTTAGATTTTAAAGAAATTATGGTTGCTACTAAATTTCATGTTGATGATATCCACCCTGCCATCGTTTGCGACTTAGAGGGTGCAGAGAAAGAGGAGAGGAGCATCGTTTGATGACTCGATGTGAGAGGAGGAGCCGACCCTTCTTCCCGTTTCATTGCAATTTGCTTCTGATCTTCATGACCATGCAAATTTTTAGGTTAGTAATTCTCAAGGATAGAGATCTTCTTTGGCTAATCAGAACCTTGGTCAAGCTCTGGTTCATTTGTATTGCTCCTCTCATGACGCTCTTCCCTCTCAAGACATTTATCATCTTCAACATGCAGGTCGTCAAGTTCATGTTGACATGCACGAGGTTCTTCCCCTCTTGACGCACCCCTCTTCTGAGCATTTTGTGGAGTTTTATTTTGCTCATGAGCGCGATTGACACTTTTCTTTCTTGAAGCTCTTTGCATTATCTCCTATTAGAGTTTTGCTTAGGATTTTCTTGTTTTACTTCTTTGATCTTTGCTTGGTTGTTGTTTTTTCTTCTCTTGCTAGTTGTCATTGCTCTAGCCTTTGCATGTGGCTCTTGTTGTGTTTGGGCTCTTTGCCGGTTTGCTAGTGGCCTTCGCGCTTCTTTGTTTCTAGGGTTTCTTTTAATATATTCCAAATCAGGTCTTTTCAGCTCACTTCAAATGTAAACAAGTTGAAGTTTCAAGTGTGCTATATTGTGAGGTAAATTTCAAGCCGAGCAAGGGGGGTAGAGAAACCTTACATTAGATGTACACATGTAAAAAAAATTCAGTTCCAGTTTTTTAAATAAAGGAATTGACATATAGTGTTGGATTTATATATAATATCAACCACATGTAGGCCCTCCGTTGACATTTAGTGTTTTTTTTAAATATAGTGTTGCCAATATTGGATGCTATTGTTGGTGTAGTGGAGATGGGGTACAAGTACAAAAAGAAGACGAACTCCAGTCTTCATTTAAGGGGGCCGGAGTAATTAAAGTGTTTGTTTGTTCCACCACTAAACCAATGTCACAGTACATGTACACCAAAGGTAAACACCACGAAATGTCCAATGACACCAAATATTGGTACAATAAGACATTTCTTGGTGCTTAACTCATTGGTTATGGGGGTTTACCTCAGTAGGGCTACCCCCAAAAAAATCTTTAATTGAGGTGGGCAAAAGGCCCGTGTTACTCTTCTTCTTTGTATCCATTTTCTACTGTTGTAGTGTCCCGTAAGTTAAGTGCCCACTTGATCGTTTGAATACAACCTAACCTAAGGAACCATCGTAAGGATCCCATTAAAATCACGTGAAGACCAAAGCTTGCTGGTAAGATTGCAATGATGTACTATAGATATTGCAGGTTATGTGTGGGCCAAGGTCATTACTTAATATCCATTCTAGTTATACTAAAACAACAATCTGCAGGCTGAAATTGATTGTTCCAGAAAAAATGTATTTCAAACTCAATATATTTTGACTAAGGAATACTATGTATCAAGAAACCAAGAAGAACCTTGATCTGGATTGAAATTTGTCCAATAAAATCTTGTCATTGAAATAAGGGATTGATAAGTGAATTGAGAACCAAAGATCTAGTATAGAACCTAAATGAAAGTCCTGATGACCCGTTTTTTTTAAATGATAAAAATTGAAGTCCTTTGAAATAATCATTTATGAAAAAAATAAATTTAAACGTCTACAAATCGTGGAGACCAAAATATCCAACTAATGTTGACAATTAAGAAGCTCCATGAACTTAACCCTGTAGTGCCCAAGAAGCCCAAAATGGGACTCCGGAGGTGCTAAAACTCAATTTGCATGAAATCCATGAGGAACTAGTCTTTGAGATATGAGTTTCAGATTTGTGCACTCATTACATGAACACTCTTGATGAATCATATCATGATTTGGATTTATAGAACTCTTGGAAAAGCTAGGAATACAACACAAAATACACCAAATACACTAAAATATAATGGATACAGTGAATGCTATGCCACATACTATGTTGTATTTCACACATGCACATTGATTTTGGTCTTAAATTTTGATTGAACTTCGTCTTTAAGAAATTCTTCATCGTTTTGTGATTGTTGATCTCTCTCCTCACATACAAAACTTCCGTTTTGATTCGTACAAGGTTGAAACATTTTTGTATTCAATGAAGTAGAAAAAAGAAAAAAAATCACCAATAAATGTGTATAAGTATTTACTTCACATATCATATGTCAATGCGAAGCTATCAACCTAGTGCACATGTGAACCGCTCTAGTTCAAAGTAAAATAATTCTTGCAAGAATCTATTGATGCTTAAAGTAGTACACCCTCCAAATTCCATAGTTTTCACGACCAATATACGGTAACTTTAAACACTATAATCTATTCCATAAACCGTTGGATGTTGTGCAAGATTTTCCCAAAGTTGAGGTCATGGGTTAAGTTCAATATTGTAAAGTTAGATATCAATATTAGTCATTGTATTTCAATCAAATCTGGTTCAAAGAAAAAAATCAACATAAATCTTGGTTTTCTAGAAACATCCATGGGCGGTAAAGGGTTAAGAAGACATCTACAAACACCTTGAACACGCAATTAAGCAATCTTGCCCTCACTTAATAAAAGTACACTTGGGTACAACGGCGGCCATTGCAAAGAAAAGTGTCAAAAAAAAAAATTAAAAAAAAAATTAAAGGAAAAAAAATTGAGCTTGTGCAACAATATTATATACAATCATGGTTGTTAATATTGGAAGCGATTTTTTTGGCATTTTCAACTAATTTGTGGTGGCTCCTTGTTAATACTAGATAAATGTGTATTTAATATAGTTTCACAATATTTCAAAGATAGATTTGAAGGATTGTAGTATACAAACAAGTGTAATCACAAAAAAACATACTTTATGCAAGGGTTGGCAGTTGATTAAAAGGTATTCTACGTAGTACATAATGCATACAATGGTGGAAACTAAATATAGATGCTTCTACAATTGGAATTAGTACCAATAGTAAAAACACCTTTACTCTATAGGATTAATGACATAACGTCTTATATCACCCTTAGAATATACTACTCTTACACATACACTATATAACAATTAACATACACAACTAGTATACTCTCATAAAGGCACACTATCTACTCCATAGAATTTAGGGCTGCTTACAAACGGTCGTCATCGATAGCTTCGGTTTGCATTGCAATATATTATAGTATGTGAGCCTTTGCGGATTGAAGAATGCGAATCTTGCTTTCAACCTACACTCCAAATACATTGCGCTTTCTCCACCCGCTGGCTCCGGACATGATTATGTCCGGTGTGTCTACCCATGAAAAAATGCATGCATCTTTCTCTACCCAACTATGGCTCTCTCCAGATAGCTCCCAAAACGAATCCATGCAATTTGCATACCGTTGTGCAGAAGACCCATGTCCATCAACAACCCCCCCTTGTATGATAAGCCAATACCAACAAACATTTATCTTAAATCTCCATCGGATTTTTTCTTCCTCAATCACTTTCCCTACATAGAATGATACACCGCCTTCTATTTCTGCTCGATCAACACTCAAGGCTACAAATTGTCCACAACGAATATCAGATTGTGGATTAAATGGTAGAAATGGGTCGTGATTACCTTCACACATTGATCCTTCTTTGGCTCGTTCCTCAACATAGTTGCGCTTTGTTTGTTGTGCCCTATGCAGTGCTTAATTAGAGGGTCTTCTTCTGCGAGGACCAAAGTATACTCGAGCCTTGGCATTTGGAAGCATCGCCACTACCTGCTCTACGACATCTATCTCGGGATTATCTTCACTTGCACCATCCATTACATCCAAAGATGCACTCTTTGTAGGTCCGGTGTTGGAGAACTCTGAAGGCCAAATCGGCGAGAAACAACGCTCATTGCTATGGTCTTTGTGTGGGGATTCAGCTAAATAGAGTTTCAATCTTTCAGCCTCAACTTTTGCCTCACGATTCTTGTCCTCATGGTGCAATCTTGAATGCACCTTTGTTTATATACAATAAAGTCATTCAATGCCTTCAACTCCCGTTTGTCCGTTGCAAATACTTGTGCAAACAATGGTTGCTCATCCCTACTTGGCAACAATCTCAAAGTTTTTGTCCCTGCCTCCGATCCCCATGGATCTTTGCAATAATGTTTGTGTTGTACTCGAACCTCACGAGCCCCTCTTTGATTGTCCATATAGGATTCCATGTGGTGCGGAAATGTTATGCCCACTAATGAATCTTGACCTGTCAGTAAGTGAGGAGTTACGAACAATTTCCAATCTCATACATTCTCTAGCAGGCGGGCACTAACAAGTGTCTCCGTAGGAGATGTTCCTTGTTCTATAAGACTAATCATTTCCTTCGACGAGTCCACGTTCGACCTCTTTAACGTATTTGATATACAACTAAAGCGTTGATCAACATCTTCGTGTGTATGGCCCACTATAAGAAAAGATAGTCCGACCTCTTTAACGTATTTGATATACAACTAAAGCGTTGATCAACATCTTCGTGTGTATGGCCCACTATAAGAAAATCCCAATCCCACCAATGTAGTACAGAGAGCAAACATATAAATGATTTTGTTCTCGCGTGTGTAGTTGTCCGCTTGAATTTGTAGTGTTGGTGACAAAAAGCCCTTCCTCCGTAGCACATCTCCTATCACGTACAACAATGTACTCACGACTTGGTTGCTATCGTGTTTGTGGTGAGCTCCAAACCACACGTTGCAATATAAACCGATCCCATATACAAGAGCACCACATAGATGGGTCTTCACAAACCGGTGTTCAATGTTCTTCACAGCCTGACGCATCCTCTTTACCATGGTCGTGTTTTGGTCCATGCCATCCACTATGATGCACAATTCAGGGCTAATATAACACAACATCTTGAATATCCAATAATGCCTACGTTCTTCTGTCTGGTTGCGCAAATGCAATATAAACAACTCCTTTGTCTTTATCCTTGCATCCACGTTGGTGATTCCATCTATGGCACATTTATACTCCCAACAATGATAACACTTTGAGAATCTTGAGAATGGAGGTACCTGAACGTAGGGATACTTAATGCGCCACATCTTCCGGAACGATCTCATAGAAATGGTTTCCCCATTACAAATTCTCTTGACCTCCTCGTTCACGTAATTGAATACATCAAATTTGCTTGTATTCATAGGAAGGAGAATGAGAGGCACCACTTTGTTGTCACTCTTACGGCGAATACAACGATGAGGTTAAAGACAACCAGCTTCATCGACAAACGATTAAAAGCAAGCCTCTGCTACAGACATTCTAGTACTCTCTCTGATCGGATCTGAAAGGATATTGCCGTGAATCGATGTCATTCTTCCGTACATTAGACAATCATTCTTCAATTTTTTAAAGCGCCTCTGTGAATATCCAACCCCAAGAGCGTAGCAAGCATTGCAAACTTGTTTCCTATCTAACTTTGTTACAAACTTGTCTCGACGAGTTCCTTCCGTCCTGTGTAAAAAGAAACCAGCATTTGTCTCATCCACGTACTTCGTATTGAAAACTCATTAGCCCATGCATTATATCACATGTCCAATAGATACCTTTCAGGAACGTCCCTCAAACAATTGCGTTTGCATCCTCCTTGTGCCATTGCAATTTGCACGCTTCTAAGCGATACCTTAGATGGTGCAGCTTTTGTCAATGATGGCTCTCTTGAATCTCTCCTTCTCCTATTTTGCATAGAATATGGACAATGTGCTGGTCTAACATAAACAAATCCATCTACATGGAACAAATCTTGGATGTTTGAAGGAGTGAATTGGAATTACGACAAATTTTCATCTATGGCGTTTGAAGCTTGACTATTGCGTCGAGACCTCTCGGTGGATCCTGGTGTGTTGATGAACTCAGGAAAATCAAATTCTAGGGCCCTCATTTGTGTAGGCGCTATCTGTGATCCAATGTCACCATGGACACTTCTAATATCAGGTTCTACAACACCTAGACGTAGCAAAGACTGATGCCAACGAATGACCAAGCCGATACATACGCCAAGGCGTTCTCCTACAATCTCTCCGGTCCAATGCAATGCATCATCTATCCTAGTGATATGCACCGCCACCTCGAATGGGAACAACCTCGACCCATTCAATTCGATGCCACTTTTGAATGTATGCTCCCTGATTGCTAAGCGCACTACATCTCTTCTTTCAGAAAGCAATTCTACTACCCTTCCCAATTCATATGTCACGATTCCAAGAAATCTCTGTTGAATTTGCCTTGCACGTGCTGCTCGTACTAGTTGGGCCTCCACAGAGCTATTAGAAAATATATTATTCCTTTGGATGTGTGGCGGTATCGAAGGAGTCTGAATCGTGCGGCTCTCCATTATCACTATTGGAAAAATATGAACATTATGGCTGCACATTAGTCAAAATACATATACTAATTATTAACCTTAAAAGCACCATTCATCTGATAAAAGATATGTTCCTAACACATATTTATTGTTCAATAGATGATGATGATATTGGCTCTTTTGATAAAACTGCTTTGAAATGAAAAAATTAAACATTTGTACAGTGTCAACTCTTGCACAGTGTCATTGAAAATGCTACATCCCTTTCCATCCCTGAATAGTGTTGTACAAGAAACTAATATCATTCTTGACATGATGGTAATGAATCTAGACCATGTGTAGTGCAAACTTTTGAGACCAAGTAAATTGAACTCTCGTAATCGACTTAACCTAGGGAAGAAAATGAACCATGTTGTTTATTACAAAAACTTTAATATTTCATTGTTTCAATCTGTGCGGTCAAATCTTATGAAAGCTTCTAAGTATGTTACTAAACCCTTGAAGGAACAAGGCATTTTCACAAGTGTCCGGAATTGACAATTTGAAAGATCAGTTGGACTGCTATGGTGTCAATTTCTAACATTTTTCTATTAAACATGCATTGTAGATGGGCATTACTAATACCATAATGGGAGATGAAATTTTTTCTCGTATCTGATTTTCATGAAATTTTCTCGTATTTTATTTGGCAAAATTAGGCACGTCGGGCACCTCAAAAACATTTACTAGGACATTCTATTGAATGTGAGAATTTTAATACTAGCAAGTAATATTGTTGCCTTTCATATTGTTCTAAAACTTATTATCTTTAGTGAAAAATAGCATATTAGCCTATGTCAAACATTCTCACACATGGTAACACATTGTCAGGAAAGGTCTTAAAAAACTTCTTCCTTTGCTCATAAAACTTAGAGGTCTTTGTATTTTTTTGCCTTATTTATTCCACATCAATATGTGGTGTGAACCTTCCTATTGACCATTTGGATTGTCAATCTAAAATATCTTACGTTCACAAAAAAATAAAACGGTAATTGGAAATTTCTGAACCTTGACTTCTTACATAGTTGTTTTGAATATGCTACTGCCCTCTTCTACATCTTAAAATCCGTGTATAAGGAACTATGTAGCATAGTTGAACTATGTAGCATAGTCGAAACAATTGTACAAGGAGTGGAGATTTAAAATTTATCAAATTGTGCTTTATTTTTTGATGACCTCATCATGTTTAGAATGAGAATTCAATTGGTCAATAGAAAGATGTACACCACATCTTTTGACAGAGAAAATAAAATGAAAATAATATAAAGATCTCTAAGCTTTATGTGGAAAGGAAGAAGTTTAGTTTGTTTCCTTGCCTAACAATGTGTGACCATGTATATATGGAATTGACTTAGGTTAATGTAGAAATTTTCACTAAATACAACAAATGTATTTTATCGATACAAAAATAAATAATATACTCACTATTAATGACACCATTCGAACTTGATACAATCGCTAATAAAAACAAAGGGATTGTACATCCACATAAAGAATAGAAAAACATGTGATTCTACAAACAACATAGTGTAGAAGATTGATCAAGAATCTATCTGAAATATGTATAGAAATAATTGATTACTTCAAAGTACGTTGCAGGTGTTAGCGGTACAGACATCATTGTTTGATAGCGTTCAACATTAAATCACAATTCCGTTTTTGTTGTTGGACATGTTTTTCTACTCTTCCAAGAAACCTGCAAAATGTGCATAAATTTTTTATGGTGATTTGTTTAAACCATGTGATAAAAACTATCAAGTATCTTTGTATTATATATTATTAGCCCAAAATTTTAATATAATATATATAAAGATTATACAGTAGAAAAAACAAAGTCAAAAGTCAAGTTAAAATTGGACAAATTAGCTTGAGGCACAAGGTTTGAATTTGCATACCCACTTTTAAAGGTGAGCTCTCTTGCAAACGCAACATTGAAGCCATGTCAGTTTTTATTTCATTTACTAATTTCTGTGGGCTTTGCGTGTGGTGTGCAGACTGAAGGAGGAAATTTGTCCTTAGAGGAAATTTTTGTGAACAAGGTAAGCTTCCCTAACTTTGTTTCATTGCTAAATTAGAATTAGGCAACTCAAAGTTTAAGTTCATGATAGTTACAACTTACAGTAGTGTAAGGTGAGGCAATATCAATCTATGAGCATACAAAAAAGACACCAAATAATATGTTCAAAATGTCAAATTCAAAAGAAGTTGAGTGTTTATACATGATGGGAGACATCAACTATCGAGTGACATCAAAACCACTACAACTGAAGCCGTGAGTGTAGTATGTAGTGTGACACTGAATCTGTAAGTGCAGCTATACAAATAAGCCCACAAACCTGAACCCTAGCCGCCACAAATCCAAATGCAAGCCGCCACTACTAGGAACCCAAACCCTAAATTAAAAAATCCTAGTTGCCGCATTCCCATAAGATCCTAAACAATCCCATGGAGTTCCATAGACTAGAAGTGTGTGCGCGCACACCCCCAACTGCTGGTGCTCTTCCATCCAGCATATCTAAAGGCCAAAAATTGAAAACTGAAAATCAAAATAAAGAGCTTCACGAGTACGACGGTGCGCTGACGAAGCTGGAGGAGGCACTGAAGCGCAACGTGTGGAGAAGCGGCGAGAAGGAGAAGCGACGCGCAATGAGGATTGAGGAAAGTTGAGGAGATTGCGTGGTAAGGTTTTTTTTGGGTTCGGGCCTGCCGGCGCGGCCTGTAGGATCCGAAACTCTCTCCCAAACCCCTCTCTCCCAAACCCATCTCCTCCAAACCCTAGTCGCCCATAACTTCCCTCCCCTCCATTCTCCTCCCTCACAACTCTTCTCTCCCCACCCTCCGCCCTCACAAGCCCCTCTCTTCCACACCTTCATTGTCTCCCTCCACCAAACCCTAGGCTCTCACACTCACAACCTCCCTCACAACAACTGCCACGGGTGTGCACGCGCACACCCCTCCTAGAACTACCCCATGGTGCAAGGATTGATATCCTTCATTGATAGCAGCAATTCAAAAACCCTTCATTGATATCCCTGCGTTTACTGGATCAGTAGACTTTGACTTTAATTGGTGTCTAATTTTTGCACTATAAAAGGTCTCAATTAATTACCATAATCTTAAGCATGTTGTTAGTTCCTTATGCACCAATTTTAAAAGTTAGAAAAGGAATGTAGCATATTCAAAAAAAATTGTGCAATGAGTGGAGGTTCAAAAATTCTCAATTCACGTTATATTTTTTTATGAACTCGATATTGTTTTAAATGAGAATCCAAATGGTCAATAAGAAGGTTTACATCACATAATGCCGTAGGAAAAATCAAAAGTGAATCATACAAAGATCTCAAAGTTTTATGTGGAAAGGTAGAAGATTTTTTGGTACCTTGGCCTAAAATGTGTGACAATGTGTGAAAATAATTGACTTGGATTAATATGTTATTTCACCAAAGAACTAACAACATGCTCAACACGATGGTATTGGATTTAGATCTTGTGTAGTGCAAAAGTTTTTAGAGGTAGACAAGGAGTGTAGCATATTCAAAAAAATTGTGCAATGAGTGGAGGTTCAAAAATTCTTATTCCATACTAATAGCGACTATTGTTTTGTAATGATATACAGTTTTTTTGAGTGTTGCGTTATGGCACCACCAAAAATTGACAGAATCTGGAAGAGCCATGGTTGGTGGATTGCGGAAGTGGATGAGTCGAGCGCCTTTTTGTGGGTGACGGATTACCCCTTTGAACTAGGGAAGCGTACATCGGCGTTGGGGAAGAATTTTGGCAAAATCCAGGCAATTACTCTTCGAAGTGAAGATATGGTACACGTAACTTGCGCATTGGGTCCAGGTCAATCGGATGTGAAGACTTCACTTTCGAAGAAGTTACTTCTTGCACCTGTCCCTTTAAGACTTCTTCAAAATCCAGGTCAAGTGAAATTCCTCAAATCATTGCAGATGTTTTGGTTAAACATCTCTCTTGCGGTCATGTACTGCTAGACAAAATAACGTCTTAGCATGTTTAGCGTTATTACCGGAGATGGTGCTAAAGGCTAAGAAGATTATGGAGGAACATATTAGATATGAGGCATCCCGGGAGAGGGACTCATCACGTGCGACAACTCAAGCCCCACCAGCAAAACGAGAAAAAATAGAAGTTTATTGAACTCTTGCTGAACCGTTGCAATTGGATTGGCGGCCAATGGAAGGGGGAGGAGAAATGGAGGCCAACATTCCACCACAACTTCTAAGGTACAAACATTACCCAATCCCCCATTAACAAATAGACGCCCTACGAAGAGGCCACGGCGTGTTGAGATGGATGTAGCTTCTGGTTCAAGAGAAGGCCCTCAAGTTTGGATCCAAGCGGGAGGAGGTTGAATGGAAGAAGTTTAGGATCGGGTGGCAGGGTTCCTAGGTGGGGGCTGAGGATGTTTGATGGTCATCGTACGGCCCCTACATCTACACCGGGAGATTTAGTTGATTTGTCAACCATGGCGCCGGAGGAAGAAGCATTTCACAACCTATCAGACTATATACCAAAGGATTTTGAAGACAATGCGGAGATACCACATGATGTTCCAACTTCAATGTATTTAAAAGCACCAGTGCCTACAACGGAGGAGATTGCAAAAAAATCAGTGTGGGGGAATTTTGTGTTTAAGGCACACATAGACCGCCTTGTCTCTGTGGAGAATCCGGAAACAAACTACCAGGTTTTATTACAGAAGAACCGTTTAAGAGACCAGAATCCACAACTCGGATGAATAGATTGGTACTTCGACTGATCATATACATTGTGCATACTACCACCGATGATGGTGTCGTTGAGAAGCAGAAGTTGTCATTTCCGTTGGTAGGAACAACATGAGAGTTTGAGCGCATGTTCATTGCACACGGGAGTGCTTCTGCACATGGTGCCATGGGATCCCAGTATTCTTGGCTTCAAGATCATATCATTTGGGAACCGGTAGATGGGCAACACATAGTAGCAGCTTGTAAGTTTGCACAACAGTAGTGAAGAGATGGTATTATGCCTTTAAATGAGTACCTAAACACGTTTGAGCGGCGGAAGGCCTCTTTTGTAGTGTATGATGATCGCCGCTTTTACATTGAGAAGTCTGCGTGGATTAACGTAACGGAGTTCCAGAGACAATCATATTCTACCATGGAGGAGGATTTGAGGAAGTTCCGTCAGATTTGGAATCTATATGGGAGCCGTGATAGCACACTACGTGAGGACGATGCACGCAGGGTTGTTGCTTTGGTGAGTGCGGCAAGTGCAGTGCATGAATTGCCCAAGGGGATGGAGTTGTCACAGTGACGAGGTTGGCCAAAAACATGGAGGATCTGACCAATCATGCATGGAATCCGAGCAATGATTGCTTTAAAGCTATCATTCAAGTATGCAAGGATTACGAAGATGGCATTCTCTTTTACAGCAAGGAGGAAGAGGACAAGTGGAAGGACATGGCGAGAAAGAAAGGGTTGGATCCAAATGTGGACATACGACCAACAAGAAAGGAGATGATCCAAAATTGGTTGACGCCATTAGGTAGGGTTCCAAGTCGATATTATCTTCGGTTGGCAAAGTCTGCTACAGCAAAGCCGGTGAAGGAGGACGGAGTAAGACCTCGTCAAGCATATTACTTCAACGGTGTAAAAGACTCGAATCCACATCCTCGTACGATTGTTGGTGTGGTTGACCGGTATCAGAGACGAGAAACTGTGATAAATTCCATCCGTTGGTTGATGGTGGAGAATAATGAAAGTACACCTAATTCCATGGAGGAGTTCTTTCGTATCCGTATAGGGAAGTATTTTCCGAGGAGTAACGCACAACTTGATACATTTGAAAAGTTTTTGAATGCTACCACGAAAATAGCTTGGAGTGCTCTTGTGCGGAGAAGGTGTCTAAACTAGTAGACATAGGCTATCTCATCCCCCTTCCATCAAGTTTCATTATGGTGACATTACAGCAAGCGGGCATGGATACATTGGACTGTCCATGGATGTGGGAGGATTGGCTACTGCTAATTGGGAATGGAAGATGAAAGTCAGGAGGCCTGGCCAGTACGACATAAAGAATCTTCTTCCGGTTCGGTATAGAAGAGGGCTATTCCGCACCGACTACATAGAGTTGGGAAAACCATGTTTGTGGATGATTGATTGTCGACGTGGCGGTGGGAGGCATGGAGATGGTCATTGGAGAGACAACCAATTATCCGCAGCTTTAGCACAGCTGACATTATGGATGACAAATATTGAACAATGGAACGTCATCTTCTTGTTATCAACGGCCGTATATGCGAACGAAGAGTTTTTTCATAGAGGGATGTACTATGCAACGTGGATGTTGGGCATTTGATCCTAACTCGGTTAATCCCTATGCTCTCGATTTTACGGAGAATGGGCGTCTGGAGCAAGGAGTACAACCAATTGACGATGTTGTGATTTGTATGCAGCATTCTGTGGGTATATTTCCTGGCCCGAACTATGTTTCTCGATACCTTCCACTTCTACTTGTATTCTTGGATCGCTGGAGTGAGGCAGGCCAACCCACTCAAGTTTATTCACTTGAGAGATCTCCATCAGAGTTGGCAAGAGTAGTGGCTCATACTTGCCCCGCGGTTGGGGTTTAGTGGCGTGTAACATATCTACGGCCATTCCAACGATCCTTTAAGGAGATTTCCAGGGATCTGAGATTTTTATCATTGACGATTGTACAGACAGAGTTTCATTCCTGTACAATGAGTTGTCCAACAATTTCCAAGGACAAGTGTTGGTCAGGACTGGTGGAACAAGTACTAGTTGTAATATCGTACATGAGATCAAAGAGGCCGTTGGTGGAGTGAGGAATGAAGGCGACAATGAGGATGGAGGTGGTTTACAGAAGAGATTGCCACGTTTGGTTACCACTAAAGATTCCCCATCATGCAGTAGCTCAAGCTACAGGACCTCAGACACCGATGAAGATCAAGTGAATGAGTCTCCTCCAAGACAGAGGCTTCCATCAGCGCAGTTGACGGTGGGAGATACTTCAGGGGAGACGTCTGCAACACCTATAGAGAAGATGCAAGATAGCAGTGTAGTGGATGTTAGTTTGACGGCAGTGGCAGGAGGGGTGTACATTTGATGGTTCTAGGCTTGAGATGGGGGAAGAAGAATTAGACTCATTGGAAATTTTTTTGGTGCAGAGGAAGATTCCAGAGCCTTCGATGTCTTCTCAATCAGAGCCAGTATCGGAGACACATGAGACGTTCGGAGGTACTCAGAGTGATACCGGACCAAGTTTGCCTTCCGTTCCAAGATCTAGCGTATCCGAGGACATCATTGCATTTCAGGAGGTCTTCTCTTCAGAGCGAGAGATGTCCTTTAATACATAGGATGGTTTTTTCTACAATGACAATAGCGTAAGGCATACGCGGGAGGGTGTTCCTGGCAATTACCGATATGTTGAGTGTGCATCGAAGATGTGGAAGATCGTCCAGTGCAGGATCATGAACTGTTCGCTATGGTAGGTAGTGCCATTGGACACGTGGAAGGAGTCGTCGCGGTTGAAGATGAGCTCTCAACCCTGGAACTACATACTATAATAGAGCATGCACGTAGTTTAGGTGGCAAATACGTTAGTAGAATGCAGTTTAAGATGTGTCTATCGTTTGGTGGGTGGTATAAGTTTATATACTGGGTGGTCCGTATGATATATTTGATTTTAGAATCTCTCAGCAATAGTGTAGAATTGCTTGATTATGTATGTTTTTGCATATAAAATACAATGAGATACTTTACACTGTCTTAAGAAATTGCATATAATTTTTTGTATCTCTTACACGTTGTATTTGTAGTGCAATACTCTAAAATTCTATAATAACTCAAAACACATTTATAATCTCTTTAGGCACATGATTATAATTTTGTAGCAAGATTTATAACTAGATTAGAAATCATATATTTTCAAAAAAATAGTAGCAAATGGAAAAAAAAATATCACTTATGTAAACATGAAGATGCCAATGTTTGACACAACAAACACCAAATTTTTGTGACAAAAAACATCCTAAACTCTTGCCAATTTTATTTTTTTTATATTATGAACAAATAACTTGCGGCTTTCTACCAGCAACCAATGCACTTGGCTAAGTGCATAATTGCTTAATTGCGTGTTCTTGGCAGATTCTAAGCAGATTAATAGACAAACAAAGGTCCACTAGTTCCAATCATGGAGAAATTTGTGTGAAGTACAAGGTATACAATGTCTTTCACTATAAATTGTGTATCATAGTTTAAGGAATCATTTTAGTTCTTTCCTCATAATACAAAAATATGACAAAATAATCCCGATAATTTTATCCAATTATCCAAAAATCCAATAGATTTTGAAATAATTTTTTCCTAAATCCGATACATAATGAAAAAGTTGTTGGGATTTGAATTTCAAAATTATGAAAAAGTTAAGGAGAGCCAATAGGGAAGGGGGGCACTTCGGGCGCTTCAGGCACCTCTAAGTATTATTTTATTATTATTTTTGTTTCACAATAGTATGTAGTGTAAATCTTCTCGGTGATCATTCGGATTATCAATCTAAAGCATGTTAAGTTCACAAAAATTAAAACGCGAATTGGCAATTTTTGAACCTCCACTCCTTGCACACTTGTTTTGGATACGCTACACCCCTCCTCTACCTCCAAAAATTGGTGTACAAGGAACTAACATCATGCATAACAAGATGGTAATGGATATAGACCTTGTGTAGTGCAAAAATTTGACACCAACCAAAGTCAAAGTCTATTGATCCACACAACGTTGCATAACAAGATGGTAATGGATTTAGACCTTGTGTAGTGTAAAAAATTGACACCAACAGAAGTCAAAGTCAATTAATCCACACAACGTAGTTTGAAAATGAACCGTTTGTTTGACTTTAAACACTGTAATCTTTCAATCCGTGCGGTCAAAGTTTATGAAATTTTGTGAATATGTTACTAAATAAGTTGTTTTTGAAATCCTACGGTCAAAACTAGAAATCAAAGTTTTTGTTTCCTTCTTTATTCATTGCACTAGAGTCCAACAATTTTGAAGTGGTTTTGGTGTGAAACTGTCACGGTACCTTAGGGTTAAAGGAGAGTCAATAGGGAAAGGGGGGTAATGGTCAAGGAGACCGGAAGACAGATATTTGTGTAGAGGAAATTATGCAGAGGTACGTACAGAGGCCCGGTCAACAACATAAATAAGGGGGTGAGAAGAGTTATAAGATACCTTCTTTTTTCTTCTTTGAAGTACTGACTGACCCGGAGTCCTTTGACCCTGTATTTAGTGGCCTGGACCTTTCCCTTTTTCCCATTAAACTATCCCTCTCATGATGGCAACTTCTTCTACCATCACGCACAAAGAGAGGGAGATTATGACTCATTATTTATGAGGAGGGACAAACACTGGGGGAGAGAATCAGAGACAAGTGCTGCACCTCACTTTGACCCTCCAGTTTTTTTTACTATTTGTAAAGTGAGGCAAAGATACCCTGAATTTTGACATTGTTCCTCATTTTTTACTACCAAAATCAGCCATAAGTAGCTCTAAGTTTATATGATAAACTTGACAAGGATAAATGCGACTAAGATACACAACAAAATACTACTTCTAACTTAAATTTAGAGATCACCAAGCTCTTTCAAAGGCAAGGTGAAGGCTTTTATTTGAGAGACCACCAAGATTTGCCACATCTAATAGCAATATATACAATAGTAGTACCGTAAATCAAATGGTCAATATCTTGTTGGAGATTTTGGTGACTTTGGAAAGAATTTTAGTCTTCAAAAAGAATTTTGATATTTTTCTTCGTGCAAAATGAAAACTTCTGAATAAAATGTTATTTTTTAAAACTGTAATTATAAGGTCTAATCATACAGGAATAGAATATATGCGCCCTATTTTGTTGGACTTTTCACTACATGGGTTGTAAACTAATAGCTTGTATAGTGAAAACATTTTTTGGAAGGGAAGGTGTAATTGTTTAACCCTAAAGGCCCAAGGCATTTTCACACCAAAAACGCTTCAAAATTGCTTGTTCTAGTGCAATGAGTAAAGAGGGAAACAAAGTCATTTAATTCTACATCTAACCTTAGGATCTAAATTAAAGCTCACTAAGAAACGTCCTCACAAAATTTCATAAACTTTTTCCGCACGCATTGAAAGATTATAGTGTGCAAAGTAGAGAAAATTATTTATTTTCTTCCCTACGTTGAGTGGATAAGCAAACTTTGACTTCACTTGATTTGAAATTTTTGCACTACACAAGGTCTAGATTCTTTACCATCTTGTTAAGCATGAAGATTAGTTCCTTGTATTGTACACTAATTTTTAGAGGAAGAAGAAGGGTGTAGCATATTCAAAACAATTGTGCAAGGAGTGGAGGTTCAAAAATTACCAATTTATGTTTTATTATTTTGTGAACTAAATATGTTTTAGAATAAAAATCCAAATGGTCTATAAGAAGGGTTACAACACATCTTGTAGCGGAAAAAAATAAAAATTATAAAATATGAAGATCTCTATATTTTATGTGGAGAAGAAGAAGTCTTTTAGCTTGCCCAACAATTTGTGACAATGTATGAAAATGTTTGACTTGGGTTAACCCCTAAGGTCCCATGACAGTTTTACACCAAAAACACTTCAAAATTGTTGGATTTTAGTGCAATGAACGAAGAAGGAAACAAAAACTTTTATTTCTATTTCTGACCGTAGGATCTAAACTAAGACTTATTAAATAACATACTCACAAAGTTTCATAAACTTTGACCGCACGGATTGAAAGATTATAGTGTTTCAAGTCAAGCAAATGGTTCATATTCTTCCCTGTGTTAGTGGATCACTAGACTTCGGCTTCACTTGGTGTCAAGTTTTTGCACTACAGAGGGTCTAAATCCATTACCATCTTGTTAAGCATGATGTTAGTTCCTTATACACCAATTTTTAGAGGTAGAGGACAGGTGTAGCGTATTCAAAACAACCGTGCAAGTAGTGGAGGTTCAAAATTTTCCAACTCACACTTTAATTTTTTTTGAACTTAATATGTTTTAGATTGATCATCTGAACGGTCAATAAGAAGGTTTACACCACATATTGTTGTGGAAAAAATAAAAGTAAAAAATATAAAGATATCTAGGTTTTATGTGGAAAAGAAGAAGTTTTTTTGGTACCTTGCCCGACAATGAGTGACAATGTGTGAAAATGTTTGACTTGGGTTGGTAAACTATTTTTCACTAAAGACAATAATCCCTTTTTTGACAATATGAAGGGAAACAATATCACTTGCAAACACTGAAAATTTTACATTCAATAGAGTGTCCTAGCAAAAGTTTTTGGAGGTGCTCGAGGTGCCCGCTCTCCCCACTTGAAATTCAAAAGCCTATAACTTTTTCAATCAAGTGTTCAATTTAGGAAAATTATGTTTTCCCACTATGGTCTTGGTGATGCCTATTGATAGTAAAGGTTTCAAAGAGGAATGTTGGAAATTGACACCATAGAAACCTGACCAAACTTTCAAAAAGCCCATTTTTGACATTTGGTCCTTTAGGGGTTGATGTGCTATTTTTCAGTGAAGATGAGATTTTTTTTTGACAATATGAAAGAAAATAGTTTTACTTGCCATTATTAAAAATCTCACATTTTAGTTTTCTAGCGAAAGTTTTTCGAGTTGCCCGACATGTCCGCCAGGGCAAATTGACCCCCTCATTGGGACTTACCCGAGGGGACCACGAGGTGGTGGGGCCAAACCTGGCCCCTATTTTGCTTTTGGATGGGGCCCTATTTATAGCAAGGGAGAATTCTACAGGGTAAACAATGGCAGTAGGCCCCAAATTTGTCCCAAAAAATCCAAAAAAAACCTCTAGACTCCCCCAAAATAAGAGGGCCAGAAAAATGACCCCATGCAATTAAGACCGGGCCCACCTTGGGTAGTCCTAGCGAGGGGGTCAATTCGCCCTGGCTCCGACATGTCCACTCTCTCCATTAAAACCTCAAAACCTTATAATTTTTGTATTGAATGTCAAATTTAAGAAAAAAAATGTCTGCATACAAAGCTTTTAGTAATGTCCATTTGCAATAAGATTTTATTTTTTAAAAACATTATAAATTGACACTACAAGAACTTGCCCGAATTCTTAGAGTCTCTCGAGGGGACTCTTGGGCCTTCAGGGGTTAAGAAATGTATTTTTGCAGAAAGCAAACTTGTTGCAAATTTTCACCACCACAATTGAGATTATGTTATGCACCTTTAGACTAAATTTTAGATGTAGGTAAGGTACTTAGCACATCAAAAAAAATTGCAATAGAAGTGGGTTTTAAACCAAACCTGTACCCTTTTCCCCTTAGAAACTCACTTTTTATACTCAATTTGCTACAGAAGTGGGTTTTAAACTAAACCCTTTTTAATTAAAGTGTAAACATTCCAAAAAAAAAAAAACATTTTTAGCATTAAAGAAGATAGGACCCCCAAAAAAAAATTGTCTCAAAATGTGGTAAAAGGAAAGTGATGTTTGTACTGTTTAAAATAATTCTTCACCCTAAAGGAAACTGAAAATGAACATGGTTTGATTGGCTTTTAGAGATGTACCGGATTATAATTTAATAAAAAAATGTACATCATCGATTTTCATTATTTATATAGGTGTTGATTGTTGAACAATATTATTTTTGTTTGAAGCCCAGTAGGAATATAATTAAATCCACAACATCAATTTTAATGCTATTGTATAATCCCTTGAAGCCATTTCAAAACCAGAAATGATTTCAGGCTTATTTTAGATGATAATCTATGACTTAAAAAAATAAATTGTAGACTTAGAGTGATAAAAAATGTTTGTATATCTAGAACATCCTACCTTGATACTCTACTTATGCAAGATAAAGGGGTAATTCAAATTCCACCAATAAAATGCAAAAATTCAACGATTGGAGTCTTGAGTTTTAAACTAAATGCCAAAATTTAAAGGCCTTCGCGTACATGGGAAAACTTCTCATAAATTTTGGTGGCAGAAAATTGAACTTTTGATGAAAACTTAGGTCAATCAGTAATTAAACCTTAAATTTTTGAAGAAGCCAAATCATTTCTTTTGTTAATTTATGCAAATTCAATGAAGTTGATTTGGTATAACTCAACACTGTCATTTTGAGTAAGAGAGAGAGTTGAAAGAAGAGATTGCTAGTGAAGGTCCTTAAGTCTATAATTTAAAAGTACTTTAAGATCATGTGGTTTTAACTCTTCTAAGGACGAGAGGCCCATAGGTGGTCACTTTTGGAGTAATGTGCGAATTTGGTTGACCTATACTTCATATTTGTTTAATTCGTAACCTAAGTTAAGTTCCTTGGATCCGTGCGCTTCCAACAAATTGGTGAGGACATGCGGATGAGTATGATGGGGAACTATAGTGATGTTTGTAGTGACCACTTTTGATGAAATGCACCCATTGTGTAGATGATGTACTAACCAATCATAATGAAATGTACCCACTCTTGGATTCCATGTCCTCCATGAAGGGTTAAAATGAGCTCTTTCTTACAATAGCACTTTGTGGATGTTGAGTGGCCACAAGAGAGTTCTGATTTTAAACTATTTAAAGAGACTATGTTTAGACCTTAATGATAACCTCGCTATAACTATAGGATGATGGTGGCACCTTTTTGCTTTATAAAGTTTGGAAAGAGGTTCACAGTCTAACCTTGATATTGTTACACCCTCCGTTTCACTAAAAAGTGTAATATAAATGAGGTGTGACATATTTGATAATATCACATTTGGCAAATTTATGTATAATGTGATATTATTATTAAAAAATTGGCAAAAAAATTGGCAAAAAAATCTTTTAAAAAATTCCCAAAAAAATTCCAAAAAAATCAAGAAAAAATAATCAAAATAACAAACAAAATCAAAAACTAACAAACTCTCACAAAAATTGAAGGTAAATTTCATATGATATAAGTCACCACGTAACATGTGTAATGTCGGGAAATGAAAACATTAATCAATGAAGATGCACAAAACATAATAGGAGGGCAACAATGGAAGACAAAAATTGTGTCTAAATGAGACCAAAGCCGTGCATTGTAAAGGCATCTCCGGATGCTTTGTGACGAGACAACAAGGAGCTCTGACAAAACAATGATTGAGGGACATTGGGTTTAAATGAGGGCAGATTTGGCGATAGGAGGTTTCGGGACATGTTCTGCGAGAACACCGGATTCCAAATGAACATTTGGCAATGAACATGGCAAGTGCGGATTTGGGACAGGGGCAAGGGTGACACGGAGACTTGGAACAAGGCGCGAGGATCATGGGCAGGTTGGCTATAAATAGGATTTAGTTCTAAATCATCATGCGATGAGCCAGAAGGCGAGCCTGCAAGGGTAGGCGAGGGCCTATCCAATTTTGATTATGCAATGTTGATTCAGTTTTGGGTACAATGTACCAAAGTTCTGATTATGTTTGAGACCAAAGTCTCGGCAATGCTTGGCAAGGATTAGAGCCCAACAGTCTAAAGGCAACCAATAGATGACCGAGATATCATTCATCTGGCACTTATTCATCTAAGCAACTTATCTTTGTCACACTTACTCTAAGGATTTTGAAAAAAAAAGTGATACTACCAAGGGTTATAGGAATATCAACAAGGGACTTTTGAACTAAGATAATCGGTTTCAACGTTCTGGGTGACAATATCAAGGTGTTCTATTAACAAGTGTGATATAATCAAGGTTGGATAATAACCCCTAAATTACCAAGAGTCTCCTTGGGAGACTCTTGTAGGTTCATCCTGTGTTAATTTATTACATTATTCTAATTTTTTTGGTTGTCAATGGTCATTACTAAAAGCTTTCTCTGAGTCCAATTTTTCCCTCACTCCGACATTTAACGAAAAAGTTATAGGGTTTTGAAGTTCATATGGGGAGAGTAGGCACGTCGGGCAACTCCATAAACTTTTGCTAGGACCTCTATTGAGTGTGAGATTTTCAATAATACCAAAAAATATTGTTTCCTTTTTATTGTCAAAAACAATCTCTTGTCTTTAGTGAAAAATAGCATATCAATCCAAGTTAAACATTTTCATGCATTGTTGTACATTGTCAGCCAAGGTACCAAAAAATCTTCTTCCTTTCCACATTAAACTTTGGGATCTTCATATTTTTTACATTTTATTTTCTACATGGCATTATGTGGTGTGAACCTTTCCTTTGACCATTCGGATTCTCATTCTAAAACATATTAAGTTCACAAAAAAATAAAACGAGAATTGACAACTTTTGAACCTCCACTCTTTGCACATTACCCTTTCTTTACCTCTAAATATTGGTGTACAAGGAACTAATATCATGTTTAACATGATGGTAATGAATTTAGACCTTGTGTAGTGCAAAAATTTGATACCAAGTGATGTCAAAGTCTGTTGATTCACTATACGCAAGGAAGAAAATGATCCCTTTTCTCTACTTCAAACACTATATTCTTTCAATCCGTGCAGTCAAAGTTATTAAAGTGTTGTGAGTAAGTTACTTGATAAGTCTTAATTTAGATACTACCATTAAAAATATAAATAAAAGTTTTTTTTCTCCCTTTCTCATTGCACTGACACAAGTAGTTTTGAAGTGTTTGTGGTTTGAAAATGGCTTGGTAATTTAGGGGTTAAGGTGTACAAACTTTTTCCAATAAATCTAAGTATTTAATACATTACAATATTGGTTTCTAGTTTCTTGTGTTGTTGATTTTGTAGGTCACAATGTTCAATTTGTTTTTTGTGGCTATTGCAATTTGATCATCTTACAAAATTAGAACAATTTGAATTTGAACACTTCCGTAACTTCTAGTAATTCCAAAAACGTTGAGAAGAAATATTTGTTGAAAAATGTGCTCTCTTCTCAAGGTTATGTTGCCCAAACGTTTTCTCAATCTCCTATTTTTCTTGCCCAAATAGCGGCTACTTCTATAGCCTTGACTTCTTTCAATTTCCCCTCTTCTTCAAGTTTAGCCCTTTAGTGCCCATGTCATGTTTATCCAAAACCAATATTTCTTTCTTTGAACTAACTTTGATGGAAAAAAAATGCCTAATTTTAGTATCCAACCTTACAAAATCAAACTCAAACCATGACCTAAGCTTTGGGGAAAATTTGCACAACATCCAACGGTTTTATAGTGTTTAAAGTTATGTGTATATTGGTAATGGAAATTGTGGACTATGGAGGGTATACTACTTTATCCATCAATAGATTCTTGCAAGAATGTTTGTACTTTGAATAAAAGACGTTCACATGTGCACTAGGTTGATAGCTTTGCATTGACATATCATATCCAAAGAAAACATTCATACATGATTATTGATGATTTTTTTACTTTTGTCTAGTTTAATGTATAAAAAATGTTCAAAAATTATACAAATTAAAACAAAAAATTTGTATGTGATGAGAGTGATCAAAAATTACAAAACAATGAAGAATCTCTCAATGACAAATTCCAATCAAAATTTAAGACCAAAATCATTTTGCATGTGTATGAAATACAACATAGTATGCAACATGGTATTCATTGTATTTTACTATATTTGATGTATTTGTGTTGTATGACTAGCTTTTCCATAAGTTCTATAACTCCAAATCACGATCTGATTTTTGCAAAGTGCTCATGGAATGTGTGCGCAAATTTGAACTTCACATTTCACAACCTAATTTCTCAAGGATTTCATGGAAATTGAGTTTCAACAACTCCGGAGTCCCATTTTGGGTCTGGTGGGCACTAAAGGGTTGATGGAGCTCTAGTTTGAATGTGTAGAGATTTGAAACCCAAAGGTTCTTAGTTGGATTCTTAATCCTTTAGTGCCCAAGAAGCCCGAAATGGGACTCCGGAGTTGTTGAAACTCAATTTGCATGAAATCCATGAGGAACTGGGTTGTGAGATACGTGGTTTAGATTTACACACACATTACATGAACACTCTCCAACAATTATATCATGATTTGGATTTATAGAACTCTTGGAAAAGCTAGGAATACAACACAAAATACACCAAATACACTAAAATACAATGGATACTATGCCACATACTATGTTGTATTTCACACACATGCACATTGATTTTGGTCTTACATTTTGATTGAACTTCATCTTTAAGAAATTCTTCATTGTTTTGTGATTGTTGATCTCTCTCCTCACATACAAAACTTCCGTTTTGATTCGTATAAGGTTGGAACATTTTTGTATGCAATCAAGTTGAAAAAAGAAAAAAATCACCAATAATTGTGTATAAGTATTTTCTTCACATATGATATGTTAATGCAAAGCTATCAACCTAGTGCACATGTGAACCGCTGTAGTTCAAAGTAAAAAATTATGCAAGAATCTATTGATGGTGAAAATAGTACACCCTCCGAATTCCACAATTTTCACTACCAATACACGGTAACTTTAAACTCGGTAATCTATTTCATCAACCGTTGGATGTTGTGCAAAATTTTCCCTAAGTTGAGGTCATGGGTTAAGTTCAATTTTGTAAGGTTAGATATCAATATTAGTCATTGTATGTCCATCAAATCCGGTTCAAAGAAAAAAATCAGCAGAAATCTTGGTTTTTCTAGAAACATCACTGGGCGGTAAAGGGTTAAGGATGAATTTTCAAACCTGTGGAGCTGATTGTTCAATACCAGATTGTTTGGAATGTCAGCCAAACTGGTAACTATCAAGTGCTGTAAAAAATATGATAACAGAACCATGGGGCTGGAAGAGAACAGATGTGCAGCAATTGCAAGATCGGAAACAAATTGAACTCAACATTCTCTGGATAAGTTATCAGCCATTGATTGCAGTACAATTCAAATAGAGCAGGGCTGGATGTTGCTGAGCTTGAATGAATGGCAACTAGCTTAGACACAATGATGGTGGTGGAAGTTGCCTGGCCAAATCTGTTAACCCTCTGGTACCCTCTATGATGGTAAAATCACCATGATGGTAAAATAGGGAATCACTTAACTGCCAATCCAGCAATCCCTGTTGAAACAGATGTGAATATGGGCTGCAGGTGAAGGATCGGAACCAGCACTAATTGTCATAAGAAAATGATAATATGAAATGTACAGGCCCGCCAATCACCATTAACCCTTAAATGGCAGTCAGGAACCACATATACCAACATATATTTTACTCTCTAGAATACAAAAAATGTAATTTTTTTGAGCAAGACTTACACCTTTGGGTTAGAGGTCCTTCAACCAACATCTTTCATTTGGAGGTCATTTCAACCTTATGATGTTCAAATACAACACCATACATGTAGAATATTATGGGTACCATTGGTGCCTTCAGAAACTGAGGATTTGGGGTACTTTGCGGATAACTCAAATATATGCAGTGTTTTGTATACCCTAGTGGTAGTTTTCACCTCACTATTTAAATAACATGTCACTATTTGGTATACAATATAGGGCAACCTATTTTTGTGATAGTGGGAATGTTGTATGATGTGGAGATTCATTCATTTGTTGTGTGACCACAACTAGGTCATGTAGTGGCAAGGCAAAGAGATTCTCCTCGGGCAGGATTGGTGGTAGCTTCAAATAAAAGTTAGTTTGTTGAGATATCATAGAAAATGGATGTCAATTATCCCTTTAACGCCGTGGGATACCTGGAGACAATGCTGCATAGGCCTATTTTGGGCCTCTCCAGGCGTTAAAGGGTTAACAGTAATGGTGGGCATCATACTTGACATTACATTGTGGTTAAATTAACATCTTGATTGCAACAAACCTTAACCCCTAAAGGACCATTTGTACGTGCGGGGTACAAATCAATTTTGGGCAGGTTCCTAAAAATTCATTTTTGAAGAGAACTTCTTGAAGTTTTTAGTGGGAATAGGAATATGGGTCATCTTTGAGGGGAGTTTTTTCTTTCTTTTTTAGGACTTATGGGGAAAAAGTTATGGTGCTTCAGGCATAAAAGCTCCACTCTTTGGGCAGGGTACTACATAGATGAATAGTGCTACTGGAGAGTTGACAATTGTACTTTTTTGAAGCTCGCAGTGGTGAAGGAAAGTTCTTGGCAACCTTTGTTGTTTTCACTTAAACACGCATAGAAATTGAGGCTTTTACTATTTTTGAAAACATTTTTTCTATTTTTAGAATAAGTCATGATAATTTTATTCACTACTTGGATTTTAGATCCAAAAATGATTTATTTATTTGAAAAACAAAATTGATTTCCCAGGTAAAAGACCACTTTCTACACCCCTAGTTGTTGCAAGTCCATTTTTCTTATCGTAAACACCTCCATTACTTGTGATTTTTCGCATGCAATGACCTAAGACAAGGTAAAAGGTAGATCCATTGAGTATATGCAATGTGTAGTAAAAAAATATGGCATTATCTTGAGTCAAAGTACGCTAGCCCTGTCCAGGCAAAGTTGAAAAAAACAATTTTGCACTCTTCAAATGCATATATTTTTCAATCCATAAGGTCAAAGTATACAATTTTTTGAGGGTGTCTTTTGTAGTAGTTAGCTTGAAGATCCAACGGTTGAGAATAATAAATGATTTTTTGAATAAATCTAAAATATCTCTCTCAAAGTGGCACTTTTGGGGTGGTTTTGGTGCAGCACAAGGCCTTGTCCTACAAGGGTTAATCCCTAAAGGCATAAGGCATTTTCACACCAAAATCACTTCAAAATTTCTCGTTCTAGTGCAATGAGTAAGGAGGGAAACAAAAACTTTTATTTGTATGTCTAAGCGTAGGATCTGAATTACGACTTATTAAGTAAAGTCCTCACAAAATTTCATGAACTTTGACGGCACGGATTGAAAGGAAACCGTTCATTTTCTTCCCTGCGTTGAGTGGATCATGAGACCTTATCTTCACCTCCTGTCAAGTTTTTGCACTACACAAGGTCTAAATTCATTACCATCATCTTAGCAATGATGATATTTTCTTGTACACCAATTTTTAGAGGTAGAAAAGGGGTGTAGCGTAATCAAAACAACTATGCAAGGAGTGGAGGTTCAAAAATTACCAATTTATGTTTTATTTTTTTGTGAAATTAATGTGTTTTAGAATAATAATCCAAAGAGTTAATAAGAAGGTTTACACCACATCTTGTAGTAGCAAAAATAAAATGTAAAAAATATGAAGATCTCTAAGTTTATGTGGAAAAGAAGAAGTTTTTTTTAGCTTGCTCCACAATGTGTGACAATGTGTGAAAATGTTTGACTTCAGTTAATGTGCTATTTTTCACTAAAGACAATAATTCTTTTGACTATATGAAAGGAAATAATATTACTTGCTAGTATTGAAAATCTCACATTCAATAAAGTGTCCCAACAAAAGTTTTTGGAGTTGCCCGACGTGCCCACTCTCCTCATTTAAAATACAAAACCCTGTAACCTTTTTGATAAATGTCGTACTTGGGTTACTCGCAAGAAGCATTAAGGAATGTCCATCTATTGAAAAGATTTCAAAGAAGATCAAAATGTTATAAATTATCACGATAGGAAGGGGACTCTTGTGCCTTTAGGGGTTAAAGGACCAAGTGACCGAGTGTGTGTTTGGAGGACAAATTTTTTCAATTTCACTATATATGTCTTTCAATCCATAATGTCAAATTTCACAAGTTTTTTTACCTCCATCAAATCATATAAGTTTAGAAAGAGATACATTCTCAAATAATTTACCTTGGGTCTTGTCCGTCACGTGGCCAATCTTGGCGCGTTTGTTTGTTTCTTGGTTCTCTCTATGTAATTAAATTCCGGTTCAATTTGTGTTAAAAATTTAAAATTTATTTAAAAAAATTACCTTCGCAGTTTTTACCAATCAAGTACACTGAACACTAAATATAGTATGGATTCATTATTGATGTGGATCACCCACACTACTTTCCATCAAAGCATGTGCATGCCAAGTTCTAATTGGGTATTTGTTCTCAAGCAAGTGTGTGTCAGTCAACAATTGCATGTAAACTTTCAACTAGTATAGGAAATTTTAAATAGTTTAGTCTACACAATATTGAGGGAACGGTGTAGAGATTCTTCTAAAATGCCTTGGTCCTACGGTGGCAAATAATGTGACTAAGTTTGGGTATAAGTAGAGATTCTTCTAAATACAATGAATACCATGTCACATACTATGTTGTATTTCATACACATGCAAAATGATTTTGGTTTCAAATTTTGATTGAAATTTGTATTTGAGAGATTCTTCATTGTTTTGTGATTGTTGATCTCTCTCATTACATACAAAATTTATGAAGTTATATACAAAACTTCCAATTTGTATAAGTTAGAAACATTTTTTGAATACAATTAAGTAGACAAAAGTAAAAAAAATCATCAGTTATCATGTATAAATGTTTTCTTCACATATGATATGTCAATGTGAAGCTATCGATCTAGTGCACATGTGAACCTCGTTTATTTGATTTAAAAAATCTTGCAAGAATCTATTGATGGATAAAGTAGTATACCCTCCAAAGTCCATAATTTTTATTATTAATATACGGTGACTTTAAACACTATAATCTATTCCATCAACCGTTGGATGTTGTGCAAATTTTTCCCAAAGTTTAGGTCATGGTTTGAGTTTGATTTTGTAAGGTTGGATACTAAAATTAGGCATTTTGTTCCCATCAACGTTAGTTCAAAGAAATAAATCTTGGTTTTGGAGAAACATGACCTTGGTGCAAAAGGGTTAATCCCTAAAGGACGAAGGCATTTTAGAAGAATGGAGTGGAGATCCTATGATAGAGGAATTAGAGGGATCTTCTTCTAAGACTATATGAGATGATGTGGCAAAAAATTGTGAATTTTGACAGTATGGATTGAAAGATGATTGCACTCAAAGTGGGAAAACTTGTCCCCCGCACGTCCAGTTCAGGGGTGAATATTTGTAGATTACTACAAATATTTGAATCACCTCCACATGTAAGATGCAAAATGATGAATAAATGTTCGGAGATTAGATGGGTGAATACTAAGTCCTTTCAGTGATTTCTTGGTGTCAAAAAGAAATCCTCCAAACCATGAATGTATTAAAAAATGGCCATGCTATGTCAAAATTGACCCAAGTTGTAGACTGTATAAAATGGCCAAAACGAGAGATTTTCATACTAAATTGTGTGCCACATCTTAGGGGATCTTGGAGGGAATTCAATTATTAAAAAAACTATATTTGAATTGAAATCTAGTCATATAAATGGCATTAATATAAGACTCAAAACATCAATTGGTGTCTTCCTTCCGAGATGACCCTAAGACATGAGGTTGTAGGTTCAATCCTTGGCTATAAAAACGGCACTCACTTGACAAGACTGCCACAAGTTTCCCATACTGCAACTTGTGTGTGCCAACAAAAACAAAAAATCAATTATAAATTATAAAATTATAAAAGCGGTGTCTTCAATTGCAATTTGTGCTTCATGATTTTACTGATGTGATTTTTTTACAATGAAGAGGTCTTGGAATATGAATATATATATCATACATAGTTAAAAAATTTAGGATGCAACATGAAAAAAAACTTAAGAGTTGAAGTACAAAATTATTTACGGCACCTTGCCGTAAATACAAAAGTATTTATGCCAACTATGATTGGACGGTGATTGTGCCTAGATGATTAACCCTGTAGCATGCTGGTTGGCTGACAAAGGACCATAATTTATGGAATAAACCCCAAAGTTAACCAAACCACCATGTTTCTCAAAAACAAGTGGACTTTCAGGTGTACAACCCCTATTAGCATTTTGGGGTGACAGTCAGGGTTTAAACCCCGAGTACTTTTAGGAAAACTCTAGTGGGTATTTTATTTTTATTTGTTATGCATTTTTGGAGGTGAACACCAAAACAGTACATCATTTTTTTTTAGTAAAAAGCAGAATGTTATACTGCAGTACAGTACAGTATCCACGTTAAAAAGCAATCTATCACAATATATAATCCAACATTGAGGAGAGTTCTGGCATTAGTATCACTTTACACTATTTCAAGTTTTTCTATTGGTTCCTTGTAGAGCTTAAAAAATAAGCGCTTAGAAATTTAAAGTAGGTGGCTCTTAAACCGACCCTTTCAGAGCTGATTTGCTTTTTGGAGGAGCTAAACTCCTCAGAACAATTTTCAGTAAATTTTGGTAGGAAGAGAAATGCAATTGGCATCTGATCCAAGTCGTTTCATATTTTTTGGACCTTCGTGGAATTAGTTACAATTTTTTTGAAGTTGTTTCAAGAACCGACCCCCTCTTGAAATGTACACTGCAGGTACATTGAACAAAGCAAAATGTACCTATGAGTTAGAGGACGGTTTAAGAAACAGGTCGGTTTAAGAGCCACCTACCTTAATGCAAGTCAAGAATTTTTCCCACATTTTCTAGCAAGGTACCAAAACAACTTCTTCTTTTGTATAATACCAGGAAAGTCTCATTCGTCTACCTCTTATATGTTTCCACACTACACTGCTACCAACTTTGACACCCTCATGAGGGCTGAAAATTTGTCAACTTACCATGAAAGTTTCGGCACATGATCTTTTTTATGTTGAAAACATGTGTGCCAAATTTTAAGTCCAAAAGATGAATATAGAAAAAGATATTCAAAATTTACCAACATGTGTAGCTATGAGAAAAGTTTCACAACTGCTAAGTTTGACACCCTCCCAAGGATTGAAAGAATTTTTTTGCCCATGGATTTTTTAGCATGAGACCATCTCTATGTTGATTACATATGTGAATAATTTGAAGTCCAAAAGATCCTCAAAAATAAAATTAATTCAGAATCTAGCAACATGTGTAGTTGTGAGAAACATTTCACTCCTGGCCAACTTTGACACACTCCCAAGGATTGAATTTTTTGTTTTTGCCCATCAAAATTTTTACATGAAACCACCTCAACGTTGATTATACGTGTGCTTAATTTCTAAACCAAATGATCCACAAAAGAAAAGAAACAAATCTAAATATTCTAGTATGAGTAGTGGTGAGAAACAATAAGGGAAACCATTTCAATATTGCCAACTTTGGCACCCCCCTAGGTTTTGAAAATTTGTCAAGTGACCATGAAATTTTTGTCACAAGATCATCTTCATGTTGATAACATGTGTGCCAAATTTCAAGGCCAAAAGATGAATACAAAAAACCATCTCTAAAATCTACCAACCTATGTAGCTATGAGAAACAATTTTGAATATCCTTTTTTGTATTCATCATGTGGTTTTGAAATTTGGCACACTTTTTATAAACATAGAGCTGATCTTGTGCTAAAAATTTCACGGTAATTTTTTTTTGTTAAATCAGCCCTTGGGAGGGTGTCAAAGTTGGCAGCTGTGATTGGCTCACTACTACGCATCTTGGTAGATCTTGAATATCTTTTTTTATTTTCATCTTTTGGACTTGAATTTTGGCATACATGTTGTCAACATAGAAGTAATATTGTGCCAAAAACTCATGGTAAATTGACAATTTTTCAGCTCTCTAGAGGGTGTAAAAGTTGGCAGTAGTGTAGTTTGGAAACGTATCAAGGATGGACGAATGAGACTTGCCTAGTACTGTACATAGCATGTAGAGATTAAAACTAACATTTTAAGTTATTTTGATCTCTTACTAGAAGATGTGATATAAATCTTTTAATGACCATTTGGATTCTTGTTTTTATTTTGATGAAATTCCATAGAAAAACAATACACAATAAATCTCTTAATGACCATTTGGATTCTTGTTTTTATTTTGATGAAATTCCATAGAAAAACAAAATGTGTATTGATAGTTTTTGAAGCTTTGCCCTTGCATCAATAAAAAAAAGTAAGATTCACCCTTCTTCTTCTTAGAAAAATAGATGTACAAGGAACTAACATCATATACAATAGGATGGTATATGTTTTAGACCTTGTGTTATGCAAAGATTTGACACCAAATGAAATCAAACTCTGTTGATCCTCTGAACGCAAGGAAGAAATGATCCTCTACTTTCACTTCAAACACTATAATCCTTTGAGCCGTAATGTCAAGTGTCATGAACACTTGTGACCATGTTAATTTATTATTTTAGATGCAGACCCTATGGTTTAAATTTGAAATAAACCTTCCTTTCCTTTTTCTACTCTTTGCGTAAAACACTCAGAATTTTGCAACACTTCTATCAACTTTTTAAGGCCTACGACCTCACGAGGCCCCCGAAGAATCTACAAGTAGAATAGATCATGTTGAACATCATCTACAGAGAGAGTGCATTTCATTGCAACCCCATTTCTTGATAGTTAGATTGATCATTGATTCCCAATGGCGATTCATGCGCTAATGGTCTCATTAGAATCGCCGTAACCCACTGCATGACCATTGCAAATATTATTTCGGGCCATGTTTCCTCAATTCATTGTTACAGTGTGATTTCACCCTTGAGAGACCACGTATTGGCCTTTTTGGCCTTAAAGGTTTAAAAGAATTGATGTTCTCTTAACCAAGAGTTGAGCTCCCATTCTTGGATGGCCCAATATTTTTTGAAGTAGGCAACTTCTTGACACCAAAACCATCAAAAAGTATTGCCATATCACCATTTGGGACCATAGATTCCATTGATCATTGGCCTCGAATGAGAAGGCCAAAAGGTAATTTTTTCCCCCTCTTCACCAATCATAGTGCTAGAATTCTTGGTTTCTTCAAGCCTTGGCCATAGTGTGAAGTGGATTTGTCTAAATACCGTGGTTGACCGTTCCACCAAGCCTCAAGCTTACGAGGGTGGGGTAAGGTAGGGACAAAACCGGCCCCTATTTTTATGTTGGAGGGAGGCCCTATTTGATCAAGGGAGGGGCCTCCGAGGGTGATTTGGGGCCGCAAGCTCCAAATTTGGCAAAAAAATTTCCAAAAAAATCCTCTAGAGCCCCGAAAGTTTAAAGGCCAAAAAAATAGATCCACCTAAGGCTGAGGCTTGGTGCAACGCTCGACCACGGTAAGTATGGAGATCCATGTGAAGTGGCCCTCAATCAAATGTACACCTACACTCATAAAAAACACCACTCCATCGGCAAGAAATTCATCATAAGCATAGGCAAGTAATCATGATATCACATAGTGCGCAGTGGGCCACTTTTCAAGATGGATACAGTCATGAGCTTCTCTGTTTTTTAAACCCCTAAAGGATCGTGCCTTATGCTTCACCAAAACTACCCTAAAATTTCCACTTTGAGATGAGATATTATTAGATTTATTTAAACAACGGTTTATTATTTTCAACTGTAGGATCTTTAAGCTAACTACTACAAAAAGACACCCAAAATATTTCGTAAACTTTGACCATGAGGGTTACAAGATACATGCATTTGAAGAGTGCAAAATTGTCTTTTTCCACCGTGCCCAGACATGGCCAACGTACTTTGACTCAAGATAATGGCATATTTTTCCACTACACATTGCACAAACTCAATGCATCTATGTTCTACCTTATGTTAGATCATTGCACGCCAAAACCCACAAGTAATGGTGGTGTTTAGAATAAGAAAAGTAGACATGCAACCACTAGGGGTATAGAAAGTGGCCCTTTATTCAGGAAAGCAATTTTATTTTTTAAAAAGAGAAACAAAATTTGGATCTAAAATTGGAGCAATGAATAGAATGATCATGTTTTATTCTAACAATAGGAAAAAATTCAAAAAATAAAAATCCTTAATTTCTATGCATTTTTAAAGTGGAAACAATGTAGGTTGTCAAGAACTTTCCTTCACTACTACCTGCCTCAAAAAAGTGCAATCGTCAACTCTATAGTACTCTACCTAGCTACCAAAAGAGTGGAGCTTTTTATGTTTGAAGGACCATAATTTTTTCCCCACATGTCCAAAAGAAGAAATATTTTTTTCCCGCAAAGATAACCCGTATTCTTACTCTCCCTAAAAATTCAAGAAGTTATCTTCACAAATGGATTTTTAGGAACCTGCCCAAAATTGATTTGTAACCCGTAAGTAACATGAGTAGCCCATGACATCAATGGATTCTTCTCTAGATCAAGGAATATTTGGTTACTTGTACACATACCCCCTTTGCACACCATGATGTACGGTTTAAGGGAAGTTGCATTAATTCCTAAAGTACCAAGTGTATGTTCAAAGACATAAATTTTCACTTTGACTACAACTATCTTTCAATTTGTATGGTTAAAATTCATCCCATATGAGTTTAGTCTTATAGTATGGACCCACTACTAATCTAGATCACCTACACTAATTTACTTCAAGCACATGCATGTCAAGTTCTAAAAGGCCATTCATTTCCAAGCAAGTGTGCGATAGTCAATGATTGCTTGTAAATTTTTCCAGTTGTTGTAGAATCTCGAACTACTCTGATCCACGTTCTTTGAACATACCTATCGTTCTCTTGATGTAACATAGAAAGATAGCAAGTTCAACTATACAAAGTTGAATATTTTTTTTGTGTCCAACAATTTTATTCAACTTGCTATAGAATTACTAAATTCATTTTTTTGTTGTAAAATATGAAAAAAAAATTGGTAGATTAAAAAAATCAATTTCCAAATGTTTCAACAATGATGAATTTACTTAAATTTTCAATTATATTTTAGACTAGGTATGTCCACCTATTGTGCTAAGTTGATAACATCAACTTATTTAACCTCTAAAGTACCAATTTCTCGTGGGGGGATGTTTTCCATTTTGCGCAAGTTCCTAAGGTATCAGTTTTTACCATGAATTTTTGAAATTTTTATAAAGATGCAGCGTAGTAGTAGCTTTGAAAGATTTTCTTTTTTTCACATCGAACCATTAGAAAAAAAATTATGCTAATGTAAATGCAAAGTTGGGGATTTTGGACAGCTTCAAAATTCTGCTACAATTTCTATTGGCATTAAGATTTCTTGTACAAATAAACAATATCATTTTCCTATATAATTTTGTGAAAAATCTTGTATTTAGTGCAAAAAGGCATTTTAACCCAAGTCAAACATTTCGGCATATTATTGGGCAAGGTACCAAAATACATTCTCCTTCTCCACATACAAACTAGAGACCTTAATGTTTTTACTTTTCATGTCCCTAACCTAAGATGTGGTATAGACCTTCTTCTCGACCATTTAGATTTTCAATCGAAATATGTTTTTAGTTCACAAAAAATATAACATGAAATGGCAATTTTTGAACCTCCACTCCTTGCACAATTGTTTTGAACATGCTACACCCCTTTTCTACCTCTTAAAATTGGTGTACAAGGAACTAGTATTATCCTTAACATGATGGTAATGTGTTAAGACCTTTTATAGTGCAAAAATTTGACACCAAGTGAAGTCAAAGTCTCTTAATCCACTCAACGCAAAAAGGAAAATGCATCCCTTTTTCTTCTGCAAACACTATAATTTTTCAATATGTGTAGTCAAAGTTTATGAAAAAATTCAAGAATACTACTTAATAGGTCTTGATTAAGATCCTACGGTCAAGATTTCAAATAATGGCTTTCATTTCCTTCTCTACTATTTTCACTAGAATCAACGATTTTGAAGTGTTTTGTCAAGGAACTTTAGGAGCGAACATGGGGCAATCCACCATCTTGTTTCAGTAGACATCTACCAATTCATTTAAAAATGAGTAAACATCAACTTAAAACTAGTTTCCTTAACCCTTTAACGCCTAAGCGGACCATGAGAGCTTGGGATAATCTACAATGGCGATAGATTAGGCAGAACATCATATAGACAGTGGGTACATTCTAGTAAGACCCCACTTCACGGAAATCATTGTAGTTTGCTAGTACTTGCATGAAATGGAGATCGATGAGATCCATTAGAAAGCTAACGAGGAGCTTCAAATCCATATAGGATACACAAGAGACAATGAACAATTGTAGAAAAAGTTACAATAGCAAAATGCCAAAAGCACCAAAATTGATTGTGCTAAGGCACCAAAGGCATTAAAGGTATATTTCATCATAATTCATTTATTTGCACCAAATATATTTCATTTTTATATGACCATATTATCAAGAAATCTTAAATGATTCAAAACCACAATATTTTATTATAACATTTAAAAAAATTATAATCTATTTACTTTTTAACATGAAAAGAATCACAAGCAAATGTTGGAATTTCCAATAATCATGATTTTTAAAACCCATAACTTATCCCAAAAGAATGTGGATGAACCAAGTTTTGAACCGTTTACACTTTAACATCTTCTTTGATATCAACCCTTAAGGTACCGTGACAATTTTACACCAAAAACACTTCAAAATTGTTGGATTCTAGTGCAATGAACAAAGAAGGAAACCAAACTTTGATTTCTTTTTTTGACCGTAGGCTCTCAATTAAGACTTATTAAGTAATATATTTTCAAATTTTCATCAACTTTGACCGCATGGACTGAAAGATTATAGTGTTTCAAGTCAAGCAAATGGTTTATATTCTTCCGTGCGTTGAGTGGATCAAAAGTCTTTGGTTTCACTTGGTGTCAAATTTTGCACTGCAGAGGGTCTAAATCCATTACCATCTTGTTAAGCATGATGTTAGTTCCTTATACACCAATTTTTAGAGGTAGAGGAGGGGTGTAGCATATTGAAAACAACTGTGCAAGGAGTGGAGGTTTAAAATTTGCCAATTCACACTTTAATTTTTTGTGAACTTAATATGTTTTAGATTGATCATCCAAATGGTCAATAAGAAGGTTTACACCACATATTGTTGTGGAGAGAATAAAAAGTAAAAAATGTAAAGATATCTAGGTTTTATGTGGAAAAGAAGAAGTTTTTTTGGTACCTTGCCCGACAATGAGTGACAATGTGTGAAAATGTTTGACTTGGGTTGGTATGCTATTTTCACTAAAGACAAGAATTTTTTTTTGGACAATATGAAGGAAAACAATATTACTTGCAAGTACGGAAAATTTCACATTCAATAGGGTGTCCTAGCAAAAAAATTTGGAGGTGCTCGAGGTGCCCGCTCTCCCCATTTGAAATTCAAAACCCTCTAACTTTTTCAGTCAAGTGTCCAATTTAGGAAAAAAAAAAAATTCCACTAAGGTCTTGGTAATACCTATCTATAGTAAAGGTTTCAAAGAGGAATGTTGGAAATTGACACCATAGGAATTTGACCAAACTTTTGAAAAGCCCATTTTTGACACTTGGTCCTTTAGGGGTTAAAACAATACCAATTTATTTATTTTAACTCCTAAATTTCCTTGACAATTTTACACCAAAAACACTCCAAACTGTTATTTCTAGTGCAATAAGGAAGGAAACAAAAAATTAATTTAATTTAAAGGGTTGGATATCATTTAAAACTTAATAAATGGTATACTTCCAAAATTTCATCAACTTTGACCTCACGGATTGAAATACTATAGTATTTGAAGTAGAAACAACGATTCATTTTCATCCCTGTGTTGAGTGGATGAGTAGACTTTGACTTCACTTGGTGTCAAAAATTTTGCACTACACAAGGTGTATATTTTATATCATCGTGTTTATCATGATATTAATTCCTTGCACGCCAATTTTAGAGGTAGAGAAAGGGTGTACTATATTCAAAAAAATTGTGCAAGGAGTGGAGGTTCAAAAAGAGCCAATTCATGTTTCAATTTTTTGGGAAGTAAGTATGTTTTAGAATGATAATCCAAACGGTCACTATTTCTTATACTACAAAAAGAAGGTTTACACTATTTCTTACAATGCAAAAAATAAAAAGTGAAAAATAGGAAGATCTCTCACTTTTAGGTGAAAAAGAAGAAGTTTCTTTGGCTCTTGCCTGACAATATCTGGCAATGTGTGAAATCTTCAACTAGGGATAAAATGCATTTTTTTTCATTAAAGATAAGAAATGTGTTTTGACAATATGAAAGGAAATAATATTACTTGCTAGTATTGAAAATCTCAAATTTACTAGAATGTACTAGCAAAAGTTTTTGGAGTTGCTTGACATGCCCACTCTCAACAATTTTTTCTTTAAGATGGCATAATTATTTTTCTAAGTGTTTGTTTAGAATGAAAATTATACTCCCACATACCTCTTGTCTTCTTGCATCTCTGAACAAAATTTCAAGAATTGCAAATATAAATTGCAACGATGAGAACGTGCATGAGATTTGCATTTAGAGCTTAAACACTATAATCTTCCAATATAAGTGGTAATAAAATCTAGAAATATATTGGTTATTCCTTAAAGATAATAATATTCTATGGTTGAATATGGGAAATTTTATTACATTATAAAAATTTTGGTGCAAAACCATGTCCCGCCGTGATAATATGTTTGAGCGCAAGACCATGTCTGAGAATGATATCCTATCTCAGCACAAGACCATGTCTTGGAGTACTACCCTTTATGAGCATGAGACCATGTCTTGTAGTGATACCTTGTCTAAGCACAAGATCATGTCCCACCATGATACCCTGTCTCAACGCAACACCATATCCCAGCATGATACCATGCGATTTGAGATTTCATCCAACAAACTTTGGGGAAAACTTGCACAACATCAAGCCGTTGATGGAATAGATTATAGAGTTCAAAGTCACCGTATCTAGGTAACAAAAATTGTGGACTTTGGAAGGTATACTACTTTATCCATTAATAGATTCTTGCAATATTTTTTATACTTTGAATGAAAGATGTTCACATGTGCACTAGGTCAATAGCTTCGCATTGACATATCATATGTGAAGAAAACATTTATACATGATTATTGATGATTTTTTACTTTTGTCTACTTAATTGCATACAAAAATGTTCCAAACTTCTACAAATTAAAACAAATTTTTTGTATGTGATGAGAGAGATCAACAATCACAAAACAATGAAGAATCTCTCAATGACAAATTCCAATCAAAATTTAAGACCAAAATCATTTTGCATGTGTATGAAATACAACATAGTATGCAGAATGGTATTCGTTGTATTTTAGTGAATTTTATGTACATTGTGTTATATTGTGTTGTATTCTTAGCTTTTCCATGAGTTCTATAACTCAAAATCATGATCTGATATTTTCAGAGTGTGCATGTAATGTACGCTCAAATTTGAACTTCAAATTCGACAACCTAATATTTCATGCAAATTGAGTTTTAACACCTTTAGAGTCCCATTTTGGGTCTCGTGGGCACTAAACGGTTAGAAGACACTGGACAGTATCGCCAAGGGGGCAGGAATATGAAACCCAAAGGAAGGCAGTTGTGGGAACTTGTGTTCTGCCAGCAAAATGTAAGAAACATTTCACTGAAGAACGTAGTACTTGTGTGAGAACATAAAAAAGGGACTTGTTGACCACGGTTGCGAGATTACAGTTGACTGGATTATGTAACAAGGTGCAGTTAGAGGACAAGCAAATAAGTTAACGAGAGATAAGTATTATTATGATTGTCAACAAATTGCTGGACTCCTGCCACTGCTGCAAATGTAAAAGTGGTAGTCATGTCTGTCCTTTCTCAAGCAATGAACTTGGCTTCCCGCATCAAGGATGCAGTGCCTTCAGCAGATCCAAATGGCTCTGCTCATATGGGAGTAGCCGCCCACAAGTACATACTTTTCTCCTCTCACGCTTGTGGAAAATTGATATTCCCAAGTTTCTTAGATTTTCAGGACGTTCCTGGATCACTTCCTCCTGGTGTCTCCGGGTTTCCGGAAATTAATTATTTCACTCCTGGCTGTGATGCAGACAAGAGCCTTGTCTTTTTCTGTACCCGAGTTTCAGGTGTCTTTTTGAAATGGGGAAGGCAGGTGTCACCTCTCTGCCACCATAAGTTCAGCCTGGTCATTTATAGTTGAAAGTTTCCTTTTTTTTTTTCTTTTTTTTGTTGGCACAAAACAAACAGAGTTTGATTGCAAAATGAGAACCAAGAAAACATAGTTGAAAGTTTCAATGAAACCCAATTTCACCTTTACATGTAGATAAGATTCATATTTGGTGCTCTGTTCACCTTATCTACACTTAAAATGATGTTTAGTGTAGTGGTACGATAAGTGTACTTACCGTACTACATTATTTGTGTATAAGTTGACGATTAGTGTAATCCTTGCCGTTGCAACATCTATTGTAGTGTATACAATTTGAACTTTCATATACAAAATCAATTCTACAATACACAATATAATATTACAATACATATAATATTTACTACATTACTACACTTGTAGTATGTATACAATACAATAATTTAGATTTTTTGAATATATAGATATATCAATTCAACATTTACACTAAATGTGGTACATATACTATATATTGTTTGCTACATATAGTAAGAATACTACATATATCACAACCTAAAATAGTATAAATGGTACATTTTCCTTATATAGTATATTAGATATGGGTATATATGTTATTCTATTTATAGCATACATACTACTAGCAATGAAGTTATTATAAATTATACATGTCCTACTTATAATATACATAGTATATAAGCTATAAATCATATATTGAGTACACATGCTCTAAGTTTTTTAGTAAGTACATGTGAGCTATTTTTTTGGTATATATAGTATATACCATATATTTTATATTCTATACACAGTATACATTATATAGTATATAAGATATATGCCATGTGTATAGTTTATGTACTATATATATCTTGTATACTAAAAATAAATTAATCATTTATTTTTTCTTATTTATTGTAATAAAAATATAACATATGTTATATACATACAATTTGTACAACACATACAATGTATCCAACGTATACGATATTTATGGTATTATATATATAATATTATAATAAACACATATATTTATTATTATATGTTGCAAATTAAATTATATATGGTATTTTTGGTGATATGATAATAATATTATATTTTATAAAATACATCATACTATTTTTAGTATGTATTTGTATTTATACCATAAAAAGTGTATTCAATCAATTCCTTAAACTAAATGTCAACAAGTCAATTTTTTTGTATTGCAATGTTTAGAGGAGTTGGCAATTAATGTTGTAGTTGGCATTTAATGTACGATTTTGTCACTACACTAAATGTGTAGTGTGCATTTAGTGTAGTGGTTTGTGTTTAGTGTAGTATGGAATCAAGAGTAATGTGGATCATTTACACTAGTTTATGTCAAGTATATGGATGTCAAGTTTTGAGAGCAACACTTTTTATTTTCAGTTCGCTACATTCCCTTGTGGCCACTCACAGACCTTCCCTTTAATTTATACCAAATCCACGTTTAATAGCAATGCTTGTTTGTCCGTTTTTTGCCAAGCATTGTCTGAGAGGGTTTTGGAAGGTCAAAGGTTGCATGTAGATTTTCAATTAGTGTATAATCTAAACTACTCTTATTCAAACTACATAATGTGAACGGTGTAGTTCTTTTTCTATTGAAAGAGAGTGTTTACTTCAAATATGAGAAACTCAACAAAGCCCCACGTGGAGGTTACCCAATAACACTACGAGGAGAACTTCTCATATAGAGCAAGGAGTCCTTTCTATATTTCTTACACTAACTATGGAATTGGATATGGCTTGACATTTACTATTACTTACCTTATTGTAGTGCTCACTTTAAATTGGAACTAGGTGAAGTTTTGTGTGCGCTATACACTGAGATAAATAGTAGTAAATGTTAATAGCAAGCAAAGGGGCCTAGAGAAATCCTACACTAAATGTACACATATCACTTTTTTTTACTCCAAAAATTTACTAAAATTGACAAATGATACTAGATTTTACATTTGGTGTTAACCACACTTAGGGCTCTATTGACATTTATTGTTAGTGTTTGTATTTTGTGTTGCCAACACTAAAGGCCATAGTTAGTGCCCTTAAAAATCTCATGCATCACTACAATAGTTAATTGTAAAGTTGGAGACCAAGGCCAATAGTTTTAAATATGAATATCAATTTAGACAATAATTTAAATCCTTTAAGAACAACACCCATGACTAGGTCTAGGAGATGCCACGACTAGGAACATTTCATCTTGACTAACCACTGCATCATCTACACAATGGGTACATTTCATTGCAACTACAAACATCACTATAGTTCGCCGATTGGACTCCAACGTGCATCCTCACCGCATTCGTTGGAAGTGTGGGGATCCGAGGGACTTAAATTAGACTATGGATCAAACAAAGATGAAGTATATGTCCACCAATTTGCAAATTATTGCAAAAGTGACCACCTATGAGCCTCTTGTCCTCAAAGGGTTAAACACAATCACGATCCCACATGCTGAGTGACATTCTAATTCCAGGTCCACATTGTTATTCATTGTAATCATGTCATGTCAAAATAGAGTGTACTTCTTTTGGATAATGACCCAACTTTCCTTGGCATGATAAACTGAGAGAAAGTTGTGAATTCTAATCCGGAGTAAGAAGAGGAATGAAGGACAAAAAGTAGGTGGTCTTTTTCATGAATGGAAATTATACCACTGTTCATGAATGGAACTTTTCCATCATTTTCCACACATTTCACTAAGAGTTTGACAAAAGCATATTAGTGTACATGTTTGTATTTAGTGTTTAGTACACTAAATGCAATATTTAGTAGAGTGGTTGTAAAATGGACGAAGATGTGAATCCATCAAAATGTGAGTTTACAATGACACCTTACATCTCCATGCCATGGTCATGCTTCAACTACCGTCGCGTATATGTTGTGATACAATCCAAATCATCTCAATGCGATCTTCCATTGTTTTGTAAGTACGACTCCATGGTCTACACAACTCTTGCACTGTTCATGCTCATGGGATGTTGTTCCAACACCTTTGGAGGATTATAAGAAAGATTTATCCAATCACCAGGCCTTTCCGGTGAATGTGGCTCCATTCTTTACAAGCAGGTGAAGTAGCATTAGACGGTGACTCCAGTGGCAATGGATTTGTAGTGTCTAAAGTGAAGATACATGATTTTTTCTTCATTAACCCTTCAACCCCCAAATTTCTATGACAACCTCACACCAAAAACACTTCAAAATTGTTGGTTATAGTGCGATGAGTAAAGAAGAACGTAAAACTTTTATTTCTATTTTTGAACCGGAGGATCTCAATTAAAACTTATCAAAATAACATACTCATAAAATTTCATAAACTTTGACCACATGGATTGTAAGATTACGGTGTTTGAAGTATAGAAAAGGGCTCATTTTCTTCCCTGCATTTAGTGGATCAACAGACTTTGCTTTCACCTGCTATCAAATGTTTGCACTACACAAGGTCTAAATTAATTTCCATCATGTTAAGGATGATACTACACTAAACATCGCATTTAGTGTAGTGCCCAGTAAATGACTTGTAAATGCAATAAGTTTTTACTCTTAATGCCAATTTTTACCAAGAGCACAACTCTCTATAGTTTTCAAATAAAAGGATCATTATAAACATAGTTGGTAAAAATATTCACTTAAAGTAAAAACTTATAGCATTTACAAGTCATTTACTAGGCGCTACACTAAATGCGATGTTTAGTGTAGTTCTTTGTTCACCAAATTTTTAGAGGTAGAGGAGGGGTGTAGCATATTCAAAAAAATTGTGCAAGTTGTGTAGGTTCAGTAATTTTCAATCCACATTATATTTTTTTGTGAATTTAATATGCTGTAGATTGATAATCTAAATGGTCAATGCAAAGGTTCACACGACGTTATGCTAAGGAAAAATAAAAAGTGAAAAATAAGTAGATCTCTAAGTTTAATGTGGACAAGAAGAAGTTTTTTGGTGCCGTGTGTGTTTGCCCAACAATGTGTAACAATGTGTGAAAATGTTTGACTTGGATTAATATGCTATTTTCACTAAAGACAAGAATTTTTTTTTGACACTTTGAAAGGAAATAATACTATTCCCCAATATTGAAAATCTCACATTCAATATAGTGTCCTAGCAAAAGTTTTTGGAGGTGCCCGACATGCCCGCTCTCCCCATTTGAACTTCAAAACTCTATAATTTTTTTAATTAAATTTTGGATTTAAGAAAAATTGAACTCACACAAAGCTTTTAGTGATGTCCATCTTTAGTAAAAATTTCAAAGAAAAATGTTGTAAATTGACACCATAGGAACCTACCCAAATCTCCTAGAGTCCTCCAAGGGGACCCTTGGAAATTTAGGGGTTAAGGATAATGGTTAGATCTGGTTGCTGAGAGAATCTACGAGGGTCGTAGATCTGGTGAGCATGATCTACAACCCTTGTAGATTCTCAAAGAGACCAGATTTGACCATGGTCCTCAAAAGGTTAAATAGACATGACCATTGAACTTCAACTTTTCTTTGTGCCAATTTTTTGCACTACCCAAAGTCTAACTTTAATACCATTATTGAGTTCCTTATACATTGAACTTCAACTTTTAAAGGTAGCAAAAGGATTTATCCTTCTCAAGTAAATTGTGCAAAAACTCTCGGGGGGTTCACTGGCGAAAATCGTAGGAACCACGTGCGATAAAAAATAGGGTCAATTATATTCACCTTCCGTAAATTTTGGAAAAAAATTATATGAAATATACTCTATCATATAATTGTGAAACATCATTATAAATAATATAGCATAGCAAATAAACTGGAGTTTTAGGAAATTGGTAGATGTAAAATAGTATATTAAATAAGGGGTAGAAAGGGTGATTAGTAGACTCAAGAGCTACATCCTCTTAGAAATTTTGGAATGGATGAAAAATACGAGATTGTCGTTAAAAATTCTCGGATGAATGTCTGGGAGTGCAATGATGATGGAACCACCCTAAACCCTGAAGCACTAATAATGTACAGTTTTTGTTGTTGCCTTTAGATTTTGTGACGTGAATGTCTACTTGAAATGGCAATTTTTTGAAGACTTACAGTTGCAACAATTTCTGCATTCTCCAAGAGCCTACTTTACATAGCAGATCGGGGTTGTTATTTTTTATATGTCATTTCTGTAGCACAGTATCAACTTAGTATTTGCACCATTTTGCATGCAGCATATATGGTATACATGCGCTCAATTTGTGCACAATGTTTCCAGAGACTTAAGTTTTTGTTTGATCGGAGGTATGGTATTTGTACTGCAGAAGTATGAGACATCCAAGATGTTACTTATTCAGGATCTTAAAATGTGTTATTGAACACAAATTGTAAAATGTTGTATTCTTCTAATTTTCTGCTAGCCTCTCATCATGTTTGTTTCTTACTTTGCTGATTTTCTGTAGCACTAGTTTCACCAATGCTTAAACTTTTGTCACAATCTTGCACTTAGAATGACATGGAAAACATTCAAGTCTATTCAAGAACACGGGATAGAAGGAAAAAAATGAGATTAAAAGAACCAAAAACAAAATGAGGTGCAAGCAAGGGAGTAGGAATCATATTAAGAGTTCAAGGAATAAAAAGGGAGAAAACATCAATAAGACAATTCAAGTCAAAAATGTGGTAAAACAAAATATGGGAGGTGAGCAAAAATACGTATAAATAAAATACCCCATTTTAAAATGCTCCTTTGGAAAAATTATAAATACCAATATGATGCTTTAAATTTCCAACATTTACCTTTACTTCAAAAAATACCATGCCTTTTAATGAACTTTCCAAGGTAAATAGCCCCCCTCTAAATAGGGCATTGTCGCACGTGTATACAAAAAATTAGAGGGAGTGAACCCCCCGAGCAAAATCTGGAAGTTCAAAAGTTGGCCAAAAGACTCTATCATTATTCTTTTATTTATTTTTGTAAATTCAACTCTATATAAATGTGCAAATCTAAAATTTTAGTGAAAATAAATTTTTATATTTCAATTTGAAAAGAATAAAATTTTCTAATTTTCATATAGATGTGAGGAAGTTTTTTTTACCTCATCGAACAATGCTTAACTTCATAAAAAAAACACTTAGGATGGCATAAATTCTTTTATAGATCTTGTAAGAGAACAACCTATGATATTATATAGCTATTTCCTTCTTACATCTTTGTAAAAGAAATTTGAAATTTGAAATTGGAATTGTGGAAATCCAGCCAAATTTTAAAAAGCCCACCTTGAGACTTTAAGGCTTAGGGGAGGTAAGAAAGCAAAATTTGTGCTCTACACAATAGCATTTTAGAGATAAAGTGTTACTTGGTTGTCAAAAATTCAACACAATAATCAAATCATACATTGACATATTGAAAATGGGTACGTAAAGCATAGGAATTTTCCTTCCAACGCTTTTTATTTTAATTTTAATTTCAACAGTGGAAAGATGGTCTTAATATACCATTGAATATCTCACAATAGCAACAATTCACACCTAATTAAGTATAAATTGCCACTTTTATTGTGCTTTTTGGTAGTGATTAGATATCATCTTTTGAATAGTTGAGCTTTAACATTTGGATTGACCACCTTTGATTGGCTTGAAATCCAATCTTTGATTTAGAGGTCTATCTTTAAAAAGCTGAGTTGATCTCTTATGTTTGAAAGCTCGTACTCAATTTTGAAAAGAATTGCATAAATATTTGTAAGAATCCAATGTTTAACATATGTCATAGGAAGAAAGGGTCTATTCTTTGATAAAAGGAAAGAAACTCTATTTTTTCAAAACATTGCTACTAGTCATGGGCCTTGGACAAAAAGACATGATACTACATTTATGAGGTTCTCTTTTGAAGCCCTTATTTCTTCAATATATTTAAGGAATTTTGATACTACTTGCTTTAGTAACATTTTTGGCCTTTTCTTGGTTGCATACCTATTTGCAACACCCGTCGCATTCAATGAAATTTTGAAAAAGAAAAAAATATTGATCATAAGGTTGTACATTGTACCCTAGGCTTAAAATTAGGCATACAACACGCGATTTAGTGAGTATGCCCTTGGCCAAGTGCACTAAACAACAAGTTTTTGTACAAAATATTAAAAACATGACAAGATTCCAATGTTTCTTTGGAGTGAAATTGCATGTCTCGTGCTTTCTAGATTTGCCTCTTCAAGTGCACATAAGTGTCATACTCTCTCCAATATAGTATGAAGGAGGCACCAATTTCGTCATTAATTGTTACATGAGTTAGTTTGTTGTACATAACAACATTGTTAATTGGGGTGAATTGTGAAGGCACATGCACATTTGACCATCCCCTCCCGTTTGGAGGTGGATCCAAGGTGCACCAATTGCAATTTGAACCATGACATTCAAGCCCTTTATTGTTGGTTTGTTGGTTTAAATATGGTATGCCTCATTTGATACCAAGTCATACTTTGGTAATCCATTTGTGTTTGTACCATCAACTAATAGGATATTATATTATGACTAGTAGTTGGCGCTTGCTTTGCAACGCATTAGTTCAACCATTTTAATGTAGTTTTTATATCACAAAATATTAAAAAAGAAAGGTAACAACAATCTACATAAAATATAAATATATCTTTGAAACCTATGCATGAATTTTAATAATGTAATAGAATAGAATAGAAAAAAACTAATTATGTTTTAGATTTTTTGCATTTTAACATGGAATTTCAAAAATGTTATGAATGTCAAATTTGTAATCAAGAGTTTCAAATTTATTTTGGATAAGGACAAATTGCAACACACAAATGCAAATTTTACACACCCACAAACTCAACTTGCAATTACAATCTCAAAACTTGCAATCTCACCTCAAAACTTGTAATTTCAATCTCCACAACTCGAATATGCAATTTTGCAACTCCAACTTTGTATGCCAACCTCCAAGATCACAACTCCAACTTCACAACTTTTTCACTCCAAGTTTACAACTCATAATTTATAATTCAATCTTTTAGTGCTTAACTCAAAAAGTATTTTGAACGTCAAATTTGTAATCAAGAGCACAAATTGCAACACACAAATGCAAATTTGTCACACCCAAAAACTTAAGCTAATGCTTTGAAATGCAATAGTCCAACCATTTTAATGTAGTTTTTATATTACAAACTATATTTAAAAAAAGGTAACATGATTCACTGTGCGGTTGGTTGCACCATTCCTATAGTTCACTGCACGGTTGGCAGTGCGATTGATCGCTGCGTGGTTCACTGCGCGGATTATGATTTTAGTAGTATGATAGTATGATGTGTATACAACAAACCTCCATTGGAAATCGAAGGCTATAAAGTTATAAGCTTCTTAGCCTTGAACATCACTTAATAAGGCTTATAGGAGCCTGTATAGGTTGTTGAAAACCTAAGGTTAAGCAAGGCATGGATGAAATGGTATTTAGATGGGCAACCAAGGAAACAAAATCAGAATTTCCAATTTATCTGGCTTCATTCAGAAAGCCCACAAAACTCTAGAGCATGGGTGCTTTGAAACTCCCTACAAATCCTATTTTATCAGATCGTATCAAATTTCTTATGCCTCCTCTCCTTCTCTAAGGTTGTTCCTCAATGCACATTGTAGGATTCAATTCAACTAAAACTCAATCAATTTTTACATTGAATGGAGAAAAATCAAGCCATGGAATATCAACATGACTAAATATAGGTACAAAAATGCCAGTGGAAGTAGAAGTTGTTTGTCTCAAAGGCCATGTTCTATTATCTAACCACCTTTGGAGACATACACCTTTAGTTGTATAAAATAATAGCTTCTACTCATACCATTGAAATTATCTATGGCAATTGTTATGCCGGTCATTTTACAAGATTAACCCCTAAAAGCCCGAGGCATTTTCCCTCAAGAAACACTCCAAAACTGCCACTATCAACAAGTGGTAAGAAAATCTAATTTTGAAGTACAATTTTGGACTTTTAACCATACAATCTTTAAATAGACTTATATATGAACTTACCATATTTTTTTGGCTGCAATCCACCACACATATATGAAGATTATAGCATTTGAAGTCAAGATAATGGTTCATTTTCTTCCTTGCATTGAATGAATCAACAGACTTTGGCTTCACTTGGTGTCAAAATTTTGCACCACACAAGGTCTAAATCCTTTGCCATTGTGTTAAGCACAATGTTAGTTCCTTACACACCAATTATTAGAGGAAGGAAGCGATGAAGCATATTCAAAACAAGTGTGCAAGAAGTGGAGGTTAAAAAATTGCCAATTCACGTTTTATTTTTTTCTGAACTTAATATATCTAAAAACTCTAATCCAAACTATGCACAAGAAGGTTTTCACCACACGTTGTTGTCAAAAAAATAAAAAGTGAAAAATATGAAGATTTCTAGGTTTTATGTAGAAAAGAAGAAGTTTTTTGGTACCTTGCCTGACAATGTGTGAAAATGTTTGACGTGGGTTAAAATATTTTTTCACACTAAAGATTTTTTTTTTTGACATCTTCTAAGAATGTATTATTCCCCATATGTATGAAAAATCTCAATGTCAATAGGAACTTCTAGCAATACTTTTGGAGTTGCCGGAGTCTTCAATTTAACTTTGAAGGCTAATAACTTTCATATAATGGATCCAAAATAATTAGAGTTACATTATTACGGAGATCCTATCAAGGAAAACCAAGTATAAAACTTTCCCAAAAAACTTGGTTTTCCTTGACTATCAATTCTAAACAAACTTCATTAGAAGTATAGAAGTTACATATAGTAAGGCATCTGAATTTTTGGAAGCATATGTAAGGTACAACATGTACAGTGGCCAAATTTGAATTAAAAATCTCATGATTAAATAAGCCACCACAATTCTTTCTTGAATCATATGTATGAGAAAAGACATTTAGTAATGTGTTATTTTTTAATATTAAAAATAGTCAATGAAAAATAGTCAACCATTCTGTTATTTATGCTTGCATAGGATGAACCTACCTTTTGTGTAAAAAACAAATAAAAAATCATCGTAGTTTTTTAAAATATTTTGAAATCTCGAATCACCTTTAATTTTCAAAATAGAAATAAATAATTTATCTTTGAAGAACACAATTGAAAGAACTCTGGTTGAGAATACAAAATACAATGCAGAATAATTTTACATGAGATCATAGAAATATCTTTACAAATTTCTATCAATATTAAATAGATGACATGATTAAGGGATTCATCAATCACCTGAAATATATAATACTTCAAAAAAACATATATAATATTTCTATTCACTATTGATCATAAATTCTTATAAATTTGTAATATCTATTTGAATTCATATATGACATTCAATAATTATTATTCTGTGTCAATATTAACTAAATGTTTCATACATGAAATTTAAAGGATTTTAGATTGACATACATATCTACTATCTTTAAACTTTAGATTACACTACACTGTTCCTTGAATATAGTGTAGACTAGACTATTTGAAATTTCCTACACTAATTGAAAATTTACATGGAGTAGTTAACTGACACACACTTGCTTGAGAACAAATACTCAATCAGAACTTGGCATGCACATGCTTTGATGGAAATTAGTGTGGATGATCCACATCAATAATGAATCCACACTATATTCAGGGTTTAGTGTAGTTATTATCAAGCTTTTACAATAGCTAAAAGTTTATATGTGTAAGTAAAAAAATTACAAATTCTAGCAAAACTTTGATTCAATCAAGGATAAGTTTCAAAGATGTCAGATCAACATGTGACATGCAGTAGACAATGTACATTTGCCCTTTCAAACACTTCAACCATCGTGATGTGCCTATTTCTTTTAGTTATCATTCAGGGGCAGTTTACACTACGGACCAAGAACTCGTCCCATGCACCCCTAAAATCTGTCATTGGCTCCATCAACTCGTCCCGGGATGACTTGGGTTTACACTACAAGAAAAAAAGAAAAGTGACCAAAGGATTTGAGGTCCTGAAAAGGTCTAGAAATAGGCCTAGTGAATAATGTTGAAGGGTCCCCCGGATTTTGCGGTGAGAGAGGCAAAAAGGGTTCTCTCATTGCTGAATGAGGAGACCATGGGCCTGAAATGGCGTTTTATTATTTTTAAATTGATTTTTTTGAGGGGGCCCAACGTTACTGTAGATACAATTATGGCGGCCACCCTTTTAGTCTTTTCGGCTTGTTTTTTTTCTTTGTTTTTAGGCAAAATTGCCCTTTTTAGGCATTCATTAAAAAAATCAACACGCCCACTTTTTAGTACATGGTCATTCCTCCCGATCCAAGTTCGGTTTACACTTAGTGAGAGGCCCAAGGGCTGTAAAAAGTACATTTTTCTGAAGTGTGACCATGGAAGTGTGACCATGGAGTTAATCCATTTCCTTGGTCATGGCTCTCGGTCTATAGTGTAAACCGCCCTTCACTCACGGTTGTCAATTCAAGTCATAAATGTTTTTCATACCTCATCTTACAGATATATCTTCAATGTCATCATTTTTTAACACTATAGTGTGTATGTGGCTTCTTCATAGAGTGATAATTCATTGTTGACCATGAGCTTGTTTTATGTTTATTCAACCTCTTCCAATTTATTTAAAAAAAACCCAAAATTCATCAAGGAATTGTTTCCATAAAACTCCACAAACAGATTATTGCCCCAACACTTATTTTGGTTGTTATCATACATATAAAGATGGTAAAAATACATGTGTCTTAACCATCTAACAAATTTTAGAAGGCTATATAAAACGTGGTATAAAAACAACTTGGAAGCTAGTGGAATCTTTCAAGTTTTCCTTGTGAATTACTGTTGGCCTATAACAATTTCTTTGCTATCAAAGTGATATACCACATATATACCAATGAAGCCCACAAAACCTACAAATTTTGAAAAATGCATTATACATAATATTCTTATCTTATTGAAAAAAAACTTAAGACAAATACATGTGAATTTGATAATGAGTTAAATAATTGTAACTTCAAAGAATTATAACTTCAAATAATTGTAGGAATTTCAATAGTTACAACTTTAAATAATTGTATGAATTTCTATGAATAAGTATTGATGTTCTATTCCTATAATGTATGAGATATATATCTTCATAAAAACATTTCAAACAAAAGTGTTATGCTATGCCCTTCTTTATTGAGATGGAGAAAAAGATATTAATATGTTTATAACTTCCAAAGTATTCCACCCCCTATCATCGCAAAAACTGACAAAAGTTCTTATCCGAATGTCAACAAATCCACCTAAGATGAGTTTTCAAGAAAAGTCTACATGTCCTATTCTTTATAACATTTAGTACTTAGACAGAAGTTTTCAATTTCTAGCTCACTTAGAACATATTTGAGTTGCTTCCATGGTTACATTCTTGCAATAATTCATCACGATATGAAGTCAAGAAAAAGAGGAAAGGATGATCTAATGGAGTGCATAATTTATTATTTTTGGTGGAACTCTTGTCTTTCTTCTCCCTTTGTTAGATTTATACCTAGGTACAATTGCTAATCAATAGGTTGTGTTTCATTTTGTAATGTAAAAACCAATTCTCAATGAAAATGATACATGACGCCAATATTTATTGAGAGGGCCATGAGAAGATAACTTCCACAGTGTCTTATAGCCTCTTACAAAGTGTCCCATTCATTCTTGTGTAGAGTGATAGAAAAGTAGCAACAAGAATGGTATGCCACGTCCCTAGTCATTGGGAGGGGAAAAGGCAAGGCTAGTAGCACATGGATAACTTCCAAAGTGTGCTACCACCTATAGCCGCGGCTCACAAAAGGACTCCCAACCAGGTCTTGATAAAAATGTCAGCAAATCCACCTCACATGAAATTCGGGAAAAAATTGTCAGATGTGCTGGCAAATGCGCCTGGCAAGCCCTCTCTCACACGGAGACCATTTCCATTCCAGGCCCCAATGGAAAGCAAAATCCAACCCCCTCTACCCGCGCTTCCCTCCTGCCCCAATCCTATGGGCCCCACCCATATTCCTGCTCCCTCCCTCCCTCCCTCCCTCCCTCCCTCCCTCCCTCCCTCCCTCCCTCCCTCCCTCCCTCCCTCACTTCCTCCCAATCCAACCAACCACCCATCCCCCATGAATTAAACTTCAGAAACCACCCCCCATGTTTTTACTCCCACTCACCAAACTTGACTTTCACCCCTTCCATGCGACTAAAAAGGCGGATCATCAACATATCACTCCCCACCCAACTCCCTAACCACACCTAAAAAAACCTCAACCCAAAACATGGAGCCTTTACAAAGCTGATATGTGAGGTAGTCACGTCGGTGTCGAACAAAGATGGGTGTGAGAAAGTCACGCTTCTTGGGAAAGTTTTGCCCAAGTTACGAAGAGGAAAAGGAATGATGATGAGCCCGAACTAGGAAACTCGGAGTCGTTGTCACAGCAGTAAACCCAACCGTCTCTGGTACAAACAAGGAGGCTGTTGTTTCCACACTCGACGACACTTTTACGGTGGTCTCCATACTTTTTTCACACTCGACAGTGTGGAATTTCGACAGCGCCTGTTTGTTAGTACTGTGTGAAGCTCCCGAGCTGACTCCAGTCTCGGAAGTAGAGTAGTATCCGAGCTGTGTGTGTCTATATATACCTGGATTCACCAGGGTCATGATCATCGATCCTGCATGAGTTCTCCAGCTGGGATGGGATGAGATGAGATTGGCGTGAGCGTCGGAGTGGAATCAGTCCAGATCTTGCCCGAAGGAGGAGTCGGTTCGCACCTTTCTCACACTCAGGTCAGACTCTCGCTGCTGCTTCCCCTTTCTCATAACTTATAATATTCCAGACGGATGCGGCACCCGGGTGAGTCTACGAATTGGGGAGCGGATCATCCCTGGTATTCTGGCTTCTGTGCTTGTTGCGGGTATGTTTGTTGCCGAGGAATGATCATTAAAATTATTATTTTAATCAGGCTCAGCTTTTTACTCGGTTGTGGGAGGCGGGGTTTGTCGGTCACAGGATCTTGTGAGCGCTGTCGGAAGTTAGCGATGAGGGTGTGAGGGGAGCGGAGCGGAGGGGCACGAGGGGATGGGGGGGAAGGTGGAGTGATCCCCTCCTGGTGAGACAGACGGTTTGGGGGAGAGGGAGGGTTGTGTTCTTGGGGGGTGATCTTGACGAGGAGAGATGCAAAACAGTGGGCAGTATGGGGGAGTGTCGGACTCGCCGCAGTACGTGGTGGGCAGGCAGGCCGCGCCGCCGCATATCTTCTCTATCTCGCACGACAGCATGTCCATCGCGACGCCCGGCGCGCACCCCCTGCACCACCACCTGCAGCACCACTATGGGCACCCGACCTTGCAGCAACTCCAGCACCCGCAATTCTCGCAGTTACAGGATGCGCACCAGCAGCAGCAGCAGCAGCAGCAGCAGCAGCGGGAGCGCGAGGAGCAGCAGCGGAGGGAGCGGGAGCAGCAGGCCGCAGCAGCGCAGCAGGCGATGGTGCAGCAGCTGGGGTTGGGAGGGGGACCCGACTCGCCGGAGGTGCCATCGCCGGGCGTGAGCCGCCCATCGCCAACGAAGTTTGGGAGTCAGCACCAGGAGCAGCAGCAGCAGCAGCAGCTGGTGGGCGCGGCGGCGGCGGTGGCAGCAGCAGCAGCAGCGGCGCAGGAAGACGATGGGATGGAGGACGAGGGGCGGAGCGCGGGCGGCAATCGGTGGCCGCGGCAGGAAACGCTGGCGCTCATCAAGATCCGGTCCGAGATGGATTTGACGTTCCGGGATTCGGGACTGAAGGGGCCGCTGTGGGAGGAGGTGTCGCGGTGAGCGATGGTGATTCTTAATGCTCTTAGTGTTGAGTGAGAATTCTTGGTTGAGACTGGTGTCATGTTTTTTTTTTAAATTTTGGGGGTGGGACTGCAGGAAGCTGGCGGAGCAAGGGTACAGTCGCACGGCGAAGAAGTGCAAGGAGAAATTCGAGAATGTGCATAAGTATTACAAGAAGACCAAGGACGGGAAGGCGGGGCGGCAGGACGGCAAAAGCTACCGGTTCTTCAGTCAGCTAGAGGCGCTGTATTGCGGGCAGGAGGCGGCGATGCAATTGGGGTCGCGCCTGGCGGCCTCGGCGGCCGCGAGCTTGCTGACTGACAGCGCTCATGCAGCAGCAGCCGCGGCGGTGCTGACGGGATCCGCGGCACCAGCAGTTAAGGTGGACAATGGGATGATCCAGCAGCAACAGCAGCAGCAACAGCAGCAGCAGCAGCCGCAGCCGCGGCAGTCGGAGGTGACGCTCTCGGAGTCGATGTCGGAGGACGAGGAGGATTACGACGAGGCGCCGAGCTCAAAGAAGCGGAAGCGCGGCGAGGGCGTGAAGGAGGACGCGCACTTCTCTGCTCTGATGAAGAATCTGGTGGAGAAGCAGGAGAGCATGCAGCTAAGGTTTCTGGAATTCATGGAGCGGCGTGAGCAGGAGCGCCAGGCTCGCGATGAGTCGTGGCGGCGGCAAGAACTGGCGCGCGTGGCGCGTGAGCACGAGCTCCGGGTGCAGGAGCAGCAGCTGGCTGCGACGCGCGATGCCGCGCTCGTGGCGTTTCTGCAGAGAGTCACCGGCCAGACACTCTCACTACCCCAGATCCCAACTCCAGCTCCACCCCCCGCCGCCACCGACGTAACGCCCAAAACGCAACAAACTCCCATTCCCCCCTCACATCAGCTCGTGACGGTCCCGGACGCAGCAGTCGATGTCGACTCCCCGATTGACCCCAATAGCAAGCGCTGGCCGAAACCGGAAGTCCTCACGCTCATCAAGCTCCGCAGCGACATGGAGCCGCGATTCCAGGAGCCTGGCCCCAAGGCGCCGCTGTGGGAGGAGATCAGCCAGGGGATGGCGTGCCTGGGCTACAACCGCAACCAGAAGCGCTGCAAGGAGAAGTGGGAAAACATCAACAAGTACTTCCGCAAGACCAAGGAGAGCAACAGGAAGCGCCCCGAGAACGCCAAGACGTGCCCCTACTTCCACCAGCTGGAGCTTCTGTACACCAAGGGCGTCCTGGGCTCTGTCCACAAGTCGAAGCCACAGCTGCCGCCCAGTGTGGACTCGTTGGATCAGAAAGTTGATCACCAAGCCGTCCCACTCGCGCAGCGCATCGAAGCCGCAGCTGCAGCCACGTCCACTCCGAGCTCGGAGATGGCGCTCAAGATGCTGCCTGCCGCGGCGGAAGCTGCTGCCGCCGCGAACTCGGGTAATGGCTCCGGCCACCCGTTCTCAGCTAGTCCTGAGAACGGTAGCAGCGGCGCTAGAGCGCACGTCTCGGAGACGTCCACGTGATGGGGCCATTGTCACGTCCAGAAAAGCATCATATTTCATGGCATTGTCGATCCACCTCTACGTGTGCAGCTAGAGTAGGGCGATTCATTCACAGGGACCGTCAAGGATGAATCGACTACTGCAGGGGAGAGAGAGAGAGAGATCAGAGAGAGACCAGCCATGACCACCAGAAGAGTGAAAGCAGAGCAAAGTGTTGGATGATGTGAGGGTTGCTTCAGCCGAATCCTGTGATTGAGTTGGGGACATGGATTATTATTCTCTCAAGAGCGGCATGAGGAGATAGATGGAGTTGTGGCAAGTTCTGTACCATAGGTGTACCAGTAGCGGTCGCGGTGAAAAGAGAACAATACAGGCAGAGAGTCCAACTTACTGAGCTAGCGTGAAGAGATGGTCATGATCATGTCCCCTCCTTAGGGTTTCGGAGTACAGAAATAACTTGTTAGTGTGGGGTTGTGAGGAAGACTGCGGAACATTCGAAGTAGTCCGACGTTTGATTCTTCGTTTTCAGGAGTGGTCATCACAGATCGAGGATTCAAAGGCAGATACCATGGTGCAGCAGTTGATTGGTACAAGGTGTTTTGTGCCGAGGTTTTTTCCAGATATGTAGACAAATTGGATGTGGACGTAGGGAAGAACGATTATCATTACTGATTGGATATTCCAGGTGGGAGATCACGTTTTAATCTCCTTTGTTGAAATACATTTTTGGTTCCTCGGTTCCTCGATCACGGATGGGATGTGATTTTTGACTCTTTTTCTGGTCAACCGCGGATCAATATTCTCAGTTCCAGGTGTGTATTCAGCTACTGGAGTGGAACTTCTCTTTCAGGGTTCAAGGATCATGTGACTCCCCGCTTTGGAGCCAAACTCACTGTTAGTAGTCTAGAGGGCGGTTTTTTGTGAGGACAATGTGGTTGATCTGGTACAGGTGTTAGTATTATCTATAGCTTTTCCTATCTGTTCCGCCGAAGCGAAGTGGGAGTTAACTCTAGAGCAATGTCGATCGGCAGCTCACCGAGTTGGCTTTCACGTTCCGGTCTAACTGAACTGTGCTTTGTGAGTTGACTGGGGTTATTTTTTTGCATGCTGAACTGAACGTTAAACCCTCTGTTTGTGATACTTCTCACCGTTACTACTGGGTCCACTATGACGCGTGACTTGAGTTGGGTTCATGAATAGGTTTGTATGCCCTCTCATGTTGTGTACACTTGTCCTGGACCGCAGCGCATTCAGTGTGCCGGCGTATTCAAGGAGGGCTGCAAATTATTTGGACCATGATTTCAGTCAACTCTTGGGCTTCTCCTTAAATGGGCAAGGACTGTCAGCTTTCCATGAAAGCTTCTTGTATCTAACTTCGGAATTACACGAAAGATGTTGCGAGGGTTTTCATGATGAACTCTTTATCTTTAATGGTCATGTCATGACTCGGCTACAGTTGCTTGTGTCTTTTGAAAGTGGAGCTTTTCTGTTGTCTCGCATCTTGCCATCTGCTGCTACTACTGGTGCTGCACCAGCAGAGAATGTGGGCTCATTTTGCCAGTTGGGTCAGCAGTCAGACCATTCAACCCTTGATCAACACCATGGCCTTCTTCTTCGGCCATCAATAATCTGCCAGGCATTAAAACAGTTCCTTGTCCATGCACCACCGGAAGTATGTGGGGAAAACTGGTTAACGAAGAGGAACTAAATTGGACGTCGTACCTGGTCAGAAGTTACATGTTAAACTATCAACAAGATTCATATGAAATAGCCTAAGAGTTTACAAGCATATTATCAACCGACTGCCGCATCAATCACATAATTTGATGATTGTAGTCATTTGTCGATCAGCCAATTGATCTGTTACAGTTGCGAACCTCTGACGTATTTCCTGAACTTGGTCCTTCCGAGACCGTAATCCTCGCTTCACCTTTTATTATTACCATCACTCCACAAGCATCCGTTAATTTTCATGCAGACGAATACTCCCAAGATTCTCTTGATCTCAGTCCCATCCTCATGCATTAAAAAGAAAAGACCCTCATCCAGACACGCCGCGGAAATGCAATTCCATGGTGGCATTTGCCAAATAAGATTCTGAGTCTGAACATACACATGTATAGAGAGGGCCAGATCTTGAACTGGCAAAGTTACGAGAAACTCCACAAAATTTACCAAGATATTCATCACGGTGGCAGTTTTACATTAGCCAGAATGCGATTCTGAGTCGTAACAAACACTTCATACACCTACATGTTTAGAGAGGGAATAAACACTTCCCTTTCCAACACTAAAGACATTTCAGAAACTTAGATGAACCTCAAAATTTCTTGGTTGTGAAACGCCGCTGAGTTACCATTATCTGGATGTTAATTCTGAAACTGTCAAAGTTACGAGGCCCATGATACTCCATGAAATTTGTGATTTTACCATGTGACTCAGAGGATGACTACTTCTGAGACCTGGTAATTCAAGCCTGTGAAGAGATATACACACACTGGTGATGTCAAATCATCCGAGAACTGGTAGACGACTACGCCATGAGTAAATACTGGTTGTCTTTTTACGATACTGGGGGCCGGCGCAAGCTATTAATATCGGTGAGACGTCGACGCCATCAGCAGCAGCAGCAGCAGCAGCTAGCGGGCTCATAATAATACGAGTTGGCATCACCACTCCTTGAAGAGCCACCATATGAGTCGTACTGAGATAGCCCATCAGCTCTGGGTTCATGTCAGCCGCAGCTGCAGCGCCTCCCATGCCTGCCTTACCGGAAGCCTGAAAGAATCGTCCACACAGCTTTATGCCCTCACTCCATTGTGATGCGACCAGCATGAAAACAACGCTGAACTGAAAACATGAAACATGACTCCTGCTGGGCAACCAGGACATGAAACACTGAGCTTACTTTTACCACGTTCTGAAATATTACCACGCGCGTACTAATTGCATGATCATTCTCTCAGGTGAGTCCATGGTGTGTGTCGACGACTCTTTGACACACACCAAGGAAGATCGGAACAACTCGAGTTTCTTCAATCATCTTTGTCGATGTCACGTGAATAAATGGGCACCTACGACCGTGCACGGTCAAGTTCCTTGTTGACTCAGGCTGTGAGTGCCGACCCTTTCCGACCTCAAAGCAGAAATGGTCAAAGTAAAAACATGAGGAAGTGATCTTTTGTCGTCAAAAGCTCCTGCAGCCAAGAAAATAACGTTTCCTTGCTATTCAGCCGCTTCTAGAGGTCCAAGAAACATCTATCGGTGATAGCCACCAAAGTTACAATGTAGTATTTGAGCATAATGTTTGCATGAAACTACAGTAGTACGAACAGCGTATGTGTAACTTCAGTAGCATTTCACACATGATCTATTTTCCAGGCTGGGCAGGAAGGGAAAAGCCATGGTCAAGGTTACCTGAAGACAAGCGAGCCTAGCGTACAATGTGGGCAGAGGAGAGAGCGGGACAGGTGAAGGAGACCTTTCTTGTCCTGGATGGATAGATAGATAGGTGCCCCCCGCAGCCCCAGCACATGGACGCCCCCACTTCAAGTTCCCCTGTACTGTACCTTCTTTACAACTCATCTCGTAATTAGCAGGATCATTACTTTTCTCGCCTTCCTCCTATTTCTGCCCAAACCCATATATTCGCCTCCAGATAGGCACCACCTCCATTGCAGCCTTATTTTAAACCTTCTCTCTTGATTTATGTCTTTTTCCACTGCCTCTTTTTACCCTTTTTACCTTTTTCTTCACACTACACTTATTCCTCCCATAAGTTTTACATCTCCCTAGTTATAATTCTGCTAACTTATAATCTCAGCCATCTATAACCTCAACTAACTTATAACCGTTGTCGGTGTAAAAACCTCTACTTAGTTATACCTCTGCTAAAGTTATACCCTCTGCTAAGATATACCGCTTCACTAAACTCGTCAACGTCTTTCAACTTGTCATTTCTTGCCTCTTGTCTCTAGTGATTGTTTCCTCTCTTGATGTGTAGTAGCCCACTTTATTCATGCCGGTCTCCTTCGGAGACGGGCGTTCTTCTTTCTTTGTAGTAGCCCTTAGGTTGAGGTTTTTGAGAACGCTCACCACCACAAATAAGATAGAATCAATTGCTTCAATTTGTATTGGTTGGTTTGACTAGGGTTTCAACTTACAACGCTATGAGAATGATTGAATTTGATTGGAATATGGGAATTGATTGGACCATGATTATTGTGCTCTATGGGGAAGCTCATTTGCATTTAATTGATAGCCGTTGATTCGCTTCGAGATGTTCACGTTGGAGTTTGTAGTTGCTTTGCAAGCACATTAGGAATCAGCTCTTGTAACACCTGGCAACACGTGATTAATCAAATACGACAATACCATCCTACACCGCCTCATACCATCTCAATTTGTCCCAATGCAAACACTTTTTTTTAATAGAAGCGCAACAGATGGGCAACTCAACAGTGTGATAACACACACTATTGTCTGTTGCTAAAAAACCAATCCAACTGTCTCACAACAAAACAAACCTGACTACAACTCTTCCAAAACCACCACCCTTGGAAGGATCAAGTGAGGTTGCGGCGCAGACATCAAAGCACGCCATGGTCAAAACGAAAAATATGAAAAAGCTCTCAAGAGGAGCGGCAGTCGAGAGGTCGCCTTGAGGAGCACGGCAAATAGCAAGTGGTGTACAATTGCGACAATGGTGACGAACTTGATCAAGGGTTTGCGTTCCACGCCATAGCCATTGCCGTAGCAACAACGCCGAGGATAGAAGTACATGTAGGTTACTTACTTTTGGGCAAAAATATATACTCCGTACTATATTTGTTTTGGAGCCCTTTGTAAAATAGTTGTTGAATGTCAATCATCCATTGAAAATTTCTGAATAAATCTTAGCCAATAAAATGTTAGGTGAACAAAATATATCTTAGACAAAGTGCTGATTTTTTAACTTTGTGTTGATTGAACATGTGTTGTTTAATAGATGGCTCAACTCAAAACTGAGATAGAGTATATTATATACTATAGAGGTTGAAAATATACCATATATATTGGGAGTATATATGTTAAATTAAGGCACCAAAAATTAGGTTTTGAAAAAAACGATGGAAAAATAAAGTTTTTTAGAAACATTTTATAAGTCAGATAGAATTTTGTATGGTACAGAAGGTTGAATAAGAATTTGGAGGAAAAACCAACAATAAACCCTGTTTAGGAGTTGTGAAAAATTAGCTTGTTTTTTACCAACAAAAGTCAATTTAAATTTCTGATCTAAAATTTTCAACCATAGTGTATGAACGCATTATGATATCAATGTATCCAAAAAATTTCAAAATATTACACCTCATAAACCTCCCAAAAGAAGTTTATTTGTCCGATTTGAGATACTTGTGAGAAGTATGTAGTATTGACAGATATACTTCTCCTAGTCAAATTATCAGACGGAACTCTAAAATTTCAAGAATCTTGTAATGCTGAAGAAGTCAGCAATCACATTTCATTATCACACATCCAAAATCAAAGCCAAGTTGGCATTGGCAACAAGAAAACGCTCATGACTACGGCTCTAAACAATTTCTGATAGGTTTTTTTTATACTAGCCTAGTTGACTATCACCCCCGACACCGATTCCTCCAATTTAAAGGGTTTTAAGGTTTTGTTTTTAGGTGAGCATTGACAATGTCAACTTTCAAGATCCCACCATTGTAATCGCACCAATGTGATCCACACTCATGAGGACGAGGTCGACATTGGCGGGTTTTGATCCAAGGTTGTGGGTTTTGTAATTTGTGAAGAATTTTGATTGCAAAGAGGATTTAGGATTTCGCATCTAGAAAAGAGCTTCTCATCTCCTCTATTGAACGGTCCAATGGTCGTAGGTGAAATCGGGGCTGAATTTACGAGATCTCTACTACAACCTCAACTAACTTTAACCTCTACTAAATTCTTACCACCTCCATCCACCGACACTAGATTTGGCTATAACTTATAATAGGGATGAATGTATGTAAAGATAGATCTACAAGCCATTCACTATTTCCTTGCTTGGGCATTAACTTCATGTTTTAAAGTTCATTTATTTTTAACTTTATTACTTCATTAAAATTTGTGTTGCAAACACTACATATGCTACAATTTTCATTGTCGTATATTTTTACATTCATCCATGATTGAATATGAAGTGTTATTAATTTTTAATTTTTTTAGTTGGTACTTTTACCGAGAATTGGCTTTTTCATCCAAGTTCTTGAAAATATACCTGCCTTCCTCAACCACGTTTTCTACCGAATAAAAATCTGAACTCTTGTTTTAATGTTTTTCTTTTGCACACAATTTAGCCGGGAAAAACAATAGTTTTGGGTTATGCTCTTTTGTACCTTACCTTTTATTATGAAAAGTTGACCATGCCTAAGAAAATTAAAGAAAAATGTTGAAAATATATGTTTTTTGAAAAAAATTACAATCTAACTTTTTTTTCATGTCACCTCTTGTAATATCAACTAACCTTAAGTAGACATAATTCATGTTGTCATATTATAGATAGTTGTAAACATTCAAACTTGGTTTTTAAATACCATGTCTTTTTTATGGGAACATGAGATGATGGAGTTGGTGAGTACTGAGGGCCTAGTGATATTACAAAGGTTTCTAGGTGGTGAAATGAAGGTTGTCTGAAGAGCCACTTGTAGAATTGGTCACGGGATTCATTCAATCTAACTGGACAGTCCGACTCTTAAGTTCACATAGGTTTCAGAGTAGTGGACTGGACAGTCTGACTCTTAAGTTCACATAGGTTTCAGAGTAGTGGAATGATGGTTGTCTGAAGAGCCATCTACAGACTTGGTCACGGGATTCATTAAGTCTGACCACGCCTTGATTTTGACATTGATTCATTGAAAAGGAAAGTAGGCAGTCTATTGACCAAATTCAAGGCTTGGTTGGAAAAATCATTAGGTTTAAGTGTACATTCTGACTCCAGTCTGATATTGGCTCTGATATTGGCTCTGCAGAAAAGGGAGTAGACAAAGAGAGGTCTTTTCATAGAGTAAAGAGGTAGGCCAGAATGTGATAGTAGTATTTTTGTATTTTTTAAAAATCAAAATGTTTACTTTATATATGTATTTATCAATTTTTGATTCCCACATGCACATATGTTGACAAAAATCACTACTTTAAACATTTTGAGCTAGTATATATGACAATGGTAACTTGTACCAAAATTGACCACTTTTGGATTACCTGTTAGTCAAAATAACCTACCTTTCTACCAATGTATATTGATGATCACCTCATATTAGAAAGCTAATCATTTTTAATTATTTACACAAATATGACTACTTTGTCCAATGCCTACAAGTACTCAATTTAGGAAAGAAGGATACCTATGAAGATCAACACTTTAACCATGACCATGAATTGGTCTCTCCTCATGGGAAAAGTTAGGCACAACAAGCTCTCCAAAAAATTCATCAAAAGAATAAATTAATAAACAAATAAACAAGAACATAGAGATGCATGAGGTGGGATCTGGTGAGTTTATGAGTCGAATGCAAGTCCAAAATGCAAAAACAAGTTCTTCACTTGTGTCCTTGCGAATACGTAGCCACACGGAGTACGTGCACGGCATTGGAAAAACTCAGGTTGCAGTTACTTATCCCACTCTCATGTTTGTACAGTACCTGGATCAGTTTAGGGCAGTCACAGCAAGTCTTGCCTGCATGCCTGCAATCAGTTTTCAACTGCTTCCCAGTACTACTCCTGCCCTTTGCATTAGAATAACATCCACCTATTTTTCTACTCCATGCAAACTTCTAATCTTCCAGGGTTTTAATCACAACATATGCTATCCTCTAGCCTCTCTCTGTACTGCTGGATTAAAGATTGAATTGCAGATTTTGTAGAGTAATTGCAATTTCCTTACGACCCAAAAGTGAGACTTTTTTTTTGCTCTCAGCCGATCGTATCCCAAAACTCCTCAAGAATTCTTGACATGTGGCCTTCTCCACTGTTGTAGTGTAACACAAAGATAGAGGACACTATCCTCATTTGTTTAAGCCATTTAGGATACTTGTTATGATAGTTTCCACCAAAAAATAGTTTCATTTGTTGAGAACTTTATTAAGAAGCATTGAAATTGATTTATTACAATTTTCTAATGAATTTATTGAAGTAAGTGCATCTAGACGCCTACAATTGTTAGTAAATTACCCATTTGTGTACTCATATCATCCACCAATTACATTTCAACAATTTCGTACTATTCAATCCACAACTAGGTAGAGGAAGAACTTTGGTTCCTTACACATGCCAACATGAATAAAGTGTTCCACAATCAAGTACAAGGTTTTTGGATTAGGACCTAAGGAGTCAAGCATAGGAGCTTTTATGGAAGACTATTGCAGGTCTCCCAGAGGAATTTTCTCTTCTAACTCATTGGTATAGTGCACAAAAAAACAGACCATGTGTTCCCTAAAGTTTTCACTTCACAAGGTACTAAACTTTTGCCAACATGTATATAGGACAATAATTTAGAAATAGTCACAGTATTGAAAGCACTTGAGGGAATTTTGATAAAAATTGTTGGATGCATGATATGGATTTTAATTGGTGGGTTAGGAACTCGCTTTGAGTGTTTCTAGTATCAAGGTACTACTCCATGATTGATACTTGTGAAAAGATATTAACAAAAGACTAACGAGAATACCACAGAGTGGCATTTTACATCTATCTTATTAGTAAGTGCAAGTTAGCACTATCTGATGAATTGGTTAGTATCCCCAAACTATCTTTTCAGTAGTATAGCACACTAAAGACGACTTCTAGTGTAGTGGACACTAAATACAAACCCATACACAAATTACAAAGTTTACAATTAGTGTCGTGACAAAACTATACACTAAATGTCAACTACTACACTAAATGTCAATTCTAGTAAATAGTGGAACATAAGGTTTTTTACTTGTGAACATTAAGTGTATGAAACCTAGAAAATGATAATGTGAACATTTCGAGCATCAAAGTAAAGAAGATTTTAAGTGCATGTAGAAAAACAAGAATTTACAAGAGAAATATTGGGAAAAATAGAACGTAGATATGGAACAAAAGGAAAATCCCAAAAATTGGACAAAGAAGAATGTACATATGGAGGGAAAATGAAACTACAAGTGCAAGATTGGAAAAATAAGAACTTTCTTTTTTAAAACGAAAGTGAGAAAAGGAAGGAATATTGGAAAAGGAAAAAAACATAAATATACAATAAATTTACAATAAATATAGAAATACACATTAAATACTCAATAGATATTCATTACAAATGCATCAAATATGCATTAAATATTCATTAAATATTCAAATATACATTAAACATTCATTAAATATTCAAATACACATTAAATATTCATTAAATATTCAAATACACATAAAATATACATTAGAAATTTATTAACTATTCATGAAATGTTCATTAAATATACAAATATACATGAAATTGTCATAAAATATACTTTAAAACTCTAAAGATTCATTAAATGATATTTAAATACTCTTTAAATGTTCTTTAAATATACAAATATACATTAAACATTCTTTAAACATTCATTAAACATTCATCAAATTTTCATTAAATATATAAATATACATTCAGTATTCATTAGATATTCATTAAAAATTTCAAGGAATGCAAGAGATGGAAACAGAAATAGTTGGGAATGGGAGGATAAGGAAACGAGGTTGAGGATGAGACATGGAGAATAGATGCATGGCGGCCGGTAGGCTGTTGATTGGAGGCCAACACCATTCATCAACTTGTTAACAAATTTTTGTGCTCGGTAGGTGATTGATTGGGGGCTAATACTAAGTGTACTAGGGTAGGTGGGCAATTGAGGGATAATATTCATGACAATGGCGACTAACACTAATTGCCAACTTGTTAACAAATAGTGTACTAGGGTAATTACACTATTTGTACCATTACACTAAAAGCCATCTTTAGTGTAGCAATTGGCGCTTGCTTTGCAACGGATTGGTCCAACTATTTTAATGTAGTTTTTACATTACAAACTGTTAAAAAAAAAGTAACATGATTCACTGCATGGTTGACTACGCAAATAATTGTGCGGTTGACTGCAACGTTTCTGTAGTTCACTGCACGGTTGACTCCATGGTTGATTGTTGTATGGTTCACTGCGTAGATTATGATTTTAGCAGTATGATTACATCCATATTGATCAATTTTAAAACATAATCATAAATTTTAAATGGAATGATTTACATTGTGGTTGCATGATTTTTTTCTCAAAGAACTACAAACATGTAAATTCCATTATGTTATTTATGTTAAGATAGCCAATTGATAAAGCTCTAGCTATCATTGTAGAAAGGTTTTGATGAAAATGATCTTAGGCAAATTCTTAAAAATTAAGATCAAATACTCATTTATGTTAAGATAGCCAATTGATCAAACTATAAATCATTTATTAGAATTTGTACAAATATTTTTTCTATTTGAGGATCAATGAAAAAAATGATTGTGATTTTTTTATTATGACATATGAATTAAAAGATTGTTTTAATAATTTTACATACTTTAATTATTAGTTTATAACTCTTAAACCTAAAGGTCGGATTTGGCACTATAGAGTCGAATACTCATCATACTACTAAAATCATAATCTACGCTGTGAACCACGCAGCGATCAACCACGCAGTCAACCATGTAGTGAATTGTAGAAAAGATGTAGTCAACCCCGCAGTCAATCGTGTAGTGAACTGTAGAAAGGATGTAGTCAACTGCGCAGTTAATTGCCTAATCAATCGTGTAGTGAAGTTACCTTTCTTAAGTTTCTTTTTTATAGTTTGTAATATAAAAACTACATTAAAATGGTTGGACTAATGTGTTGCAAAGCAAGCGCCAATTGCTAGTTTCTTTCTAAAAATGTATGTTTGGTGCAATGAACATTCTAAAAAATTCCTTTTAATCATCAATACAAAGTAACTTTTTGAAAAATAACTTTTTGAAATTTTAAAAAGAGAGTTTTCAAAGATATTTTAAGATTTTTTTGCCAAATCCAATTCTCAGATACAATATATATTTGGAGTACTAAAAGTTAGAAAACTATTCATATGATCACTATATAATAATCTCCATAGATAGGTAGTTCCTATGTGATAATCTCCTTAGATAGGAAACCATGTTAAGAATAATCCTAAAATATATATGTATATTTTTTTAATATTTTAAATTATAAAGCAAAACAAATAAGATAAATAAAGTATTCTTGATGGAAATTTTGTTATTCCTAAACCATTTGAAGTTGTTTTCTATGAACTTTTGTTAATAAAATAGATAAACTCATTTTCATTTGACTAACATTATTTTTTGTAATAAATTAACCCTAAAGTTCCTTCAAAAACTAGTCCAAAAATGCCACTTTCAAAACAAGGCACAAAAATCACATTTTTGAGTGATATTTTAGACTTTTAACCATAAGATCTTAAAATAGACTCTTATACAAATATGCCATAGTTTTTTGGTTGCAAACTATCCCACGGATATGAAGATAATATCGTCTGAAGTACAAAAAATAGTTTTTTGCCTCCAAGGCCCGACAAGGTCAACCCACTTTGACTTAGCATATCTTGTAACATTTATATAAAATATGTTTAAAACCATTACCAATATGACCCATATGGTGTTAGCTAATTGTGTGGAAAATTTTGGATCAAATCGAGGGGTATAATATGTGGAAATAAATACTTTAGTGAAAGGGGGAATTGAACCATGATAATAAGTACGAAAGTGGTAAAAAATGCTTGCTGTTGCAATTCGTAGAGACAGTATTCCTCTGGAATGCATTCAATCGTCACTAAATGCTTCCAAAGTAACCGCTCCGGTTTCGTTCCCACAGAGACCTAATGTTCTTTCCAAATACTCCCACTTCCTTTAACCCCTAAGGTACCAAGGCAGTTTTACACCAAAAACACTTCAAAATTAATGGATTCTAGTGCAATGAATAAAGAAGGTAACAAAAACTTTGATTTTTAGTTCTGACCGTAGGATCTCAATAAAGGCTTATTAAGTAATACATATACAAAATTTCATAAACTTTGACCGCACGGATTGAAAGATTATAGTGTTTGAAGTCAAGCAAATTGTTCATTTTCTTCCCTGCGTTTAGTGGATCAGCAGACTTTGACTTCAGGTGGTGTCAAAAAATTTCACTACACAAGGTCTAAATCTATTACCATCTTGTTAAGCATGATGTTAGCTCCCTACACACCAATTTTTAGAGGTAGAGACAGGGTGTAGCATATTCAAAACAAGTGTGCAAGGAGTGAAGGCTCAAAATTTGTTAATTCACACTTTAATTTTTTTTGAACTTAATATGTTTTCGATTGATAATCCGAATGGTTAATAAGAAGGTTTACATTACATATTGTTGTGGAAAAAATAAAAAGTGAAAAATATGAAGATCTCTAGGTTTTGTGGAAAAGAAGAAGTTTTTTTGGTACCTTGCCCGACAATGAGTGACAATGTGTGAAAATGTTTGACTTGGGTTGGTATGCTATTTTTCACTAAAGACAAGAACTTTTTTTTGACAACATGAAGGGAAATAATATTACTTGCGAGTACTGAAAATCTCACTTTCAATAGAGTGTCCTATCAAAAGTTTTTGGAGGTGCCCGAGGTGCCCGCCCTCCCCATTTGAAATTAAAAACCCTATAACTTTTTCATCAAATGTCCAATTTAGGAAAAAATTGTTTTCCCACTAAGGTCTTGGTAATGCCCTTCTATGGTAAGAATTTCAAAGATGAATGTTTGAAATTGACAGCATAGGAACCTGACCGAATTTTCAAAAAGCCCGTTTTGGACACTTGGTCCTTTAGGGGTTAACTTACTACAACAATCGTTTACAAGTTAGCTATCTTCTTAACTTTAGTAGGGTAGATCCGGATCTTTCCGGAGTCCGGATTATGTACAACGATTTCCGGAAAGTAATTTTCGGAAGTCGGGAGGGTAGTTTGATTTGTCTTTGTTCCTCCTCAGAGTGTCTCCTGGAGTTTTTAAACGAGTGGCCGAAGTCCACTGATCTTGTTTTGTGTAAGTGGCTGGATTTTCCACTGCCTTGTGACTTAAAGTGGCTAGACCCCCACTGTCCGGAACTTATAGTGACAGAACACCACTCTCCTACTCTACTAACCTGATGAGTTGATTGTTGTTGCTAGGCTTAGACTTTCACGACATCCGGAAGGCCTTCCGGACGCGGTCACACAGAGCTAAGTCCGGACTACAACGACATTCCGGTGAGTGTAATTGTGATCCTCCGGGGATGATGGTGCTACCTTGTCAGAGTACTCCATCTAGACCTACGCATCGGGCTTTTTCCTATCTTGGGGGAAAACTCCGAAATTCAGGTTAACATGGATTTTCCGTTTCCTAGAGACTACCACGAACACCTCTGCAGTTCGTCTCCTCCCCTCCTGGCTACTTCTGGACCCTGGAGTCTACTAGGCACACCTCTGCAATAGCCCTCCAGCTCTCCCAAGCGATCTCCCGACACGGACCTTGACCGGTATCTCTCTAAACGAACTAACTACCACTATACTCCGCATAGACACTGACACAACCTCTTCTACAGGAATGGATCCGCTACTCGCAAGGGTTAAACTCCACACACAATAATACCAGGGAGCAAATCTAGTACAAATGAATGGTGTATATTTCCAAGTGAGAAAGACAAGATAAAAGGTTTTTTCCCCAAAACCTCACTACTAAGTACTAGCTGAGTTCTTTCTAAACTCAATTTTCCTCCTACCTACGCCTACGGGAGATCCCCTAGATCTTATCTAAAAGATCCGAGAAATCTGGAAAAGTTCCAAATCGGATCTCAGATCCTAAAATCACGGAACAGTTTCGGTCTCCGGAATTCCTACTCTAGCTAAACTCGCACTCGCTTCCGTCAGCAGCCACGTGCACTTGAGGCCCCATCGTTAATCGCTGCTGATCCGGAATCTAAAACCCAAAAAGAAATAAAAAAATCTAACTAACCTAAGTCGGAGCACTTAGACCTTGATTTCTCCCACTCATGCGGGAGGGGGAGATCTCCACCGGAACGCGCTGCTTGCCCTTCGCCTTCTTCGACGTGACCGGCGAAAGGGTGGTCCTCCGGGTTGGCAGTCCAGTCGCTGGAGAAACCCTAACCACCGGGGTCCTGGCATCCGGCGGTGGAGGGGGTTGTTCATGTGATCCTTCCGGAATCGGTGGTGCTGGCAGTTCCGTCGCGGAAGCTGACCTAGTCTCTTGGGCCAGGTCTCTGTAACTTCTAGATGGACTCCTCGGCCTGGGCACCAACCTCCGAGACACGGACTTGGGTGGTACTGGTGGGTCATCTTCCGCCGGAGGATCTAGCAGACGCATGATGGGCGGCGACAAAAGATCCGAAAGGGTCTTCAGGATCTCACTCGTACTCGGATTGGGAGGCAAGATACCTTCCGTTGGTGTCCGAGGTGACGGAGTGTCGAGAGACTCCGGATTCGCCGAGGTGCCCGGAGCTGGTGTTGTCTTGGCCGGTGATTCCGGAGGGGCTGCAGTCCGTGTTGGTGTCGTGGTGCCGTCCGGCCCGGGTGCTGCTGGGTCTTCCGGAAACTCCAAGGTGATATTGTCGACCATCATCTTTATCTGCTCCCAGGTCCGGCTCATCTTCTCCGCTTGGTCTAAGAGAAACCGGATGATGTTGGCCCTAGTGACCTTCTCCTTCTTCTTCACCAATTCGGTGAAGAGCCGGCTGCGGTTGATTATGTCAACCGGAAACTCCAAAGCCGCCCGGACTTCTAGCAGGGCAGGCGCGGAAGCGTTGGCCTTTGCCTCAGCCACCTTCCGGGCCGTCACGGCCAGTGCTGCCTCTGCGAGGTATTGCTTCACCTTCTTCTCCATCTCCGTACCGGCCTTGTACGTCGTGGAGATCTGAAGGTGCAGTGCCTTCGTGTCGGTCTCTCTGCTTCGGAGTTCCTCCACCCGGTTGATCACGTCTTCCAGCCGCTCGACGTCCAAACTCCAGAAGATTTGTTCCACGCTGGTGGTGATGATGTAGTTGGTCTCTTTAAGGAGACCAACTCTCCAGCCAATATCCCAGGTGAGCTCATTCATTAGTTTGAGCTGACCCTTGGAGTCGTCCTGGTCTACCTTCCTCCTGAGGGTCCGGACTCGTCTTCCTCGGATGACGGGGAAGAGCTGCAGATGCCCGGACTCTCCGGCTCGGGCTCCTTCCCCCGAGGTCTCTTTGGAGCCTTCCGGCCTTCCGGAGTACTTGTGGTGGTTGCTTCCGGCACAAGCTCCTTCCCTCCGGACTCTTCCTCCTCCGACTTGTCCCCTCCGTACTTCTGGAAGTTAAGGACGACGTCGTACTTCCGGATTTCCGCCAAAGTCAGCTGCTGGTGGTGGGCATAGAGATGCACCACATACGAGGCCAGAGGTGTTGCTGATTTCTTCACCTTCTGGAGGTTGGCCACGAGACAGTTGATCATCTCTGTCATCAACGTACCCCATTCGACGACAATCTTCCCTCGGAGTGCTCCGAAGAAAGTGCAGGCCCACTTTGCCACTACCCGTCTCGGCTTTTCCGGATGGAAGATAGGGTTTAAAAATCCTAGCACAAGCTGGGCATCCAGGTGCCGAAGGTCCTGGAGGTTGTAGCCATCCTTTGGGTCTGCTGGTCATCCGAATTCTTCGACCAGAAACTCATACTGCCGTTCCACCACCTTGGTGCGGCCGGCTCGGAAGTCGTAGGCCTGAGTCCATTCCGGAACTCCCCAGAGCTTCGGGTGGGCTCTCATCAATCCCTTGTACTTGTCGTCCGGCGCTCCTACCAGCTCTCGGACGTAGACCTCCTCCCGGATATCCCACGCCACCTCGAGCAAACCCTCACAGCCCATGAACTTCAGGCTCTCCCTCAGCATGTCGAGTTCGTCCGAGTCTTCAGGGATTTCTAGTAGGAAGCGAGTTAAGGGAGGGAGTGCAACTGCTGGCTCTTCGTCTCTCCGGCCGCGCCCTTCCCTATTTGTCCTCTTCTTCTTGGCCATCGGTACAGACTTCAAGGGAAGTTCCTATCTCCTCACAGTCTCTCAAGGTAGTCCCTGCACGCACCGACCTCACAAAAGCCCTCCCTAACGGACGCACGTCCGTTTTAACCGCCTAAGTTCCAAACCCTAATGGCAGGCGGTTCGAGCAACCGTAAGAGTGAGAGAGGAAGAGAGAGCTGGAGCAAAAACCCTAAACACGTGAAGACAAAGAGTCTCCCACCAAACCCCAGCCTTAAGTAGTCTTGCCGTTAGCACGGCATCATGATGACAGTTGCTGGCAACAGTTCCGGCTGACGGTTCCGGATAACTGACCGATCCAGAATTTCAGTAACTGCCCCGGCTCCACTTATAGCAACTTTTGGCTTAAGTAGGGTTTCCATTCAGGTCTATCCGGCTTTATTCTTACATGGAGACTATAGGCTGTATCCTAGTACGAACTATCGTAACTAATTAACTAATTTTTCAGTTTTGGCCGGAATTTAAGGTTAACTTCCGGCACCATGTGGGAACGAAATCCCACACTTGCTATATAAAATTTTACAAATTTGAGAATTTCAATTGCTCATACGTTCCATTTCTATTTCCATTAATTTTAGATTTTATTTTCCTAAAAACAGTTAACGCTCTCATTTTCATGAACTTATTGAATTATTCAAGCATTATCATGGATGGCAAGGCTTGAAAGTGGGGACCTTTCATTAAATAAAGGGCCACACCATTCATCCACTCCTCCAAGAAGTCAGAGTCTCCTAAGATTTGACTTCAAGTCAACCACTTTTTTATTGGTCCATACTTTGTGGGGTCTATTTTATACGTTTCTCTCCTATGATTTGGGTTGCCCCACCCTTCCTCCACCCTTTGTGCCCCTACTTATTGCCCCTCTTTGACACTTGTGTTTTTGGAATTAGGGAGGTGCCAAGGATGCCCAACGCCCCCATTTTTTACTTTTAATAGTACTAACTTTCAAACCATAAATCCAAAAAAAAAAAAAAACTTTTATGAAGCTCTTATTAGGGACAATCTAGTCTAAAATTTCCAATTTTTGTTTTGGAATTATAGGAACATGTCCAAAAATCAAATTGTCTTCCTAAAGAAAAATGATCTTTTAAGGATTAAAATTTATTGGTGATGATCTACTATCTACCAGTCGTATACAAGATCAAACATGTTTGAAGATGGTGAATGTCTCATATAATCATTTTGCATTGAAGCATGTTATACTAAACCAAATAGCTTTCATGAATGTTATCTTATAAGCATTGAGCACTGATTTTTTGAGTTTCATTTGCAACAAATTTTCTCTAAATTTGAAAGGGACACCTATGACCGTGTGTCATATTTGCATTGTTTTGATATAAATGATAGAACTTATGAATACTTACAACAACAAGATTCTTGGACATATGAAGTTTTGAATTGTTGAGGTTTTTATGGCAAATTTTTTTCTAAAAATAAAAGGAACACCTATGGCTGTGGATTTAGATTTAGGATAATTTGACATGTCTTACAAAAATAAATACATAGAAGGAGCAAAAAATATGGGCACATAGAAATGCCCTACTTGTGGTCTCTTTTGTGCATTATTAATTGATAAAGGAGTTTGTTCAATTTTTTTGAAAAATTAAAGGAATTCACGGAAGGTGATATCCATGTAATGCCAAGGTCATACCCTTATAATACCTAGGTGATATACATGTAATACCTAAATGATATCCTTTATTTTTGAACTACTCTGATTTGAAAAAATTATGGCAAGGAGTGTACAAAAACCAATTAATGTATATGGTACCAAGCATGTCAACATGGGAAAGATGTTACGAATTTGCAAAGGATATTCATAATCAATCACTTTGAAAATTGTTGTAACAAGGAGATCTTCATTATGTTTAGCATCCCTTTATTATAGAAATTCTAGAACATTCATATGCGAATAATGTCGTGAGGTTCTTCAAGTAAAGGTAGTCCTTAGTGCTTTTCGCATGATCCTACCCTCTCACATTCCTCACACTTCAACAAAGTATCTAGATTTGTTTGGGTTTTGGGACAAGAGTAATAATTCTTGAATTCATTGGCTTTGATATACCCAATCCTTTCGTCACTTAGATGCGAGAGGTGCTCGATAGTGAAAACTCTAAATTGTCAAGAGACCAAGGATTGGCTTCATCTATTTGCTCTCGGACTGTTGTAAGATTATGTGACTTCTTGATCACTTTACCCAAGCAGTCAAGTTCCTCAAATATAAGAGTTTCAAGAGAATGTTCAAGGAGTGCAACATCGCCTGATTTGCAGTTGCGGATCCACTTACTGCAATTAAGTCGATGCTGGATCTAAAAAAGTGCATGTGGGAGTGGTCGTATTATCAACCAATGGTGTTCATCATAGGATCTTCTAATGTTTCCATCACAAAATCCTAGATCCACTCTTCACAAGGCCAATTGGAGCGCTGCTCCAATACTAGTGCTATTAATAAATCCATAGATTTACTTAGATGTGATTTGGAATTCCATTACTTGGAAGATGTATGGCGGAAGGGCATCAAATCAAAGTGGATTGATGCGGGTATCATCTAGTGGCAAAAAATATGTCTTCCAAATTGCCGCATGGAGAATAAATTTGTTTGCATACTCGTGGAAGTCTTCAAGAAACAAAGCAGGTGGTGTCGTGGTCCAAGTAAGGGAAACGATATCAAAACTTAGCATCTCCAATAGATTCAACGCATGAGAAAAAGTGAAAACCAAAATCCATAAGAAAGGGGTGACATATGAAAAACTCAAGGCATAAGTAAACAAAGTGTCGTGCACAACCGCATCGTGTCAAGATAACATTGTGCTAATCAAGTGAGAGCGCACATTTAGAGAAAATACGGAGTAGTGGTGACAAACCCACCACTGTTACCTTCATCAAACAATAAAACAACACACACTTACACACTATCAGCAATCTAGACTTAGGGAAAAGAAATAAATGAATCATAATCCCATACACCAAGAAGTAGTAATTGGTCTACAAGTACTCTTTTACTCGTCTTCTTCGCTCGTGCTCAAGCCCCTTCCACACCGGCAAACCATATAGTTTTATCAAATTGAATAACAACCGTGAATAAAAACCTCTCAAGATCCTAGAATCAATGTAACCCACATGAAAAGACGCTAAAAGACTCCATAAACAAAGGATAGGCTGGGTGCAAATAGAGCCTTGTCGTTAATTGCCTCTAGGGTAGAAGTCAGCTAAGGTTATTCACTTTTGGGCAAAAAAAATATACCCTAAAGTATATATTTTTGGACAAAAAAACTTGATTTTGTCCAATTTAATGGAAAAAAGGTTATTCTTCAAAAAAAAGAATGCTTCAAGATGGATCCATGCATGATGTATGTGATTGGATAAGAAATCAAAGCAAAAATCAACATTGAGTCCTATTTTAGAAGCCTTGAAGGAAATATCTCATTTTTAGTAATAAAAGTGAAAATAAGTTTCCGATCTAGAATTTTCAATCATAATATATGAACACATTATGGTGTGAATGTGTCTCAAAACTTTTGAGGTGTTTCACTTCCCAGAACTCTCAAAATAGGTATATTTGGCAGATGTCATATACTTGTGACAGGTATATACTGATGAAAGATATACCTATATTGGCCAAACCGTAAGTCAGAACTCAACATTTTTGGGGTTCCTAGACTTTAAATCAAGGTAATTATCACATTCTATCAATAGAATTCCAAGATCGATCCCACATTTGTACTATGCAGCAAAAGAAGGTTTATGACTCTTTCCAAAACCATTTGTGACACTATGAATATGCCACCTTAGTGGACTTTCACCCTCTAACATATTTTTAATGCTAGACTTTGTCTGCTTAGACCCTCAACGTGCTAAACACTTTGGACAAGACGATTGATTCACTAGTGCCTCCAAAAGAGGTGGAGTTAAGCATTCTAAATGCCACCCAATAGAACATAAGTCACAAATATCCATTGTGGCTGCCCGTTTGTACTACCACATAACCGACAACATAATCCAGTACAGATGTGAGAGAGGCTAGGGTGTACAGTTCCATTAGTGAGTGGCAAGTGATAAGGCGCGCAATTGCGCATGTGATCCTTCCACAACTTACCATCACAACCCTCCAACACTAACACACCTGAGTCCTTCACCTCATGAGCTCTCAAAATTACTCGTCCCGCTAACACATCCAAGGTGGTGGGCATTTCTTGCTGCAAATACACGTAGTCTCCAGGCGTGAAACGCCGCACTTGCGATTGATAAGCACCTCCGCGTATCATAGCATAGCCCAACGTATCCCGATGTTGAGCAATAGAGAGGTTCTCCAATGCCATAGACATCACCCTTTTGAACAAATCTGCACGTTGCTCACACACTTGAGCCCACGTGTTTGGATTGTCCATGTTAGCCAACACGGTGTCAACATCTGCTTGAATGACCTTTGGTAACACCAGGTGCCTCCCAAACAATAGATAGTAATGTGAAAAAGACGCCAAAGATGCTTGTTTGCTGAACCGATAGCCCAGTGCCATAGTAACTGCAAATTTCAATCCTGATGATGTCCCTTCTATTGTTGTTAAAAGAAGTAGAGAGATGGTTGCACAAGCAAGTGAAAGACACACAAACAATGCTTGGAGTGTGATGTTTTGTTCTTTCAAAGGCCTTTACTCATACTACCACTTAGTGGCGTCTAAAGTATCTTGCAAGTGGCTTCTCATGCAACTTGCAAGTCCCTCCATGCCAAGTCATGGCCACCCACTTGTCCTTGTTTAACCCATGCAAGACATGTGGGTTGGTCCTACCTCTTGACCTTGCACCATACATGTACCTCTCAAGTTCCTTTCACCTCTCTCCCTTTTCACCCCATTTGCTTTCCCCTCTAAATCAACCTGAATAACTATCTACAATGCTGTAATAACTACGAGCACGTCTTAACTCCAACACTCCCACTTTGCAAGTAGTTACCATCTTGCAATCCCATCGCAATAGCTAAGCTTTGATGCCGCTTTCTTGCAAGTCCCTTTGCCAACACATCGGCCACCATGTCTTCTGTCGGGCAATACTTGTCACACATGATGATTGTTGCTCCTTCTTGAACAAATCCCACATTCACCAAGAGCTTGCAAAGCCGAATGGCCTCCTTCGTACTTTGGCTAGTTGCCATGTACTCCGCCTCTATTGTGGACAAGGCAATGGTGGGTTGCCTCTTGCAATTCCAAGAGATGGCACTAGCTTCTATAAAGAATACATACCCCGTCATTGAACGGCGCTCGTTCGCATCTCTGGCTCAATCCGCATTGCAATAGTGCCGTACCACAAAACTTCAATTTTTTTTCGTTAGTTAGTTAGCAGTATTAAATTGGGACTAAATAATTAAATTCAAATTAAGTGCTAAACTAGTGTTAGTCATTAGTTAGGATTAGGGTAAGAGAAATAATTGTTTACTAAACAACCTTGAAATGAATAAGGAAGGGCCTAGATCTCGAGCTTCAAATCCGAGCCTTAAACCCGAGCCTTGAACCCGAGCCTCAAACCCGAGCCTAGCTTGCCTAGAGCCCGAACCCGAGTAAAAGCCCTAGGGAAGCGCGTGAACAATAAGAGCCCGGAGGCGTGAGCAGTAGGAGCCTGAAAGGCGTGAGTAGCAGTAGCTTGGAAATGTGAGCAGCGAAAGCCCGGAGGCATCAATAGACGGAGCCTAGAAGGCATACGCAGCAAGAGCCCGGAGGCGTCAACAGCCAGAGTCCGAAAGGCATGAGCAGCAGAAGCCCGAAAGGTGTGAGCAGCAATAGCCTGGAGGCGTGAGCAGCAGGAGCCCGGAGGCATTAATAATTAGAGCCCGAAAGGCGTGAGCAGCTATATCTCGGAGGCGTGAGTAGCACGAACCCGGATGCGTGAGCAGCAATAGCCAAGAGGCGTCACCAGTCGGAGCTCTGAAGCGCCAACATCAGGAGCTCGAAAGGCGTGAGCAACAAGAGCCCGGTGGCGTCAAGAGCAGGAGCTCGAAGGCGTCAACAACAGGAGCTCGGAAGCGCCAACAGGAGGAGCTCGAAAGCCTTGAGCAGCAAGAGCCCGGTGGCGTCAAGAGCAGGAGCTCGAAGGCGTCAACAATAGGAGCTCAGAAGCGCCAACAGCCGGAGATCGGAAGGCGTGAGTAGTAGGAGCTCGGAGGCATCAATAGCCGGAGCTCAGAAGCGCCAACATCAGGAGCCTGGAAGGCGTGAGCAGCAGGAACCCGGAGTTGTCAAAAGCTGGAGTGCGGAAGCGTCAACAACCGGAGCTTGGAAGCCCCAACAGTAGGAGCCTGAAAGGCGTGAGCGGCAGGAGCCCGAAGGCATCAACATTCCAAGCTCGGAAGCGTGAGCAACAGGAACAAAAGTGGAGCTGGGAAGGCAAAGACCGGAAGGTGGAACTCAGATGCCCAGTCGAAGAAATGAGCAAGTGGTGGAGGAGAACTCATAAGCAGCAGCTCGAAGACACAAGCCCGGAGCTCAAAACAAACAACCGAGACAAGGAGAATGGCAACCCGACCTGCCTCCAACCCGACGATGCCCTTGGTGAAAGATATTTCTCCTACTATTCCCAAGGATCCCCTTGAATTCACCAAATTGAAGGAGGATCTTTTACAAATGGGTTGTCTCACCCTCCTTGATTTCTGTTGGAGTTTTTGTATAGAGTCTACCGTGCAGGAGATATGGCAGGATCCATTGCCAGAATCGGAGGGAGATAGCATTTAGGCCTACCCGGATCGGTGGACCATGGGAAGGTGGCTAAAGGTGTGTAGTTTTCTACGATAGAAAGCGGGATGGACAAGTTTGAAGAAGGAGGAATACGCCAAGGAATGCTTCAGCATCAAGGGCGCCAGGAATGGCTATGCATTATAGGATTGCCTGGACCCCCAAGCCAAATGGGTCTTCGCATTCCTTGTACCAATCTTGCACCCTAAAAAAACACTCGAGTCACGATAATCCTTGCTTAGACCTCGTATGGGTCCTATCTTGGAGAGAGGATGGTGAATTGGACCATTATTGTGAAGGATGTGGTGATCACGTTGAAAAAGAGCGTCAAGAGCACCAAGCGCTCGCCCACATGTCCCTTTTTGACCCACCTCTATCACCACTTCAAAGAGACTACTCCCGAAGAGACAATGCATATGGAACTCAACTTACGATGAGAAGTTCAAAAGGACGGAGTTGAAACCCGAGCGTGAATCTAAAGGAAGGAGCAACTCATCACAGTGAAAAGAGGCAATGCCACCACCTCCCAGTGCGGACTGAGGCCAAGATTGGATGCACACCCGAGCTCGACATCAACATTGGAACTCAGAGCCAAGTACTGGTCCTTCCAGCCCGGTCTGAGCTCCAACCAAGCTCTACTTCTGTACTGCTCACTCCGGGCAGCCCGGATGCCATTTTGACTTTGAGGGAGACCCTACTTCGGCCATCCTTGCCCCGAATGGCGTCTTCTTTGTGTGTAGAGTTGTTATCACCACTTGTGGTGCTCGCGACGGCCGCACCGAACTCGACTTTGAGTCGGAGTGTTGCAGTTTGTAGAGATAGTATTCCTCCGGAATGCACCTAATCGTCACTAAATGCTTCCAAAGTAACCGCTCCGGTTTCGTTCTCACAGAGGCCTAATGTTCTTTTCCAAATACTCCCAATTACTAGACTATCACAACAATCGTTCAAAGGTTAGCTATGTTCTTCACTTATGTATTATAGATCCGGATCCTTCCGGAGTCCGGATTTGGTACAACGGCTTCCGGAAATAGTTTCCGGAAATCCGGAGGGTAGTTTGATTTATCTTTGTTCCTCCTCAGAGAGTCTCCTGGAGTTTTTAAGAGAGTGGCCGAAGTCCACTAATCCTGTTTTGTGTAAGTGGCTGGATTTCCACTGCCTTGTGACTTTAAGTGGCTAGACACCCACTGCCCGGAACTTATAGTGACCGAACACCGCTCTCCCTATTTTGCTAACCGGTAAGTGGATTGCTGCTCCTAGACTTAGACTCTCACGACATCCGGAAGGCCTTCCGGACGCGGTCACTTAGAGATAAGTTTGGACTACAACGACATTTCGGTAAGTACGGTTGCAATTCTCCGGAGTAAAGCTACCATTTGCAAGGAATTACTCCGTCTAGACCTACATATCAGGTTTTTTCCTATCTTGTGGGAAAACTCCGGCCTTGATCGGAATCAAGTTTAAAACGGATTCTTCCGTGACCCAGAGATTACCAGGAACACCTCTACAGTTCATGTCTTCCCCTCCTGGCTACTTCCGGACCCTGGAGACTACCAAGAACACCTCGGCAATAGCCCTCCAGCTCTCCCAGGCGATCTCCTGACACGGATCTTGACCGATTTCCCTCTAGCAAAACAAGTGTAATACTCAACTCCAGAAGAATACTTACGCAATCCCACACACAAGAATGGATCTGTCACTCACAAACTTCTACACGCCACACCAGAAGTATAAGGGAGTAAGTCTTAATACAAAGAAACAACATATATTTCAAGGTGAGAAGAACAAGATAAAAGATTTTTCCCCAAAATCCCACGACTAAATACTAACTGAATCCCTTCTAAACCTAGCCTCCCTTCCAGCTGCAACTACTGGAAATCCACTAGATCTTATCTAAAAGATCCAAGAAATTCGGAAAAGTCCGAGATCGGATCTCAGATTCTATAATCTCGGAACAGTTTCCGGCTCCAAAATTCCTATTCAAAATACACATTTCGGCAGTTGACTCCATCAATAGCTGGGTGCACTTGGAGCCCCATCGTTAATTGCTGCTGATCCGAAATCTAAATCCGAAAAAATACTACTGCTAAACTAAGCTAAGTCGAAGCACCCGGTCCCCGGTTTCTCTCACTCCTGCGAGAGCGGGAGATCTCCACTGAAACCCGCTGCTTGCCCTTCGCCTTCTTCGTTGTTGCCGGCAAAATGTTTGTCTTCCGAGTCGACGGTCCGGTCGTTGGAGTTTGAGAAGACGGAGGTGGATGTGGCTGTTCCGGTGATTCTTCCGGAACTGGAGGTGCTGGTGGTTCCGGCTCAGAAGATGACCTGGTCTCCTTGATCAAGTTCCTACAGCTTCCAGAGGGACTCCTAGTTCCGGGCGCCGATCTCCGGGATACGGACTTCGGAGGTGGCTGGGGGTAATTTTCTGCCAAAGGATCTAGCAGGCGCATGTTCCGTGGGGACAGCAGATCCGCCACCTTCTTCAGTATCTCACCCGTACTAGGGTTGGGAGATACGATACCCTCTGCCGGTGTCCGTGGTGATGGAGTGTCGAGGGACTCCGGATTTGCTGAGGTACCCGGAGCTGGAGTTGACTTTGGCTGTCGAGGCTGTGGTCCGCTCCGGGGTCGTAACTTCCTCTGGTACTGGGGCTGTTGGATCTTCCGGAAGCACCTGGTTGATTTTGTTGACCAGCAGCCGCATCTGCTCCCAGGTATGGCCCATCTTCTCCGTTGATCTAGGAGAAACTGAATGATGTTGGCCTTGGTCACCTTCTTCTCTAACGGAACCTCACACAAGAGATCATCCATCTCCTTCATTTGACCCTTGGAGTCCTCCAGGTCAATCTTCCTCTTCTTCCGGCTGGCTTCCGATGAAGGTCCAGACTCGTCTTCTCTGGATGATGCGGGGGAGCTGCGGATGACCGGACTCTCTGGCACTCGCTCCTTCCCCCGAGGCCTCTTCTGAATCTTCCTGTCTTCCGGAGTATCCGTGGTTGTTGCTTCTGGCACGGGCTCCGCTGCCCCTCCGGATTCTTCCTCTGACTCTTCACCTCCGTACTTCTGGAGGCTGAGTACTTTGTCATACTGCCTCACCTTTGCTAGAGTGAGTTGTTGGTGATGACAGTAGAGGTGCACCACATAGGAGGCTAGTGGAGTTGCCGATTTCTTCACCTTCTAGAGGTTGGCTACGAGACGAGACGATTGATCATCTCGCTCATGAGCGTCCCCTAGTCCACGATAATCTTCTCCTGGACTGCTCCGAGGAAAGTATAGGCCCACTTTGCCACCACCCGCCTTGGCTTTTCCGGATAGAAGATAGGGTTTTAAAACCCTAGCATCAGTTGGGCATCCCGGTGCCAAGGGTCTTGCAAGTTTTAGCCTTCCTTTGGGTTGGCTTGTCCCTCGAACTCCTTCGCCAGGAACTTGTCCCGCCGTTCCACCACCTTGGTGCGGCCAGCCCAGAAGTCGTATGCCTGGGCCCATTTCAAAACTCCCCAGAGCTCCGGATGGGCTCACAACAACCCTTCGTACTTCGGATCTGGAGTGCCTACAAGCTCCCGGACATAGACCTCCTCCCGGATGCCCCAGGCGACTTCAAGCAAACCTTCGCACCCCATGGTCTTCAAACTTCCTTTCAACAGGTTGTACTCGTTTAGGTCTGTTGGGATGTCCGGAATAACTCATGTCAAGGGTGGAAGTGCCGGAGCCGGCTCTTTGTCCCTCCGTCCACGCCCATCTCGGTCCGTCCTCTTCTTCTTTGCCATAGGGACCGTCTTCGTGAGCCTTGCCTACTTCTTCACGTTCTCTCAATGTTGTCCCTGCACGCACCAACCTCACAAAAATCCTCCCTAACGGACGCACGTCCGTTCTAATCGTCTAAGCTCCAAACCCTAACTGCTAGCGGTTTGAAGAAGAGAGAGAGAGAGAGAGAGAGAGAGAGAGAGAGAGAGAGAGAGAGAGAGAGAGAGAGAGCGCTGGAGTGGAATACGCAAAGAAGTAAGGAAAAGAAAAAAGTTTCTCCTCGCATCACAACCTTTTGTAGTCTGGCCGTTAGTACAGCTCATGATGACTACGGATGGTGACAGCTCCGGATGACAGTTCCGGATGACAGATTATCCCGAACTTCCGTTAACTACTCCGGCTCTGCATTTTGCGATTTTAGGCTCAATTAAGGTTTGCAATTGGGTCCATCCATCTTTATTCTTACAAACTAACTATAGATTTTGTTCTAGCACGAACTATCGTAACTACTTAACTAATTTTTTTGTTTTTGTCGGATTTTAAGGTTAACTTCCGGCACCATGTGGGAACAGAGTCCCACACGGAGCTCCAAGAAACGGAGGAGGAAAGAAGAGAAAAAAAGACTTAAGGAGCTGGCCCGGAAGTAGGCCTGGAATCTTGTTCCGTAGGTCAGTATTCATTCATAGACTAGGCCCCGGTTTGAACTTGGATTTGACTTGGTTTTCCTTGGACTTTGTGTGATTAGATGCCCTTTGACTTGGCCTGTGGAGTTAGTGAGGCCGTGGCTACCGCCGTCAAGGTTAGTTAATGCCGCCGTTTTTAGTTGAAGCAATCGTTTGCCTTTAACATTTGTGTATTTCCAAGTAGTATAAGGGAGGCGGCTCTTGGCACCTCTCTTCACTACTTGCTGTGTGTATTTGCTTTTAGTTTAATTTTGAACCTACGCTCTCAAAGCCTTTCATGGTTGAGGAGCTCAGATTCTGAATATGATTGTGATTACCATTTCAAGTAGTACGCTCCTGAGTTCATTATTACAATTTTGTTGTTGTTTCCTTGCTCCATCATTTTAAAATAATTAGATAGGGTGGGAATCAAAGTTTGTGGTTCAAAGTACTGCATGATGCGCTTCACCGTACTTGAATGAGATGGACCAACCCTAGACATGAACTGGCTCGCCATGCTTGTTGTAGTCTAGTAGTTTGTAATTCTCAAACTTAACCAAAAATAACCTTTAGTAAGCCCACCAAACTAGATCATTTCCAAGGATTTTTATCGTGTGTCAAACTTTCTAAATCTAAAGACATTTCACACTTAACACCTCAGCACATCCCAGAGGAGGCTTCCTTGGTAGCTCAGGGGCCGGTAACAAGTAACGACAAATGTTTAGTTTAAACTCTGTTGAGCGTCAGAGTAAGTTTCCGATAAGTTTATACAGTGCTCGGAAAGTCACTGCCCTCCGTTCTCAAAATCTAGAGGCCACAATATCCACAATTCAACTCTACACCTTGAAAGAGTTTAAAGGTTGTAGCTAGTTTACCGGCCTTCACAATCTATCGGAAAATAGTCCCGGTAAACCGATCACGCAAAGTCGGGTTCCAACCACAACCACGCCCAATGAATCAAACAAAGAAGATACAAGAATTACAACAGTCAAATGCTAAACAACTCGCATAAGCAAGACAACCTTCCACGGGGATCAAGGGATCTCATCCACTGTAAGGGTAGAAACCTCGGAATACTCCGGACTTAGGCTTAGCCGGGATCTCTCCCGGTGTATCAAGAGGGGGGATGTCACCCCTCGTCTCCACCAATTCAAACACTTCCCACAAAAGGGATGCTATCATAAATAGTTGTAGGCTTCTCGGATTCCATCCACTAAGTAACTCTTCCCGGTCCAATCGGTCAAAGATTTGGAGTAGATCCTGGATCTTACTTCACCATCTAGCTTGGATATCCTACTTTTTCCGGAAGCCTCAACTCACATTCAACTACACAACATTCAACAAGCCACAACCTTGCACATTCTAGGAAAGACCCACTAGGAGGACTCAACTGCCTCCCTCTCTACTCACACAAGCTCAACAAAGACTCTAGACAGAAGCAATGAAGGCAAGACACAAGCAAAGCAACAAAGAGAAGAGTACTTAAACCAAGAGCCTAAGCCTCCTTAAGTACACAAAGGTCACTAGCTTCTCTCCAAAACTAGATCCCCAAAAGGTATAAATGGCATCTAGATCCTATAATTGAGGGTTGCCTAGTCACCGGCGGATTATCGGTAGACCGGTAAATCGGAAGACTCTCGGTCCAAGATCGGTAAAAAATTCTTTAACAAAAATAGGTAGTCGGAGAAATCACTCAAGTGGTAGTGACCGGGTAGTGACATGGTCAAGAGAATCCACCGGAAGGTTGGAAGTCTCAACCGGAAGGTGTATCGATGGATTGGGAGTATCCACCGGTGGATTGGGAATATCCACCGATACATGAGGAGTCTTCATTAGATCAACGAGCATAGCTACCGGAGACTCAATCAAAGAATTCGTTTGTGAGAAAAAAAAATCAACTGATTCCTCCTGGCTGGTTTGATTGGGAGGCCTTGTTCCCTCTTATAGACTTTTACACCCCACTCTTTGGAAAATGGAGAATCTACCCTACTCACTTGACATTGAGTGGGTAGATCATCATCTTCTGAAGAAAGAAAATTTTCATACACAAACCTTCTTTTATTCCGGGGTGGGCTCCGGGCTTGCAATGGCATGGTGATGCTCGTTTGTCCAACAAATAATTTGGTCTGTGCCACCATAGTTTCTTGTGCCTTGACCTTTGTGCCAAGATGCTCTTTCTGAGATGTTCGGAGATCTTTCTTCACTTTGCTCAATTGTTCTTGGACTTTGCTCAATTGTTCTTGGTCTTCCCAAGCTGCAGCCGAGATGTGTCCGCTATTTTCCACTCCAAACACCTTCCGGAGAGCGCTCTGAAGACTCCTTGCCTCCAGAAGCTCCATCTCCATCTGTTGGATATCCCGGGTCACATCTCGGGAGAACTTGACTATGTTCTCTACCAGTGTGAGATTCTTGGATGGCCGGGGTGATGGTGGTGGTTTTTCTTGGTGAGACCAGGATGACCTACCCTCGTTTAAAAGAGTCTTAGATGATGAGACCTACCGTGGAATTTCTAGTGATGCCAATCGTAGCTCAGTATGTTGGAGAAAGGTCCGGGGAGGAAGATCCCTTGTCTCCACATTCTCTTCTCTTCCGGCTCTACACAATTATAATACTCATACAAGTGCATGAGGTATGGAGTCAAGAAGGTCTTGGAACATCCACCTTGTTGAATTGCCCTTAGCTAGGGCAAATTGCCTCTTCCAATAAAGTTCCTCAATTCGGAAAGGAATCCTCAAAAAATGCCTGTATGAAGGTGGTGGCCAGCCGCGTTGTCACTCTTTCCCGTCGGTTGGGGTGGAAGATTGGGTTTAAAAACTCAACCGCCCTCCTCAACCGGTAGATTCCTCGGGGTGTCCCGGGGGATAACAACTCTGCAGCTGCACGTCCCTTCTTGAAGACCTAAGGTTTCTTGAATAATCCCCAACAACCCATCGGGATGAGGTCATTCTCCAACCATCCACCTTTTTCGTCCCCTCCCACTTGTTCGGGTCAATTATTGAAAGTGTCAGTGTTATCGGTAGTCTGGTAGAGCCATGTTGTCCAGGATGGACTAGCTCCGTGATGTGCATGTACCTCCATCAATCGCCCTATCAATTTATCACAACTTCCGGTCCGGGCCGGAAAACACAACTAACCGGACAACTAGTGTACTTTCTCCGGAACACTTTACTAGACTAACGTAAATGCACGTATCTCACGTATCTAGTAACAAGACTAACGAAACAACATCACAATCGTCCACTTCAAACAAAAAGAGATGACTTAGGAGAACAAAAAATTTGGAAGGAGGTTTCCCGGTTGACCGGGAAGACTGGGAAAAAGATGGGAAAATGAGGCAAGACCTAGAGAAGAGGGAAGAATAGAGAAAACATAAAAGAAGACTTGCCACGAGGCCAGCACAATGAAAAACAAATGATGGGACAAGAAGGTAGATGCACAAGTACAAGAATTCAAGATCTAGGACACATAAAGTCTAGGTAGAGTCTAGCGGGAGACTTTTCTCTAGATCGGAATGAAGGCAACCGGAGTTCACCCAGGGAAAAGAAAAGTGAGAAGAGATCTAACAAACAAGAAGGTTGTACAAACAAGAAAAATCCATCAATTGGCAAGAATCACCTTGTTCACAACTTCTTGCCACCTCCTTGTTGCACCCACAACCTCCTTGAAATCGTGGTTTAGTCTCTAAATCTTCTCGCCGCGATCGTGAATCTCCTTGCACCGCCTCCATTCCTAGGAATCTCCACCTCCGTTGTGTCAAAAGCCTCCTCCACCACAATATTCTTACAAACCTTAGGTTTAAAGATTCAAACCCTAGGTGCTACAACTCTCCTTCAAAACCCTAGCTCCACAAATCCTAGCTCCACAAATCCTAGCTCCACAAATCCTAGCTCTGCACCCTTCCTTCAACACTTCCTCCAATATTATTATTATTATTATTATTCTTCTTCTTCTTCTTCTTCTTCTTCTTCTTCTTCTTCTTCTTCTTCTTCTTCTTCTTCTTCTTCTTCTTCTTCTTCTTCTTCTTCTTCTTCTTCTTCTTCTTCTTCTTCGTCTTCTTCTTCTTCTTCTTCTTCTTCTTCTTCTTCTTCTTCTTCTTCTTCTTCTTCTTCTTCTTCTTCTTCTTCTTCTTCTTCTTCTTCTTCTTCTTCTTCTTCTTCTTCTTCTTCTTCTTCTTCTTCTTCTTCTTCTTCTTCTTCTTCTTCTTCTTCTTCTTCTTCTTCTTCTTCTTCTTCTTCTTCTTCTTCCTCGTCTTCTTCCTCTTCTTCTTCCTCTTCTTCTTCCTCTTCTTCTTCCTCTTCTTCTTCCTCTTCTTCTTCCTCTTCTTCTTCCTCTTCTTCTTCCTCTTCTTCTTCCTCTTCTTCTTTCTCACCTCATTCTTCTCTTGAAGCTCAACTCCGCCATGAAACTCACTCCACCATGAAAGCTCCGCTCTGCCTTGACTCGCTGTTCGGAGTTTTGATGCTGGGATTTGGAGCCTCGACACTAGGGTTCAGAGTCTCAACACTAGGGCTACCCGGTACCCGGGTGTCCGATATCCAGCGCTGCCAGTACTCGGGCCCTCATTACTCGGGGCAGATTTTGCCCGGTATTGGGACCCGAGTTGATACTCACCAATATCTGATACCCGGTTGGTACCCGGTACTTGCCGGTTATCAACCAATGTTTTTTTATTTTTTTATTAAAAAAATTATTTATTTTTTATTTTTTTTATATTTTTCTTGCATATAAATGAAATTCTTATTTTTTTTCAAATAAGAATTAAAGTTTTCTACAATAATAAAAGTTAAAAAAAACCTAAACAACTAAACTAAAAAACACACTAATAATTAGACTATCTAGTTGATGGAGACTTCGACTAGCTAGCTTAGTTTTAAGTGGTAATTTGGACTTTTGTCCCGGAGATCCTTCCCGGGCATTCTTTCTAGGTTTTTTTCGTGCATAACCTTGGTAGTTTTAAGGCCCGATTTTATCACCATTCTAACACCAATTAACTAGTTAAACATTCACCGACTTTCACTAATTATTAAACAACCTACTTCTACGTAATACTAACTGCTTTGCCGGTTATCTAATACTAAAAATCAAAATTTAACTAATTTTTTTGATAGGGGCAACCAAGTGGGAGTTTTGGACTCCTACATGGGCCTATTTTAGAACCGTCAATTCAAAGGCAAATCCAGTAGCTTCAAGCAACTCAATCCTTTCAGCTCTATACATTTCACCGAAGGACACTATACAGATCTTAGCCTTTTGAACGAATAGGGCAAGACTTGCTTAAGCTTTGATGTGCATCATGGTCCAAGTCCACAAGGCAAATGTCATTCACAATGGCATCGCTTCTACAAACGTGCTTCTCCACTTTTCTCCAAAGAAACCACGCTCCGTCTTCATTGGCGTTTGTGATTGAGGAATTGCGAGCCAACTGTCACACAAAGAGCCATTAAAATATAGGCTTTGTAGTGAATCGGAGCTTGATGATCAACGCCGTAAATGACATTGGGTAGCTCCGGAGTTGTTTTACAAATTTGGCCCACAAAATTTGGAAACTGCCTTGGATGTGATGCAACAACGACACCAATTCACCTAGCTCACCAATTCATACTCTATTGGATGGATGGCTAAAGCGATTTGGACGAAAGAATTTGACTTCGCATTCTGTAAACCAATTGTCAACTACGCTTCTTTTCAAGTGAAGATCAACAAGTTACTGGAGCAAGATCCAATCAATTGTTCGTTAGTCTCCAATATGATTGACAAGCAAATGGAAAAGCCATTCAATTTTGAAGTTCCGGACCCTTGCTTCCGCTATGAAATATAGCAATTTTGGCTTAGTATATTGATAATCACAACAAATTTTTGATCCTTTTGCAATATGGACTAGCATTGTAATGTAATGGTGTGCTATGCCCACATTGTAATAAATTAAAAGTTTGACATTTCATGGTCTTGCTGGTTTGAGTTTATGCATGTAAAGAATCCCACAACCCTACCTCCAAAGTAGCTACACGCGCCTAGCCATCAAAAGCACGCTACCACTCCCCCATACACGCGGCCGAACCTTCTCGAGTGCGCGCCCAACCCCCTTCAATGAACGCGCCCAGCCCTCAGCGTGCGCACGACTTCATGGGGACGCGCTCGGCTGCTCTTGGTGTGCGTCGGACCCCTTTTGCAATGGGCCCGACCTTTCTCGGTATGTGCCCGCCTCCTTCACGCTCTTCCCTATCTACAAACACAAGTGAGGAAACCTTCCTGTCAACGTGTTAGCCACGTAGTTGTTTTTGTGGCAATGGATAAATTGATTTATCTCTAGTTCTAGTCTAGTGCAATTCGTAGAGACAGTATTCTTCCGGAATGCACCTAATCGCCACCAAATGCTTCCAAAGTAACCGCTCCGGTTTCGTTCCCACAAAGACCTAATGTTCTTCTCTAAATACTCCCAAAAACTAAACTACCACATCAATCGTTCACGGGTTAGCTATTCTCTTCACTTTATGTATTATGGATCCGGATCCTTCCGGAGTCCGGATTTTGTACAACGACTTCCGGAAATAGTTTCCAGAAGTACAAAGGGTAGTTTGCTTTGTCTCGATTCCTCCTCTGAGAGTCTTCCGGAGTTTTTAAACGAGTAGCCGGGGTCCACTGATCATATTTTGTGTAAGTGGCTGGATTTTCCACTGCCTTGTGACTTTAAGTGGCTAGACACCCACTGCCCTGAACTTATAGTGACCAAACACTACTCTCCCTACTCTGCTAACTAGTGATTTGATTGCTACTCCTAGACTTAGACTCTCACGACATCCGGATGGCCTTCTGGATGCGGTCACATAGAGACAAGTCCGGACTACAACGACATTTCGGTAAGTACAGTTGCAATTCTCCGGAGTAAGGCTACCATTTGCAAGGAATTACTCCGTCTAGACCTACGTATCAGGTTTTTTCCTATCTTGTGGGAAAACTCCGGCCTTGACCGGAATCAAGTTTAAAACGGATTCTTCCGTGACCTAGAGATTACCAGGAACACCTCTGCAGTTCATGTCTTCCCCTCCTGGCTACTTCCGGACCCTCGAGACTACCAAGAACACCTCTGCAATAGCCCTCCAGCTCTCCCAGGCGATCTCCTGACACGGATCCTGACCAATTTTCCCTCCAGCATCATGGTTATCACTCTACTTTTGGAAGAATACTTACACAATCATACCTACAAGAATGGATCTGTTACGCACAAAGTCTACACTCAACACCAAATGTACGAGGAAGCAAATCTGGTAAGTAGGTACAAAGTATATTCAATGTGAAAAAAACAAAATGAGGGATTTTCTCCAAAACCCCACTACTAAGTACTAACTAAGTTCCTTCTAAACTTAGCCTTCTACCGCATCTACTGAAAATCCGCTAGATCTTATCTAAAAGATCCGAGAAATCCGGAAAAGTTCAAGATTGGATCTCAGATCCTATAATCTCGGAAAAGTTTCCGGCTCCGAATTTCTCATTCTAGCTACAAAAACTAGCAGTCGACTCCGTCAACAGCCGAGTGCACTTGGAGCCCCATTGTTAACCGCTGCTCGTTCCAAAATTACTACTCCTAAACACTTACTTCAGTTGGAGCACTCGATGCCCGATTTCTCCCACTTCTGCGAGAGGGGGAGATCTCTACCAGAGCCCGCTACTTGTTCTTGGCCTTCTTTGTTGTTGCCAGCAAAGCGTTGACCTTCCGGGTCGACGGTCCAACCGCTCGAGGATCCCTTGCAGCCGGAGCTCTGAAATCTGGAGGTGGAGGTAGCTTCTCCGGTAAACCTTTCGGAACTGGAGGTGTTGATTGTTCCGGCCCTGAAGCTGTATTGGTCTCTTGGACCAAGTCCCTGTAGCTTCCTGAGGGACTCCCTGGTCCAGACGCTAGTCTCCGCAACATAGACTAAGGTGGTGCCTAGGGGTCGACTTCTGTCGGAGGATCTGGCAGACGCATGGTTGGAGGCGTAAGCAGATCCGGAAGTTTCTTCAGGTTCTCACTCGTGCTCGGATTGGGAGATACGATGCCTTCTGTCAGTGTCCGGGGCGACGGAGTATCGAGGGTCTCCGGATTGGCGGAGGTACTAGAGGCTGCAGCCGGATCAGACTGTGGCGGTTCCGGAGGAGTAGTGGTCCGCTCCGGAGTCATGAAGTCTTTCGAAACCTGAGCCGATTGGTGTTCCGGGTCCGCCGGAGAGATGTTGCACACTAGTAGCTACATCTGCTCCCAAGTCCGGCCCATCTTCTCCGCTTGATCAAGGACAAAGCGGAAAATGTTAGCCCTGGTCACTTATTTTTCCTTATCCACCAGTTTGGTGAAGAGCTGGCTCCGGTCGACTGTGTCCACCGGAAAGGTCAGAGCCCCCGGACCTCCGTCAAGACTCAAGGCGGCTATCGATGCGTTGCCTCCCCCTGTTTCCGGACCACCACTGCCAGGTCGGTCTCCAATCGCATTTGCTTTGCCTTCTTCTCCAACTCCATGTTGGATTTGTACAGGGTGGAGACTTGTAGGTGCAACGCTTTCACATCAGCCGCCTTGCTCCGGAGATCCTCTACCCGCTTGATCGCGTCTTTCAGCCGGTCGACTCCCAGACTCCGGAAGATCTGCGCTACACCGGTTGTAACAATGTAGTTGGTCTCCTTGAGGGCAGCCACTCTCCAGCCGACCTCGTACAGGAGATCATCCATCTCCTTCAGCTGGGCCTTGGAGTCTTCCGGGTCGAGCTTCCTCTTCTTCCGGCTGGCTTCCTCGGACGGCACAGACTTGTCTTCACCGGACGATTCGGATGAACAGCAGATGTCCAGACTCTCCGGCACTGGCTCCTTTCCTTGAGGCCTCTTCTGGGTCCTCCGGTCTTCCTCTGGAGTGTCTGTGGTTGTTTGTTATGGCACGGGTTCCGCTGCCCCTCCGGACTCTTCCTCTGACTCTTCACCTCCGTACTTCTGGAGGCTAAGGATCTTGTCGTACTGCCTCTGCTCCGTCTGGATGAGCTGTTGGTGGTGACAATAGAGATGCATCACGTAGGAAGCTAGGGGAGTCGCCGATTTCTTCACCTTCTCGAGTCGAGTTGATCATCTCGTTCATGAGCGTCCCAACTCCCGCTGTCCGCGGCAATCTTTCCCTGGAGTGCTCCCAGGAAAGTCTAGGCCCACTTCGCCACTACCAGCTTCGGATTTTCCGGATGGAAACTAGGGTTTAGAAACCCTAGCACCAACTGGGCATCTCGGTGTAGTAAGTCCTCCATGTTGTAGCCCTCCTTCGGATCGGCTCTTCCCCCAAATTTCTCTACCACGAACTCGTCTTGTCGTTCCACTACCTTGGTGCGGTCGGCCCGGAAGTCGTATGCCTGGGTGCAATCCGGAACTCCCCAAAGTTTCGGATGGACTCGCAGCAAGCCTTTGTATTTGGGGTCCGGGGCGCCTATCAACACTCGGACGTATGGCTCCTCCCAGATGCCCCAGGCGACTTCGAGAAGCCGTCGCAGCCCATGGTCTTCAAGCTCTCCTTCAGCAGGTTGTACTCGTCTGGGTCTGTAGGGATTTCCGAAAGAACCCGTGTCAAGGGCGGGAGCGCAACGGCCGGCTCTTCGTCGCGCTTCCTGCGCCCATCTCTATTAGTTCCCTTCTTCTTTGCCATAGGGACCGTCTTCATGAGGTCTGTCTACTTCCTCGCGTCCTCTCAAGGTTGTCCCTGCACAAATCGACCTCACAAAACCCTTCCTAACGGATACACGTCCGTTCTAACCGTCTAACTAACAAACCCTAATGGCCAGCAGTTAGGGAAATGAGAGAGAGAGAGAGAGAGAGAGAGAGAGAGAGACACACGGTGCGAGAGAGATAGCAATGGATTGGAACCGCGACACGCGAAGAAAAAATGAAAAGAAAGAGTTTTCTCTCGCGCCACAGCCTTTTGTAGGCTGGCCGTTAGTACGGCTCATAATGACAGCTGATGGTGACAGCTCCGGATGACAGACTATCCCGGAATTCCGTTAACTACTCTAGCTGTTTGTTTCGCAATTTTAGGCTTAATTAGGGATTTCAGCCGGGTCCATCCGTCCTTACTCTTACAAACTGAGTATAGGTTTTATTCTAGGACATACTATCGTATTTACTTACTAATTTTTTTTGGTTTTGCCGTATTTTCAGGTTAACTTCCGGCACCTTGTCAGAACGGATTACCACATGGTCAAACCAGCGTTGACCCTTATCGGACGAACAACAACCTCTATCAAACAGAAAGTTGGACAGATGGACATTATTGGACGGACGGATGCTGGAACAACCCTACTTGTTGCCTCCGCTTGAGGGTGCCGACATGAATAACCTCGGTGTACTTGATTCCACTAGTTTCTATTTTGATCAAGAACACGGTGGGGACAAGGGCAAGGAAGAAGAAGAGGACCTCTAATTTGAAGACATTGAAGACATGAATGCAAGCAACAGCAATGGAGTTTTTGAGATCGGATGTGACACCGGATTGGACATAGACTTGGATATATGCGCACCTTTATGGTGGAATGATCTCTAGAGTTTAGAGAGAATTTTTGGAATGTGGTAGTGGATAATTACATTCTAATAGCCATTGCAGTTATGTAACGCATTACATATTTTTACATATAATGGAATGTATTTTTTCCAGATAATGCATTGTATTTTTTACATGTACGTGATTTTTTTAGGAAAGGAGTCTATGGAGTCAGGATTGGGATGGAATTAGGAGTAGAGATAGATAGAGTTAAGTCTTGGAGGGAGTCCGGAGGAGGAGTGACTTAGGACTTAGGAGTAGGGCTAGGTTTATGTATTTACCCGAGTTTTCAAAGATTATATTCTCTCCTAGTCTTCCAACCCACCTTTGTCTTGTCATAAATACATAAACCTAGCCCTACTCCTATGTCCTAAGTCCAGAGAGAGAGTCCAGAGAGACAGAGAGTATGTGTAAGATGATGGATACCCCCTCGGTATTGAGGAGATACCCACTATGAAAGGTGTATTCCCTTTGAGTACCCTCTTGGATCAAAAGATACTTGAAGGGTGTTTCCACCTTGATGTAACCTTCCTAGGTACCAAGAGCATATTGAGGAAATTCATGATGGTGGAAAAATCCAAGGCGGCGGGCGGCCTTCATAATGGTACCCAAGAGGTCCTTGGTTGGCCCTTGTCATGATTACAAAGATCCAAAGAAGCAATGTATTTATGACGAGACAAAGGCGAGTTGGAAGACTATGAGAGAATATAATCTTTGAAAACTCGGGTAGGCTTATGTGTGCGCACACAAGGGTCCCTAACCTTCAAGCATGTGCGCCCCAATTAGGATCCTTCAAGCGTGTGCGCCCAAACCCTTCAAGTGTGTGTGCGGTCAAGGGGGTGGCCGCAAACTAATAGAGGTTGTGCGCGCGCGCATAGGGGATGGGCGCGCATGCTTGCAAGGTCACTCGTGTGCACGGATTGGAAGTTGAATTCTTTTTGGACATAAGCTTTACACCACTAACACCACTCAATGGGTCGGGCGCGTATCTAAATGGGTTGGGCGCGCGCACAAGGCGTTGAATGTGCACGCGCCTTAAAAGTTAAGTTCATTGTGGAGATAAGCGTCACTCCATTTAACACCACTAAATAGGTCAAGTGCGTACCGATATAGATTAAGCGCATGCAAATATGAGTTGGGGGTGTACCTAAATGGATCGGGCCTATTCCGATAGGGGGTTGGGCGCGCATGCTTGTAGAGTACGCTTGTCGCGCACGTATATAGGTTGGAAGTTGGGTTCATTGTGGACATGAACTTCACACCACTTAAAGCATGTCCGCCTCTTGTACGCCAACCCGACGCAACTAAATTTTTTTTGAAGAACTCAAATCCACAAATTCTATCATTTTGACTAATTTCATATATTATATATATTTTTGGGACAATATACATTGATATATAGAGTACTTATTAATCCAATGCAAGATTATCACAAAACAAAAATATAAGATTAATGGAACATTTATACACATTTTTCTTAAGGAATTTCATAAAAAATGGTCTATATTTAATAGTTTTTTTGTAATTTTATGATCTACGTAGGGTCCCCAAGTGGCTCAACTTGGCCCCCAGTGATCAAGGATTTAGGATTTAAGGTTTGGGAATACAAAGGCATCTTAAAATTTAGGATTTCGGGTCCCGAGGAAATATTTTGTTCTAAGTGTTTAGCATTTTGAAATCAGAGCCTTAAAGAATCTTGTAACTAACACTTTGTTTATAAATGACTTGAGTTCTTTTCAGTCTGTGAGAATCCGTTCTCACAAAGTTCCGGATATAACCTTTAAAATCCGGTGATTAAAGAAAAATTTAAAAAATTAGTAATTCAAATGGTGTAGACTAGTATAAGTAGATATGAAATAGGAAATAAGAATTTTGTGTTAAAACAGAATTGTTAGAAACCATTGTCATTCGCAACTTTCCGGAAACCAGACATTTGGATAGCCGGAAATTGTCTGGAGTATTCCAGAGGATATTTGGAAATTGAACTGTCATTATGGCGTTATGGAAGCGAGGTCAGAGCCGTTGTAGGATTCCGTACGTCGCGTCCATTATAAAAAGGCGCAGAAACGGGAATTCTTTACAATTGTCGTTTCCGCTCCAAGGTGTAAGTACACTAAGGGGGGTACAAAGTGGGCAAATATAATATACTCCATAGTATGTTTGTTTTGAAGCCCTTTGTTAAATTGTTGTTGAATGCCAACCGTCCATTTTTTAGGTGTGAAGAAATCATGGCCAACAAAATGTTAGGTGAACATAAAATCTAGGCACCAAAAACTAGGTTTTGAAAAAAATGATGAAAAACAAAAGTATTTTTGAAAACACTTTATATTTAAAGATATTTTTTTGTATGCTAAAGAAGGTTTGATAAAAATTTGGAGCAAAAATCAACATTTAACCCCCATTTTAAGCATTTTTTAATATCAGCCCATTTTTTGCCATTACAAGCAAATTTAAGTCTCAGATCATAATTTTTCATTTGGAATGACCAAAAAGAACATGTTGTGCATGTAATCTGAAAGTTTTGTAGAATTATGAACTTTTATTCTTCCACAAGAAGTATATTTGAAGCCATTTTAAAAACTGTGATAAGTATATAGTAATTACAAATATACTTCTTCTCATTACATTGTAGACCGGTTCCGTGAAAATTTACAATGTGTGTGATAGCATGGAAGTCAGGACTAACATTTTGTAGACCAACATTTTAAATCAAAAGCAAATTGGGCATGTGACGCAAAAGAGCAGTTGTAACATAGCAAAAAATGGTTTGTGACAATTTATTCGTACCACCTTAGTACACTATCACCCTCCATCTCCTTCTCTCTCTCTTCCTCGTTTTCTGCCCTAGTTCCCGTTTGTTTTTTAGCATCCGGTAGTATGTCTGTAGTTCAAGTGCTTTTGTGCGGTCAGTGCGTGCAGGTGCGACCGGAGGGGGGGGCAAGAAGAGTGACCGCCATGGCCAGAGGAGCGCAAGCCGAGAAACCGTGGAAGGTGAAGAGCTCGACCGCCGGAGCGCCGCCAATCGTGAAGGTGATACCGGAGTATCCAACAGAAGACAAGGACCTGCATGTCTTATTCCACTTCCTCAACAAGATGGAGTGTTCCGGGCTCCTGGAGGTTGCATAGGGAACGAAGGAGGAAAAGATGGTTACGGAGTTGATCGGGGACCCTGACAACCAGTACGACGGAAGTCTCCGGGCGCACTCGGAGAAGTGGACCCGGTTGGTGTGGAAGCGCACGTATGGCTTCCGTTAAGGTGGCGGAGAAGAAAGACGACATCGTGGATGAAGAGTTCCACAAAAATGCCGACCTAAAGGACGGCTTCACGGCGAGTGACCTCGTCGACCCCCAGGCCCGGATTGTGATTGGGTTTCTAAATCCAATCTTCCATCCGGAGAAGCCCAAGGGATTGGTGTTCAAGTGGGCAAGTGTCTTCTTGGAAGCAATGCGGGGGAAGATCATCGTCGATTGGTCGTCATAGATGCAAGACCTAGTGGAAAGATTGATCAAGGGCCTCCACCGGACAAGGAAGGCCGGATCACCACTTCCAACCTACTTGACTCACCTCTACTTCCGGCACGAACCGCTGAAGCCGGCAGAGCAAGACGAATACGACGAGCTTCTGAATATCCAGAAGTATGGCGGGCTGAAAATTGACTCCGAGGACAAAACAGAAGATGCCGAGCCACCTCCGGCCGAAACCCCTCCGACCCGGAAGCGAAGTTGATCAGTACAACCGAAGGCGGCGCCGGCGGGATCACCACCGACTCAGATGGACACGACCACCGAAGGTCCGGATGCGGCACGCCCCTCCACACGACCAGAACGAGTAGGGACCCCCAAACCTCTGGAACTCACCGGGAAGCCGGCGGAGGACATTATGGAGTTGTTCCGGCACGTAGCGTGGAGGGCCACACGGCTCAACCAGTAGCTTGGCGATAGCTCACCGCTAATATACAAAATCCTGGACGAGCTTAAGGTCGACGATGTATCGGGTTTACAGTAGTTTCATAAGAGTTTTAGTACCTATTCTGTATAACGCTATACTTCCGCACGGATCTAAAGAAGTACCCATAGCATTTGAGGTGCCCTCTGAATCCTCAAACTGGAATTATGACAGTAAAAACTCAGTCTCTGAAAACTCACAATACGTTTAATGTCATTGAGAGAATACATAACAATTGTTCTCCAAGTAACGAACTAGAATTACAGCATAATATGTGTACTTGCTGTTTGAAATGATGCAGATGGACAAGGTTCAATGGAAGTAGGTCTCACGTCAATTCCGAAGTCCACTTCATTAGAATACAATTCTCCTTGTGCTAGTTCATAATCATCCATTGTCTACATAACATAAAGGTAGAATAACATGAATGGTGCATTTGTAACAATGCGTGATGGTTTTGTCCGAGTTCCTCTATCACAGTCGCTGCGTATGCTACCTCCCACGCACCTCTTCCCTGCTACCTCCCACGCATCTCTTCCCTGCTACCTCCTACGCACCTCTTCCCTAAAAACATAGTCACATAGTAATTGAGGTGCTTGGTTAACACTTTGCCGAAGTTATGTCCACTTTTCCCAAGTGGACCCGAGTGACAAACATAGTATACGCACCTTGTTTGAACTGGTTTTCATGCGCCACTGAGCCTAAAAACAATGAAGTTATTTTCTACACCCCACGTTGAGGTAAAGGATTGCGCACCTGGTAATGGAGTTTGTGGTAGTGGCCATGGATAAATCAGTGGCTGAGATACCCCGGGTCAAAAGCATGTTGAGGGCCAGGACGCCAATATCTTTAAACACTTGTTGCCTTCAAACCATCCCTTTAGTGCACATTCTTCCTCTGCTTCCCACGCTCCTTTTGCTTGAAACGCAAATAAAGTCATCAGTCATTAAGAAATAATTTGTCGTTCTGCTAATGATTAGAACATCTTCACGTATGGCTGCGATTGATATTCCACCCTATAATCTTTCATGAACTTGTGAATGCATCGTCATTCTCTATGATTCGTGGCTTCCATCCCCACGACGTTGTGCCCAGATGAAGCATTTGTAACAAAAAGCGCACGGCAAAACGTGCATCGCAACGCGATGGCCCTCATTTCCCCACGAATTGCGGCCCATTCACACAGCCGTGATATGGCGGTTGATCTCTGTGGTTGCTTACAATCGCAGCATTGAACGGAAAAGCATGCAGAATTAAGAGAATTACGGCTAGTTAACCCCTAAAGGACCAATGTTCCCTCGGGGGACATTTTGAGTTTCGGTAAGGTACCACGTTCTCAATTCTAGGCATTATTTTTTGAGATTTTTAACTGAATAGACAACTTTTGATTAGCTTTGCATAGACACAAATTTTGTAGAATTCCGACTTACGGTTCTAAAGTTACAATTTATTTTCACTTACATATACAAATAGTGCAGCAGTTTAGTGTGACATATCACAAATATTGTCACCAAACTTTAATAACTTCTAAATTCAATATAAATTCGAGTTTTTGTCCATTTAAAAGAATGAAAATGTCCTCTTGGAAAGGAAATTGAGATCTTTGCATGTATTGTACGGATTTGTGAATTTCAAATATTGAGAAGGATATGATATATGCAAAATATAAAGTGTATTGTTGATTCTCGGCACATAGTTGCATTGCAGGATTTTTTAGGACATCTTCTACACCTCTTCTACTTCTAAAATTTTGTACACATGTGCCTAATATGATCTTTTTCAAGTTAACATAATAAATTCACGGCCCGTAGTGCAAAAAGTTGCCATTGAAGGTGGTCGAAGTTTGTTGAAGGTGTATAGTATGACCTTAAAAAGAGACTATGTTGCACTTCGAAGGCTTATATCTTTCAATCCGTGTCGTCAAACCTACCAAATGTTTTACCACACACTCTCATACAACTCTAGTACAAGATCCTACGGTTAAATTTTCAAAAAAATGGTTTTGTATCATTTTGTGTTGAATGTGCTGAAAATGGTAGTTTTGGAGTGTTTTTGAGGAAAAATTGCCTTGGTCCTTTAGGGGTTAAACTAGTAGGTAAACTGCAGATGTAGTGATTGGCACTGTCACAATATCTATGGTAAGGATCACTTATATATGGAGTGTTTAAGCTCTTTCACAGGGATATACCATCAATATATTGGCATACTCATCCGGTCACACAATATACTAGATCGTATATAAGGTATATAAGTCGGTCAGGGCTCCCAAAACTTTATTTTTGAAGACATGGCAATAAAAATCCTAGATTAGTGTAAAAGACCATAAGCCTATTTAGAGTTCTGTATGGCACACAAGTATTCCAAAAACTCCAATGAAGAAACAACCAAAATCATGGTGTTTTTAAACCTATAAAGACGGTATGTTTTCTATCATTAGAAGTGAGTTGGAGTTGGGGATTTGAACTTTTTTATGATATAGTCCATCCACAGCACCCTTTTAATGTGCACCAAATTTTCACGATCATATGTGCCGATATTCATTTACAAAGCGGTATATTTGTACAAATCACGCCGTTTGTGACAAGTATTTACCGGACTACAAATATACCTCCATTGATCAAACCATCCAACAACCTTAGAAGTTTTTAGCGTTCATGAAATGGAATGCAAGTAGGGATCAACATTCCGTATTAAAAAAACCGAAATCAAATGTACATTGCACTTGGTGTACCAAAGAATGTTCGTGACTCCTTTGAAATCAGTTTGTGACATGTTTTTTATACTGGAGTAGCTTGCTTCTACCCATGAACTAAGATTGAATTATTGAAGAAAAAAAATTAAAAAAACGTATGTGCGTGCATCAACTGCACCTACCCGACGTGGTGAGGCAGGTTGTGTGAGGTAGATGTAAGTCAAGCGCATGCACCCGAAGGCCGTCACGGCAACTACATCTGCAACTCAAGCTGACCGGGCCACCAAGGCGGTTCTCGAGAAAGCATGGCAGAGTAAATCCATATACACTGGACATGCTAGAGTTCGACCAATGATATGGGATAATGTGATCATGAGATATGAGTTGTAATGTCCATAACCATAAAGACAGCACAAGATCGTGTAGGAGCTCAACGAGAACAAATTGGATAGCACCTTAAGATGCCTCGAGAGAAAAGAGAAAATTGGAAAAACAAGCAATAAAATGCAAAGTGAATATTTTAAGAAAAGAAAAATTTGATTAGAACCTTGAGTCTAGGTATGGGATTAAAAGAGTCTTGTGACAATAACAAAAGAACAATTAGACAAGAATATACCTATTGTATCTCAAAAGAGACTTAATTCAAAAGATAAGTCCAATTTAGGTGTAGTAATCAGAAATAAGACAAAATGGTTGAGAAACATTTTAGTGTAGAATCTATTAATTCCAAAAAGAAGCCTGAGTGGAAATACTCAGAATATGACAGAGTTAAGATTAAACTTTAAAAAACTTAAGGACTTAGAAAGTCGAGGAAAATAGAGTAGTACCCAAGCTTCTAAAGACTGACAGGATGTGAAAAATAATAATAAAAACGAAAAATGGAAAAAATAATAAATAATTAGATACATAGAGTTGAGTTAGAAGCAAGGAAAAAATAAGAAAGAACATGATAAAACTGAGAGAAAGTAGATGAAAAGAAAAAATAAGAGAGAACATGTTATCATATTGAGAGAATCTTATGATAAGCGAGAATAGGATAGTTAGCACAATTAGTAGTGAGGTGATATACGCACTACTTAATTGTATGTAATAGGGTACTTCAAATGAAATTGAAGAAAAAAGTGAAAGAGAGGAAAGAACGTAAGGAAATTAGCAACATAGAATTAATAATTAGTAGTGAGGACACAAACTACTAACATACTAATTTATTGATGTGAGGATTATTGAGTGCTAATTTTTCAAACTAAAGAAGAAAATATTAAAATAAAAATGATAAAAAATAAAAAATACATGAAGATTTAAAGAAAGCAAAGAAGAAGGAATGAAAGTAAAAAATTATATAACAAAACAATGATTGCAAGTAAAGACTTAAACAAAGTTAAGGAAAGAAAGTTAAGTAAAATGTGAAGACTTAACGAAGAACACAAGAGCTAAAAAGAATTATTTCAATGAAACATTTAATGAGTTATATCAACAATCCTAAAAAAATATTAAGAAAGAAAGCTACTGGGAGATATATAAGAAGATATGAGATGCAAAAGAATTAAGTTTCAAGGACAAAGGTTCTTGAAGTTGACAAGGATGTCTCCAAGTAAAGAAGGGGGCTATGTAGAGCCAAAATGTTAAAAAATATTTTTTTTCAAATTTTATGGTGTAAAAAGGGTTGTAGATATGTTAAGAATTAAATAATTAGTGGTGATGTTTAAACTAAGTAGCTATTTAATTACCTAGAAAATACCTATTCATATCTAAAAGTGAAAGAATAATGAGGAAAGGGTTTAATTAACACCCTTCGGTAGGAATACACCTTTTCATGAAGAGGTATGGAAATTAAACTAGAAGAAGCATATTGGTTAGGAAATGGTTAAAAACCTCTTGGCAAGAGGTACACCTTTTAGAAAATAGGTAGCATAAATAACTACATTGTTGCCATTACCATTGCCGTTACCACAAGGAAGATTGGAGTAAGCCCTAGCTTTAGCAAAAAAAGTAGTTGATGACTCTAAATGTTGTAAGAGTATTTATATGTTAATATTTATTTATTATTAAATTTGCATGTGTTAAAGTTTTGTGTGTGACTTGAGTCATATGTATAATTGCAATAATATTAGATCATCATTGATAAACTTATAAATTGTATTTTATAAATGTAATTGTGTGCATTAGGTCTTAATTGTGGATAAAAGTCCTATGCATAAATGCATTACATATTTGATCTTCATTGAGGAAGTTAGGGAAAGATCCTAACTTGGTCGGATCCACCTTGTGTGTGTTAATAAATTAATCATAAGTATGTGTGGAATTGATGTGATGTGATGTGATGAAGCAATTTAATGCATTAAAGAGAGGAATGCATAAGTAATGGATAATTTCTTAAATAAAGAGTGTGGAAACTTAAGAATTAAGTCATGAGAGTGTTATCTTATACATGAGTAATGAAGTAAATTAAGTCTACAATGAGTAGGAACTTAAGTAAGATGAGAAACCTTAAGTCTATGGGATATAACGTAAGGTATTTAAACATAAGTGTGTGGGACACTACTTATATTAGAATGCTAAAGATTAATTGGCCAAATAAACTTAAGGCAGAATCATAAATATAATTAATTATGACTTGGTCTAACTTGTATGTTGTTTGATACTAATATTTGTGATGAGGATATGAGCACATGAAACGTTGGACATATGTAATAAATGAAGTTTATTGTACAAGGTAAACTTGTTGATACTAGAAAGATTAATTAAAGAACAGAAGTGAGTACAATGGATAGAATCCATTAGCCGAAGATGGCTAGGTCTAGAAGTCTAACCAAGCACATGCACAGCTATTAAAAAGCAAGGCTCTTTCTAGGCACTTAGATCCTTGGGAATTGAGTCTTAAGAGTGTGATGCTAAAAGTGATGTATACAAAGACTTAATTTCCTAAAAAATGTACAAAACCTTAAGTAATTTAATAAAAAGACATCTTTTAATGCATAATTAGAACATAACTATTTAACATTTGACGCTAGACCATTCTCGGAAAATGAACTTAGAATAAAAGTGAATCTTGGTTGTTTTGAGAATGTGGATTTTACAGTTTACAGGTATACTCTTGCTTCATCCATGTAACATAGGATTACCTTAATTTCTTACATCGTGGACAATTCCAATCTCGTTCAAGAATTGTTGCAACAGGATGACGAAGACATGCCATATGTAAACTTCTCTGGCATTGGTCACATAACAACATAGTTGCTGCGCCCTTGGTTTCCACACAAACAAAACATCTATATCCAGCTAGAACCACCGCCATCTCTGGATATATTGATCCTTCAATAGGCAAATGACAAGGTGCACAATTCTTTGTATTCTCTCTACACTCTTGTACATCTTTTCCTTCTAAAAGAAAGACCCCACTTGGCAAGATCTCTTTGACCTGCAAGATAATTCTACATGCCCGAACATCCAAGGTTGTGGGTGCCTCACGTTGTAAATATACGTAATCACCTACTTGAAAACGTCGAAGTTGAGGTTTATAAGCCCCACTTCTGATACGTGCATAATGCAACATATCTCTACGTTGCGCTATCGCCAAGTTTTCCATAGCCATAGGCATGGCCCTCTAAAAATACTCAACTTGATCTTATAGCACTTGTGCCCAAATCTTTGGATCATCCAAGTCCACAACATGATCTAGTTTTTGTCTTATTGCCAAAGGCAATACTAGCTCTCTACTATAAAGTAGGTGATAAGGACTATAACGTGCAAGAGAAGTCTGCCAACTGTAGAGATAACCCATCACTATCCACGGTAGCTTTAGATTCTAGTCTCCATGATTGTCTGCTAGCAATCCATATTTGCACAATCCACGCTTGACTGTTTCAACCACTTTCTCTGCCAATCCATCTGCCTCTGGGTGGTCTCTAGAAGTTGTTTGATGATTAGTTATAGCTTTAGTGCAAAGCACTTGAAAAGATCCCAGGAACTCCCTTCATTCGTCTGTCAACACCTCTGCAGAGGCCCAAACCTAGCTAGAACTTGGTCTAAGAAAGTTACCGCTCCTAGCTCAAAGGAATTTTGCGGTAAAATCATAAGCTCAATCCACTTGCTGAAATGCTCTACCATAACAAATACATACTTAGCACCTCGTTTTGTGGTCATCAATGGCCAAAAAAAATCAAGACTCCACCAATAGCCCAATTCCATAATTGATAATGGTTATAGTTGGATAGACAAGGTATTGAAGCTTCATCTAACCCAATCACAAATTTCACACTTCCTACATAGGTTGCCACCTCTTGTTGCATGCCCATCTATCAATATTTACCACGCAACATTGAATGTGTGCCTCTTATTTCAAAATGTCCCAAGTCTTCATGCATTTGTTGTATCAAGTGAAGACATTGTTCTGGCCTAGGAACTATCCTTCGTGTTCCATCTTGCCATCTCCAAAATATAAGTCTACCCTCGCAATTAAACCTAGCCGCGCTATGAGCTATCCGGTCTCTTTCTTGAGGTGTGGTGTTGGGTAGAAACTCCCCATGTTGTAGACGATACAAAATTCTTTAATCTCTCCTTACGTCAATGGTGATTCTAGATCCCTTCTCATTTGATTGCTTATCTACAACATTTTTCAAAGATTTTTCTATAACTTGGCTAAATTTTCCTTCCATCCGTGCCAAATAAGTTGAAGCATGCCAACTTGGCACTGCCTCTTGGTCAGAAGTAACGTGCCACTTAGCACCGGTCAAGTCCTCGTGCAACGGCCTTGGATTACGGCTCAAGCCATCAACATCCAAGTTTTCCAATCCCGCCTTGTAGACTACTTCAAAACTATATTCTTGTAATAGCAAGGCCCATCTAGCCAACTTTCTCATGAGTTTATCACATTCCATCAACTATTTAAAGGTTAATGATCTGTCAGGAGGGTAAAGCTCTGGCCATAGAGATATGGGCAAAAGTGGACAATTGCCCACACACCTGCTAAGCACTCCCCTTCATATGATGAATACTTGGCATGTGCATCATTGTTTCTTAGTGAAGCGTACGTAATGACATATTCCTTGCCATCATAATTTTTTCAGTCAACATCGCACCAATTCCTAACATACTCCAATTTGTGTGGAGTTAGAAAGGCCGTCAAGCATCTAGCCACCTAAGCACTGGTGTTGAACCAAGTGCTCTGTTCAAAACCTCAAATGCATTCTCTTGAGCAGGACCCCATATCCATTCTTGATTAGTTCGAGTCAATTGGGTCAAAGGTTTGGCCAAGAGACTAAACCCACAAACAAATTGTCTATAATAATTAGCTAGTCTTATAAATGCTCTCAACCTTGATACATCTCTAGAAATAGGGATCCTATTTAAAGCTTCTACTTTTGCTTGCTATACAACTAAACCTCCTGGCGTGATTATATGGCCTAAATAAGGTAATTGATCATGAAAGAATGTGCACTTTCCATGATGCAAGCAAAGACCTCACTGTTGCAGCCTTTCAAATACTTGCTACAAATGTTTTACATGCTCTTGTGGTGTATCATTAAAGATAATAACATCATCTATGTAATACTGAGCAAATGGCAAACCCTTTAAGACTTGATCACTCCATGATTAGAATTATCCAAAAAGTACTTGAACTAATACTACTAGAATTGCCCTTAAGAAAACCACATAAAATGCGGGTACAATGCAAATTTCTTGTATAAATAACAACGATTCCAACATCATTTTCTTTTCTTTTCATTTCATACTTGTGAAATGGTAACATCATTTTTTACCATTTCACAAGTACTAGGAGCTTTGAGAATGAGAGTTTCCAAAAAGAGACTTTTTAGCCTGAATCGTCATATTGGTTATATAGGCCACTCCTTGTTATATTGGTTGTTGATATTAGTTTGGCTTTTGTGGCTTCTAACTTGTGCACCTAATTAGTGGAGTTCCTTTTGTAAACGAGATTGGCCAAATAACCAATGTGGCGAAGAAATTATTTACAAGTAAGAGTATTTTGGTTAGAATTATGCAAGATTAATTTTCAAAAGAGAGAGAAATTAGACTTTTGAAAAAAGAGATTGGTTTTGAGAAAGTCAATTTTGGCAAACTTTCTAGACAACAATAATATTACCTACACTAAAACCTTGTCTTTAGGATCTGGCAAACATTCTACAATCTGTACAGATCTACTCGGTAAATGATTCAAGCCAAATTGGTGGATACTCTAGAACATGGCATTTCCAACAATGGATAATTTATATGAAATATACAGAGAGTATGACTTATCTAGACACTTGGAACCTAGACCCAATTCTCTTTGTAACCGCAATCATCCAAACTTTTGAGTCTCTTTGCATTCAAGGCGGAAAAGACAAGGAAAAAACAACTTGGTTCACAGCCAACTTTGACTGCCTATGTGTCTAGAGGAGAGAATTTTCTGTGTACGACTTGTAATCCTCAAACACAATTATTCACGTGGCAAACCAACGCAATTGAAAAGGGAACCTTCTCTGAACAAATCTAGAGCATGCAATACAATAAGTCCAGCTGCAACTTATCCCTATCAATGTGCATTGCAAACACAAACACAATTACAAGTCTGGAATTTTGACAGTTTTGAAAGCTTGAATCAAATCCTCGTTGGATTATACTACAACCACAAAAGCACGAAATGCAATCAAGCAGTGAAGAATCAGAGAGCATGTCATAAGCAACAACAAAGACAACATGATTCATAAACAACTTCTACGTGGGAATCCGCGGACTTGGCCAACAAACGCATCACATCATTGAGAATTTGTATTCTTACTCAAGACTCAAGCTTGCGCATCTTGTCCTGCTGTCAAGCTTTGTAAGCATTGTCAAATGGGAAGTCCTTCAGGCTCTAGTATTTCTGTTAATAGACTCCCACCGCACACTCCAGGTGCTCATTTAGTCACTCTTGAGCTTGCCCTTCGAGAAGGCAACGGACAAAAAGATCCGCTTGTCTTCAAATGATTCCATGACCTGCACGATTGCAATTTCAGCCAATTTTATCTACTCCAAAATTGCCACCCTCAACCATGCAAAGGTTGCTACATTCCTCCATAAATGCATCAACGGGTTCACCATGATTGGCTTCTCCATTGCATGAGCAGCATTGGCCTTCATGGTACTCTTAAACACGCTGCATTGTTGATTTAGATTATTTGCACTCTTTAGCGCCGTACTCGTGACATCGTTGGCCCTCTTCTTGTGACAGAAGTGTTCTTTGAGCACCCACAAGTGCCGTTTGAAAAGAGTTTCCGCATTAGGTTGCAAACAATACTAAGTGTACATCACCTATAGCACATCCATCATGTTGGAGGAAGGAAATTTGTTGCTCGACTCATTGATGAGTTTCTCTGTTGCCTTTGCAAAAAAAAGGTTTAGCAAGTTAGAGTCATTGACAGGGACACCATACATCAATCACAACTTCAGCGGTTTCAATAGTGTTATACCCATACAAAGGGACTTCATACATTTTATGACTTCCTCAAAGTTCTCCTTCGTCGCACGCTTCGCTATCCTAAGTTCGTTATTCATGACGGCATCAAAGCTCACCATGCCGCAATTCCATTGGACATGCTCTACCTCGTTGGAGTTCAGGTTTAGGCATGACCGTGTCCAATAGATGGACATGCTGGGATGACGTCCTCCTACAAAACGATGGAACTCAAGAAATCATATCAGATACAAAGCGTGTAGCTCGGTTAAGGTAGAGCTCATAGAGGTGCGCTTGGCAGGCCTTAACCGTAGCAACATAATCACATACAAACACATCATGTTGCTGAGAAAACTTAATCAAGTCAAGCACAGTCTCTAACAATGCAAAAAACAAGCGAAGTGTGGGAGTCTGAAACTCCCACTTGGTTGATCCTACCAAAAAAATTAGTTAATTTATGAATTTTAGTCTTAATTAATTAGAAAAGTAGTTAGTGTTGTGTAGAAATAGATTAGATAGCGGATAGTGAAAATAGGAAAATGCTTAAGTAGTTAATTAGGTTTATTGTGGTGATAAAATCGGGTCTTAAATTCACTAGTTTAGTCTCGGAAAACAATTTCAAAGAGTCACAGAAGAGATTTCAGAATGTATTTCTAAAATCACCACTTAACTTAAATTGATTAGTTAAGTTTAGAAGTTAGATTAATTAGGAAGTAGTTTTAGTTCCTTCTTTTGATGTTTTTGAGTGTTATTGACATAAATTCTTATTTGAAAGAATAAGAATTTAGTTATATGAACAAAAAATAAAAACGAGAAACAGAGGAAAAAAAAACAATAAAATTAAAGGATTTTTTAAAAAAATATATATATATAAAAATAAAAATACGTGGGTATCAACCCAGGTCCGAGTCAACCCGGGTATGGCTGGATCTCCGGGCATGAGCCAGGTGAAGCCCAGGAATTTGGGTACATACCTGGGCAGCCCCGGGCATAGCCCATAAGGGCCGCCGACTCCTGACCCCGCAGCTCCTCCTCGCAGCTCCCTCAAATTCCCCCTTCACAAGTTTATTTATTTTTTGTTTTTTTTTGTTTTTTTTTCTTTCTCTCTCTTTCTCGTAGATTTAGAAGGTGGAGACTTGGGCTTTTAGGGTTTGGAGGAGACTGGTGGTGCAACTAGGGTTTGGAAGAAGAAGAAGTTTTGAAGAAGATTTTTGAAAATTTCAAGGTGGTTGAAGAAACTTTTTGGAAGCTTCTTCAAGTGTCTTGAAAGTGGTGGAAGACTTGCGCTCAACCTAGGATTTGGTGGTGCAAGGAGGTTAGTCGCTACAGCGAGAAGATCCAAGAGACAAGAGTTGACGGAGGTTGCGGGTGCAACAAGGAGTTGGAAAACAAAGGTGATTCTTGCCCATATTGAGTTTTTCTTGTTTGTGCAAACTTCCTTGTTTGTAAGTCTTTTTATCTCTTTTTCTACCGGGATGACCTCTGATAACATCCTCTCCGGTCTAGAGAAAAAGTTTCCTGGTGGGCTCTATCTAGACCATATATGTCCTAGATTATTTTAAAACACTTCTTATACGTTTAAGTCTAGGTTGGTGTCATATTACTTCTTTTCTATTGTCTTAGCTTTGTGGCAAATCTTTCACTTAGATTTTTTTCATCCTCCTATCCTCTCTAGGTCTTGCCTAAATTTTCTATATTTTTCCCGGTCTTCCCGATCAAACGGAAAACTCTCTTCTCAAGTCACTTCTTCAAAGTGGTCAATTGTGATGTTGTTTTATTTGTCGTGTTACTAGATACGTGCAATATCTACATCCACGTTAGTCTAGTAAAGTTTTCCATAGTAGACCGGTTGTCAGTTATACTTGTGTTTTCCGGGCCGGACCGGAGTTTGTGATAAGTTAATAGGAAGATTGGTGGAAGTACACGTACTTCACGAATTTTGTCCATCCCGGACAACATGGCTCTACCGGTGTCGATAACTCTTTCGAAGGTTGATTCGAACAAGCGAGAGGGGACTACCAAAGGTGAACAGTTGGAGGAGGACCTCATCTAGATGGGGTGCAGAGGACTCCACAAGAAGCAGTGGGTATTCCAGAGGGGACGTGCGGTGGCGGGGTTGCAGCCTCCTAGGATGCCTTGGACAGTCTACCGGGCCAATCTCCGGTCTTGAACCACGTAGGTATGGCGCGAAGTGTACTCTCTTCGTTAAGAGAGAGTGGATATCCGGAGTCAACCGAGAGTTGCTAGAAGAACATGTATCAAGCCCTTACAATACGTCAAAATGCTACCGGAGCGACTAATTTACGAATCACTCGTTAAGAAGGGCAATTGAGTTTCTAAATCCAATCTTCCATCCCAACCGACGTGAAAGAGTCACAGGCCCGGTTGGCCACCGCCTACATCGAAGCATTTTTCGAAGAATCCTCTCCGGATTGGGGATCTTTGTTGGTTAAGGCAATTTTGCCTCAACTCCGGACAATTCATCAAGGTGGATGCTCTAAGACCTTCTTGACCCCATATCTCAAGCATATGTATGAGGACCACCATTGTCTAAAGCCAAAAGAGAAGAAGATGTGGAGACATGTGATGTCTTCTCAAGATCACTCTTTCCGGGCTCCTCCTCAACAACCGGAGTCTCGGTTGATGTTACCGACAACTCCACGAGAAGCCTCTTGATCTCAAGCAATCTCAAGTGAGGAAAGGACCTCCTGGTCTCACTGGGGGAAACCACCACAACCACCCGAGGCATCCAAGAAACTCACTCTCATGGAGAACATAGTCAACTTCTCCCGAGAGATGACCCGGCAGGTGACCCGCGAGGTCCAAGAGATGGAGATAGAGCTAATAGAGGCAAGGAGTTTCCAAAGGGTTGTCTAGAAGATTTTTGAAGTAGAGGACGACAGCGACATCTTGATTGCGGCCCGGGAGAAACTGGAGCTAGTGGCCAAGGTGAAGAGGGATCTTCCAGCCACCCAGAAGGAGCTCCATGACTTGAAGACTACGTTTCAAAAGATAATCATAGCGTTGACCAAGATGCTTGCCGGTCAACCGAGTACCACCACACCGTTGCAAGTCCGGAGTCCGCCCCGGAAGAAGAGAAAATTTGTCTATGAAAAAATCTTCCTCTTCGGAGGAGGATGACTTATCCACTCAAACACTGGTGAGTTGGGTGGCTTCCCCATCCTCCAAGGAGTGGGCTGTGAAAGTTTATGAGAGAAAATGAGGCCTACCCATACACTCTACCAAGAAGGACCGATTGATCTTCTCTTCTCACCACCGGATTCCTTGGTGGGGTCTTCAGTGGCCATACTCTTTCATCTCAAGGAGGCTCCTTGTATATCTATAGATACATTTCACGTACCGGTGGATACTCCCAATCCACCGATAGACCTCCCGGTTAAGACATCCAACCTTCCGGTGGATTCTCTTCACCATGTGGATACTTCCAACCTTCTTGATAATTCCTATATGGATCAACTGGATGGGTCTTTTGGTTGAGCCTTTGTTATATATTATGTGTTATTGTTGATTTATCCAAGCAATTGGTGGGATATTGTTAAAGTGGCTAGATATAGGCACTAAGGTGAGAGTAGTGGTGTTGATGGGGCCCCATTATGCACCCGGTCTCTACCACTTGAGTGGTTTCTCCGACTACTTACTTTTGTTAGGGAATGGTTCAGCGGACGCGGACCGGGAGTCTTCTGGTTTACCAGTCTACCGATAATCCGTCGGTAACTAAGCTATTCTTGATTTTAGGATCTAGATGTCATTTGTCCTCTGTGGATCTACTTTTGTAGGATAGCTATTGACTTTAGTACACTCTCAAGATGCCATTTCCACCTTTTGGGGATTCAGTTTTGGAGGGTAGCTAGTAGCCTTTGTGTACTTAAAGAGCCTTGGGCTCTTGTATTAAGTACTCTTCTTTTTGTTGTTTTGTTGAGCTTGTGTGAGTAGACCGGGAGAGAGTTGAGTCCTCCTAGTGTGTCTTTGCTAGATGTGCAAAGTTGTGGCTTGTTGTGTGTTATGTGAGTGAGTGTGAGTAGAGACTTCCCGAGGGTGTAGGATATCTATGTTAGATAGGTGGAGTTAGATCCGTGATCTATACTCCAGACCCTTGACTAGTGGGACCGGGAAGAGTTGCTTCATTGGATGGGATCCGGGAAGCCCACGGCTAATTATGATAGCCTCTCTTAAGTGAGAAGTGTTTGGATTAGTAGAGATGAGGGGTGATATCCCCTTTTTTGATACACCGGGAGAGATCTTGGTTAAGCCTGAGTTCGAAGTATTCCGGGGTTTCTACCCTTGTAGTGGACGAGTTCCGACAATCCCCGTAGGTTGTCTTGTTCATATGATTTTCTTAGCACTAACTTGTTGTGATTCATGTATCTTCTTTGTTTGATTTATTGGATGTGGTTGTATTTGGAACCCGGGCTTACGTGATCGGTTTACCGGGCCAAGTTTTCGATAGATTGTGAAGAGCGGTAAACCGACTGCAACCTTTTTAACTCTTTCAAGGTGTAGAGTTAGATTGTGGATATTGTGGCCTCTGGACTGCGAGAACGGAGGGCAGTAACTTTTTGGGCACTATAAAAATTTATTGAAAAACTATTCCAACGCTCAACAGAGTTTAAAATAAACACTTGTGGTTACTTGTTACCGGTTACTAAAGTACCGGGAAAGCCATCGTCCGGAATGGGCTGAGGTATTAAGTGTGAAGTATTGTTATGATTTAATGAGTTTGATGCACGATGAAAATCCTTGGAAATGATCTAGTTAGGTGGGCTCGCTTAAGGTTAATTTTGGTTAACTTTGGTAATTACAAACCACTAGACTACGACACTAACGAACAAGGAACAAATATGTTAGATAGCAGCTCAAAATTCTTTTTAGAAGCTTCTAGCGCAACAGCATTGGAGTCCTTGTCCGAGCAATCCTCCGACATCTTCAATAGCAACATATTGTACCCCTTTACTCCCTTTAACGGGGACATCATATTCAGCCAACGTGTTTTCACCTACTTCACAAACATTTCAAAAATCAGATGGGGCTCATTAAAATTGAAGAAGAAAAACACATTGTCCACATGCACACCTTCTATGCAACAAGCAATAAAATAAAAGAATTGTACATGGAGAAACTCGCACTCGGAGGATTATCTTCAATCCCTTTCTTGCATCAACTTGGCCAATTTTGTGAACTTGAGATGGCATTTTGGGCTAGCCGCAACATAGCCACGCAATATTTGGAGGAGCGTCTCAATCTTTGCGACGACATGAAGATGAGATAGGGCTTTCACAACCAAGTTGGTTCAATACCTAAAACAATGAACACCCTCCATGTGGGGGCGACCATATACTGAATGAGCTTCGTGACACCTCTTCTTGGTCCTTGTGCACAGAGGCTCAATAATAATTTTCTGAATAAGAAGGTATATGATAGAGTACACTATTCTAAGAATGCCCTAAACCAATGAATGCAACCAAGCATAAACACCAAAAAAATAGAAGGATTATCTAGAATACGGCTACGCCATCTGCTCTAAAAGATATCCATTTGCCCCGCATGGCAGCGCGCGCCACACCTCCCTTCTCTTCAATTGCGTCGATGATGCATGTTGCGAGTTTAGCACCGTGGCCTCTACAATAACCTTCTCAAGCGACAGCAACATCCGCACTCAAGCAAAACCATGGGCGACATAAGCATGGATTGATATCCACACTACATTATCAACAGTCGTGACTTCATTGCACGTGATTGCAAAGTAGCCACAATCCGCCATGTAACCATGTTCTGCTTTGTCTTGCTCATAATCTCCTTGTAGATGTACTCAGTCATAATTCAACCAGCTGATTGGGTCCAATGCTTGTGGCTAAGGTGCAGAATCTTCAAGAACCTAAACAGCTCCTGTAAGCCCTTGTACTCCACCATAGGGCGTCTAGACTGTAGGAGGTAGAAAACCATGGCAAACTTCTAGATCTTCCTTGGTCTTTCTTCCTTAATTCAACGTTCACTTGCTCCGCAATTGATGGCCAATTGAGCATGTGCTTGTTGTAAGTTTTCATGGCGCCAAGGTGGCGACAATCCTTTCTTACAAACACTTAGCCCTTCTTCACGCTCAGATGCAGAATGTCTTTCTCCGCGATGCATTTGTCGGCGTGCTTTTCCAAGGTGTCGGTCTTCGAGCCAATCAACACGCCGCCACCGCTCACCAGGGTGCAAACTCTGCACCGCACTTTGTCGACAGTTACGTCTTGGTCTTCCCACACCATCATTGTCCAAAGGTGTTGAATAGCCTACGCATCTTGACATTTCTTCGACATCTCATTACTCTTCTTCTCAGCCTTCTACTTGCCCGCCTCGCTACTCTCGACATTCACATCTATGATGACGTCGTCATCTTCTCTTTCGAGGCTGCCTTTGGCAGTTTTGAAAGCCTTGTCGGGCAGATCAGCCGCACGGCCGGATTTGCGTGCTCGGGGTTGCGCAACTCTCTCGATGGAGCTCTCTCCACCTTTCATCGCAACAAAGATGGTGGACGCGGATCGTGGACGCTTTGCGTTGCGATCGGGGAGTTTGGATTGAAGAGGAATCCACCGCAGTGCGGCTGCTCACAAAATACAACTCCAAAATAGTCATCCTTTGCAGCCTCTGATGGACCATCGCCTTCGGCACCATCTCCAAAATCCTAACAAAAATCAGACGCAAAATGGATAGGTCACAGTAGCGAAGGAAAGCTCAACTCAATTCACAAGAAGAAGAACTCCGGCCCTTGGTGAGGGTCGGAGTGAATAAAGTGTCTCTTCGTTCCACCACTAAATCAATGTCCACCGGACATAGGTTTAGTAGTATGGAACTACTCCCCCCTCTCGAGGATAGACACTATGTAACCAGGGACAAGTAGCCAGTAACCAGTAACACGGGACCAAGGATAGAGAAGAGCCATCAGGTTCCGTTCCAAGGAGTGATCTATAAAGTTATGATGTGTATTGAGGGGTGCTAAGGTGTTTCTTGTGAATCTACGAGGGGTTGGTTATTTTCTAATTTGCGTTTAAGTAGAAGGATGGAAATTGCATGTTGAATAGCGATGGTGTTAATTTTTGTGAATGTTTTTTTAATTGGGTCAATGGAGATATTAAATGTTTTTTCGAGACTTTTCATAGAGGGGATAAAGGTAGTAGCTCTAGCTCCGGCGGTAATGACAATGAGGGGGTCAACATTCCATTCTAGGGCTGTAATGTCGTTGATAAGTGGTTGGTATTTATTGATTTTGTTTTCTATTGCTTCTGGGGAAAATCTATCATTACAATATTTGAGTTTGATAAATTGGATGATAAGGTTTGAGTTAATGTGGTCCAGTGGGGGGTCTTTATATAGTAGTCCTTTGACGCATAGTATGTTTGGTTTGAGTCTAGCATTACACTGACATCTATAGGTTCCACATGTGCATGGAAGTAGCCATGAAGGGACCGTATTTTCTTGTGGTTTGTTGTTGCAGGTTCAGGCCTTTATGAGTTTAAAGCATCGTGGTTTATTAGAGGATATTATTAGTTTACAAATTTTCCATACCGCTTTATTGTGCCTTTTGACAATTAGAGAGTGTATATGATGGTTTTGGCATTTGATGAGTACATGAAACCACGTGTCCGGGTCGATGGAGGTGCATATTGGGCATGTTATCGATGGAAATTGTTCTATTCCAAAGAAGAGTTGTTTACGAGCATTTAAAATATATTGTCCAATGCAAAATTTGATAATGCATGTTTTTTGTGAGTCTGTAATTATGGGATTTTTCCAAAAGTTAGTCGAGAGCTCATTGTCAATGTCGTTATTTCTGGTCCATTTATCTATGTTAGGGAAGTTTATCGAGATTAGATCGAGGTTATTACTTAGATCTTGTTTTTTTGAGGTGTTTATCTAAAAATCTGATGGGGCCTTTATCTCGGGTATCCTCCATACAGGACCAGCTTTCTCTTTGGAGGTAGTATGGGGTAGCATGGGCGTGTTTGTGGGGGTGCTTAGCATGTCTATGGGATTTGTTTAGTCCTTCTTTAGCTAGTTTGTCCGCTTGTTCATTTCCTTTTATGTTGACGTGTGCTCTAACTTTGTGGAGAGTTGTGATTTGTGTGCATTTCGTAACATTTGGACCATAAATAATAGGATGGCTTGGTCTGGGTGGCTATTGTGGAGGGTAGGGTGTGCTATTTGTGTGTTTTCGAGATATAAGACGTTTATACAATCTGTAAAGATATGTGCGGGTTTGTTAGCATATTGTGTAGTGATAATTTGGAGGGTTTTATGGAGGGCCATCATTTCTGCTTTGAGGATATTTTGGAGTCCTTGGAGTCTTTTCAATATTTGTATTTCTTTGGTTGAGTTGTATATACCATATCCGACTTTTTCTTTATGCCAATGTCCCAGACTGACTTCTGTTGGTTCTTTAAAGGAACCATCTGTGTAATAACTATATGCAGGGGAAAACTTTAAGGGGAGATGGTCACGATATGTAGGGAGGGGAGGTGGTGTGATGGAGTGGGTTTGTGTTGTATTTGCATGTTTGAGGTGAGACCATTTTCTGATATAATTTACTGGGGTTAGGGGGGGTGTTGGTGGAGCTATTTTTGTATATATTCCACTTATGTTGAGGTTATTTGTTATGGAAGTGAGTATGGCAAGTTGTTCCGCGGTACCAATATTATTGTTTTGATGGTGTATGCATAGTATTTGAATGGTGGATGGTTCAATTCTAGGATTTCTTTTTCAATTCTGGTCGTAATGTGGGTTCTTCGTGTGGTATCAAGTCTACCTCAAATAAGGCTCTGATGTGAGAGTCTGGGAAAGGGCCAATGTGAGGGTCAAAATTTTGGTACCAGTTATTGTCTGGTGTGATAATAAGAGTGGAAGTAGAGTTTGGATCATTTTTGGCTGCAAGTCTAGCCCAGTGTATTGCTTGTTGTGTTTCTCTTGTATAGTGGGGGTGTGCTATACCATTTCCAATCCATTTGTGGTCAAAGGCGTTATCGAGTGAGCCAAAAATTCTGTCTCTTTCAAAAGGAGAGTGGAACTTAGTAAGTTGGGTAGAGCATGTGACAGGGGATGAAAAATATGAGTGTTGAATGTTGAAAGATGAGATTAGTGAGTCTAGAATGGCCGTGGATAATGTATATTGTGCAAGCCTAAGGATGTCATTTTTTGGGATGCGATATTTGTATCTTTGGTATAGCCAAACTATTTCAGTTTCAAATGGTTGGATTGTTGGTTCTATATTTGTGGGGGTTTGTAGTTTATTTTGGTATTGGTCCCATAGCCATTGGAGTCTTGTAACGGGAATGGTGATTAGGTGGCTTCCATTGTCTTCGTATATATGTGCTTGGTGCTCATTGATTTTGATTGTATTATTTGATGTGAGAATGTCTTTTTCGGGGTTACATTCGGTTGTGTATATATTGAAGAGGGAAATGATTATGGATGGGGTAATTGATCTAAAGTCACAAATTTTCTCTTGAGGGTGATGTGTTTGGATGATTTTTGAGTAAAATTTGTTTTGTCTGTTAATATATTACTTTGTTAATTGTCCGGAGTTATGTGTGGTGGTGTTTTGATCATGCCATGGGAAAAGGTTTCATTGGGGTAATCATTTGTCGTAGATGTTGTTATTGTGTTACCATTGGCATAGATATTTGGTGTCATTCTTTACTATTTTATTTGAGTCAATGTGTTTCCTATTTTTGTGATTGAGGATGAGTTTTATGGGGTGTGTGGATGGATTTTTTAGGATGTGTATTGGGGGGAGGGGAGCGGCAGGTATGGTAGGCTGGTGGGATAAATTAGTGAGGGGTTGTTTCTGGTTTGGGTGTTGTTGTTGGTGGAAGTGTATATGTCTTTGAGTGTGTAGGTATTCTAATGTGTTGGGCAGGGTGAGGTGCAGGTGTTAGTGCATGGGGGATTGTAGCAAATTATTTGTTGGGCTATACTGAGGGCATTTTTTACTAATTTGGTTGATGCAATGTAAAACGTTTTGAAATCCTTGTGGTTCATAATGTGTATTCCATTTGGTAGTATAATTTGTTTTAGGTATAGTGGGCATCGTTTTAGTAAGTGGAACGAACAAACACTCTATTCACGCCGACCTATGTTTGGAGGCTGGAGTTCTTCTTCTTCTTCTTCTTCTTCTTCTTCTTGTTTTAGGTCAGTCATATTTACTAAGAGAAGTTTTTGAAAGAGTTTTTGGGCAAGGTGTTGATTAATTCTTGTGTTATTTTGAGTTCCTTGTAGCCACATTTGTTCCAAAGGTGAGGGTTTTAAAAGAAAATCTGTGAGTGTGCTCTTTAGGTATACTTTTGCTTCATTTTTTAGTAGGAAAAAGGTTCGGGTTCAATTGGTGATCTACTGCAGTCGGCTTTGTTTATTCTAGGGATATATTTTGCGCCACCATATTTGGCGAGGATTTAATGGGTAAGTCCTTTGTAAATTTTGCCAAGTCAACCTTTGTCATTTAGTGCATTTTGAAGTTGTTCACCTATGCATCTGAGGTAGGCATTTTTAAGATAAAACGCTTCCAATCCAAATAGGTTTTGTGGAAGTTGGGTTATTATATTTGACATACATTTGGGGAGGCCACAAATGGATTTTTGTATGGCTATGATTTTTTGGTCCAATTATTTGATAGCAGGCATGGAGTATGGAACTGCATAGAAGCTGTATGCTATTCTAGGTCTAAGTATTGTGTCTACCATTTTTATTTTTTTTGTTTCATGGTGGCTGGGCATGTTATTAGTTCTTTACATTGTTTGGTAAGTTTTGTGGTGGTGATGTGAATTTGTATCTTTCATTTTAGTGGGGGGACCAAGTTTGTGCCAAGGTATACGTATGATATTTTTGATGAAGTATGGGGATGGGTTGGTTTCGGTAGTTTATATTAACAGATTGCATAAGTGTTTTGAATGCGGTGGAGTTCATTTTGGATTTGTTTGGGCAGCCCTTGGCGACACATTTTTGGATGCCAACATCCATACCAGACCATTTGCAAAATTTGTCAATTTTGTTGAGTTGGATTTGTAGCGATTTAAATTTTCCGGTTATTGCGGCAAGGTCATCGGCGTAACCGGCTGAGTTTATGGTAACTTGTGATGTACCAAAGGTGTAGCCGTTATTTCCCCTTTGCATCCATCTTAGTAGCGGTTCTAAAAAGATAATGAATAGGTATGGGCTTAAGGTATTGCCTTGTATAGTTCCCCGTTGTATGGGGATGGGGCGTGTTGTTCCGAAATATTCTCCAATGTATGAGGTCGATGTATGGGAGTAGATGTTTCCAACTTGTGTGACTGCGTCGGTGGAGTATCCAAGGTGAGACATGATTGCTAATAGTCTTGCATGATCAATAGAACCAAATGCATTTTAAAAATCAATATATAAAATGTATATGTCTTGGTTTGTAAATTGTGCGTCTTCAAGTGTTGCTATTATGTTTGGAGTTGCCTAGCGGTACTTCTTTCTGCACGGAAGCCTTCTTGACTGTCGTGTAGGATTTGATATTTTTCTCCATATGAGGATTGTGAGCCCCAAAATTGGCTCACGGTGTCAAAAGGGTTAAACAACTCACAATTTATTAAGAGAAAGTAGTGAATGGGGTTAAGAGTTGAAACCAACTCATGATTTGCTGCTAAAGTGGCCAATTAGCCTCTTAAACTACCAATTCTCAAGTTAGAAGCCATATTATGGCAATTAATGATTTTTATGTGGTTAACCAAAAATAAATAGGGAACCAAAAATAAATAGGGATTAAAAATAAACAGAAAGAAAAATGATAAAGAAGAAAAAAGAATAAGAAGAAAATAAAAATAAAACCCTTCTCAACCATTAAAAGGGCCTCAAGTAAACCACGGTGTTTTTAACACAATTAGAAGGGGTGATAAGAAAGAAAAGAAAGAATTATGGTGAAGAAAAAGGAAGAAAAAAAGGAATTAGGCTTAAAGCCTAATAAAAATTAATCAAGGAAAAGGTTAAAGGGGTTGAACCAAAAGCCTCTACCAAATCACTATTTAATTAAGGTAGTCACATGCAAATGGTGACAAGAGATAAGGTAGATCTAGGTAGAAATAGGACCTTGGAATTAGATAAAGTGTTCTCAATAATTGAGGCCCATGTGTTTATCTTGTGACAAATGGTTAAAATTGCAAGAAGATTATTCTTAGAGGGCAGAGGCATCTCCTTAGGGCCGCTTCACACTTGGTGGCCAAGTCGAGAGGCCGTCGATTTCCACCGATGAGATTGCTAGAATGGCCAAAGTCCGGACTTTGGGCCTTCACACTTGTGCCCAAACTCCAAAGGCCGTCGTCCTACATGGCAACACTTTTGGGTTGTTTTGGCGCCAAAGCGACGGCCTCTCGAACAAAACTTAGGTCGCCCATTTTGGTCCACCCAAACTACAATCGAGGGTCCGTCGATTTTTTTTAATAAAATAATCAAAAATTGACAAAATCTAGACCGTTAGATGAAAGAGACGGAATTTTTGGGCTGATTTTTTTGGCTGATTTTGATTGGCTGATTTTTTGGGGCTGATTTTTTCGGCGTAATGATATGGGGTTTAGACTTTGGACTTGGCCTTTGAGGCTTCACACCACGACCGGCCAAACCTTCAATCTATATTATTAAATGTATTTTTTTGGCAAAAAATTTGGCCTCTCACCATAGTTTGGCCACTCATTTTGACGATCGGCCTCTCGACTTGGGCATAGTGTGAAGCGGCTCTTAGTTGTTGCAAGGTGGCTTGGAAGGAATTAGCATTTTAGGTTGAGTGTTTTAGGAGTTGGCCTTTAATGTGGCAGCCAAGATGGCGATTAATGTAGTACACGAGCAAGAGAACAACGTGGGAACACAAACGGGAGCTGAGGGAAGTCCCTGGGTCCCTCTGAGGAGAGCTCAGTCACTAAGGTAGTGGGGACGAGATCGGTTGAAAGAGCAGGAACAGAGCAAAACGCCTCGGCTGGGAGTGTAAGGAATTTGGGGTGAATGAGAGCCGGAAGCCCCGGCTGTAGGAACGTGGGGCAAGAAACCCCGGTTAGAGTGTATTCGTGAGGATTCGTGGCGGTGTGAGTACACAAGTTCACGAGCACCGGAGGTGCCTGTGGAGAATCACCGCAATAGGCCGGCTGCAAATTGTGTGTGCGAGGAGGTCGAGCGAGAGCGAGATAAGAGGGAGACAGGGAGAAAGCCGAAGTTGAAGACGGCGAAGAGCAAGTTCACAAGATCACGAGCAGAAGAGCGGACTCACGGCGAAGAGCAAGTTCACGAGATCACGAGCTGAGGACGACAAACTAGACCTGAGAAGAAGGTGCCGACGAGGAGGATCCAGCTGCGAGGAGGCTAGGCTTCAATCAGGGAGCTTCCTTCCCTTACAACTTGTTGTTGGTCTGATTGTTGGTTCCGTAATCACGTTGTATTGATCGCATGTGTAGTAGTAGGACATAAAATTTACTGGTCTTCACCTTAGTGCAGAAGTGCTGCCCAAAATTGGAAAAAATTAGGGTTGTTTAACCTAAAAAATGAACGTGATCTTATATGACATTCAGTCCATGAGCAACCGAGTTGTGCACGTGCATGTGTGGTGTATGGATCGTGAATCAATGTGCTGAAGTCACATAAGTGTATGTGGTGAGTGAAGTACTGATGTCCGCATGAGTGTGAGGTTTCTGAGGTCGGTTGATTGATTGGATAGCCCCATTATGTAAAGCACGAAAAACTTGTAAGGTTAGAAGGAAGAAACGTTGAAATCAGGATTACCGTCAAGGAGTCAAAACTTAAGGCCAACCAAAGTTCTGGAATACTGGGAAGGTTTGTCTGCTATAGCTGCTTGTGGGGGTCGTGTCTCAGTCTTGACTTGGTCCCAAGTGGCTTAATCAAGTTGATAAGAATTAGTTGATCCTTTTAAAGACAAGAAAATTCAATTTTTGAGCCATAAGGCAAAAGATTAAAGTCAGGTTGTTTAAAGTCAGGTCATAAGGCAAGGGCGGAAAGCATCCCCAATACACATGTGCTGGAGCAATTCACACATAACCACATGATGGAAGATACTCGACCCTATTGTAACGCATGAATGTGAGTGCTTGAGGGCTAGTTGTAAGGGCTAAATCCTTAAAGTAGGATCTTGTGTTCAAAATAGACTCTCCATTAAGGGGGCTTTATTTGGTTCACAAGGATAATATGGATGTGAATGTGCTTGTGGAGAGTTTATATATAGTATTGGCTAAGGCAATTGATCTATGGTTTGGAAGCATTGAGGGGTCACCTTTTTACATAGTAATACTTTAGAACTAGTTTTCCATGAGGCGGGAATTTGTTTTTGTTTTTAGCACTAAGAGAAAAATAAGTAGAGAAGTTCATGGAATCTGGAGGGCATTAGCTTTAGTATGGAGTTTGGAATGCGATCTGGTCTTGGGGCTTTGTTGTTTCCTAAGTTTTTTAGACATGTATCGTATGTGGCTCGATTAAAGTAGGTGTGCAGAGGGATTTTCTGGTTCACCTCGTTTGTAAGTAGTGAAGCCGTCAAGGTCATGCCATGGGTATTGTCTTACAACACATGTACATGTAGATGGGTGTTCTAGTAGATAGTTGCAAGTGAGTACTGTAGGTATGTTATTTTTGGTTTGTTGGTTATATATCTCATTTGCGATGTCTTTGGGGTTGGTTAAGATATTGTTATGTTGATTGGTGATACAGTCTAGTGGTGGAGATTCATTATTTTAAAAGACTTTTCTATTACTTTTCTTTGGGCTAATTTCATATATTTGTCTGTATTTGGAGATGGCTTTTTTGATATTTTCTTTGGCAAATTTAGTAGTTGTTTTTCTAGCTTGTTTATTGGCATTTTTTGCGATTATTGCGATATTATGGATCCATTCATTTGGTGATGTTTGTCGAGGAGGTGGGGGCAGGATTTGTGTGTTTTGAAGGATTTGTATTTCTAGGCAAATGGGGTGGGTGAACCATAGTGGATCATTTTTGACAATTTGAATTGTTTTTCAAATGGTGTGGTAGGTGTTTTAAGTGTTGTTTCCACTTTCTTGAAAGTTTTTGTGGTGGATAACCTCCTTGTTTTGATGTTCAGAGAGTCAATTGAGGTATGGGTGGGGCTTTACAGGTTGTGTCTAGTGTTTTGGAGATATTACTTATTAGTGTGTCTAGGATGTTGCATGATTCAAGCCATTGAGATTAAAAGAGTTGGTCATTGTTTTTTAGGCAATTAGTGATTGAATCTATTTGAATGGAGTTTTCTTTAAAGAACTTTGTATTGAAGTTTTGGGCGTTAGATTTTGGTATGGGATTAAGTATTTTAGAATGTTCATTATTTGGTATTATTGGTGTTCTGCTCATTAGTGTGTTTTGTGGGACAGTCAATTGGATAGGTAAATAGTCGGAGTTGAGATTAACTTTTGTTTTTGTTTTGCATGTGTATGGTGGATGATTTTTGTTTGATATGAAACCATCTATTAGACAACAATCTTTATAATCATAGCCGCCTTCTCTGGAGTATGTTGTGTCTGTGGGGATGTATGTACAGTTCAGGCTATCAGTAAAATTGCGCCAATGGTGATCACTAGTTTGTAGAGGGGAGAGGTGTTCTCCATGTTGTCTGCCAATCAATGCAACATCTTTATTAAAGTCACCTAATATTAAGAATGTGTGATTTAGATTGTTGTTGATTTGGTTGATGATAGTGTCTTTAATCTCTCGAATGAGCCTAATGTCTTCTAGGTAGGTTGGCATGTAGATATGAAATAGTAGCCATGGTTGAAGAGGTTGGTTTTTAATTTTTAGGATTTGTAAATATGGAGATATTTGCATGGAGGTGGGGATTTTAATAATGTAGTTTGGAAATGCGTATGATTTGTGTATACGAGTAAGGAGGCCACCACGGCCTGCTATGTATGGTCGACGTTGTTCGATGCATCGTGTGAATGCATGGGTGTTATTAAAGATGAGTTTATAGTTTGGAAAAATTCTTTGTATGTATTTGGTAGACTTGGTGGCTGTGAGTTTGGTTTCTTGAATGGCAATGACGGTTAGAGGGGTGTTTGTACATGTAATGAGGTTTTGGAGGATGGAAGAGCAATGTTTAGGGATGCGGCGTTCCATGTTAAGGTGTATGTATTGATATCTGTGGTGTTTGTGTTATGATTTAAAGGAGGGATGTATGGTGTTGGTGGGGATGGGTGTGTGTATTCTGGAATGGGTTCTAAGCATCTCATTATTTCTCTAATTAATTCGTGTGGAACGAATGGGAAGTGTAGTTGGATTGTGTTTTGTGTAGGGGGTGGGTATGACTGTGCATGAAGTCATATATTTCTTTGTGTATGGAGTCATTATGTAGAATAATATTTTGGTTTTCTGCTAGGAGTTTTGTGTACGGGTGTTTTGTGTTAATGTGTCTTTCGGGCGAATTAGGTAGGGTGATTAGGTTGTTTAGAGGGGTATTAGTCCATTCTGTAGTATTGGTATTTTGTTGGGCTAGGATTTGGTTGCACTCAAAGAGTAAAGGGTGTATTGTGATAATTAAAGCATAGAGAATATGTGATGGGGGTGTGTAATTTTTTGTTGGATGTAATGTGCAATATGTGGGTACATCATATCATGTGTGTTGTGAAACGTATGTATATTTTTTAGTAATGGGGAGAATGTGCTAGCGAGGTGTTGAAACTCGGGGTGCAGTTTTATAGGACTTGGGATAAAATACATTTTTGCGCATTTTTAATGGGCTGCAGCTTTATTTTTATTATATTTGGCATGGGGCCGGGGTTTTTTTTTCAATGTCTCCACTCATAAGTATTTGAGCTTTGCAGTGAAGAAGTTTAGTAGGGTATTGTTGTTGGTGGGATGTTGGGGGTTGTTGGAGTTGTTGGGGTTGTTGGAGTTGTTGGGGTTGTTGGAGTTGTTGGGGTTGTTGATGTTGTTGTTGATGTTGTTGTTGATGTTGTTGTTGTTGATGTTGTTGTTGATGTTGTTGTTGTTGATGTTGTTGTTGATGTTGTTGTTGTTGTTGATGTTGATGTTGTTGTTGTTGTTGTTGTTGTTGTTGTTGTTGTTGTTGTTGTTGTTGTTGTTGTTGTTGTTGTTGTTGTTGTTGTTGTTGTTGTTGTTGTTGTTGTTGTTGTTGTTGTTGTTGTTGTTGTTGTTGTTGTTGTTGTTGTTGTTGTTGTTGTTGTTGTTGTTGTTGTTGTTGTTGTTGTTGTTGTTGTTGTTGTTGTTGTTGTTGTTGTTGTTGTTGTTGTTGTTGTTGTTGTTGTTGTTGTTGTTGTTGTTGTTGTTGTTGTTGTTGTTGTTGTTGTTGTTGTTGTTGTTGTTGTTGTTGTTGTTGTTGTTGTTGTTGTTGTTGTTGTTGTTGTTGTTGTTGTTGTTGTTGTTGTTGTTGTTGTTGTTGTTGTTGTTGTTGTTGTTGTTGTTGTTGTTGTTGTTGTTGTTGTTGTTGTTGTTGTTGTTGTTGTTGTTGTTGTTGTTGTTGTTGTTGTTGTTGTTGTTGTTGTTGTTGTTGTTGTTGTTGTTGTTGTTGTTGTTGTTGTTGTTGTTGTATTATGGTTTTGTATTTGTTAATTTGTTTATTTTTGTTTTTTGTTGTGTAGTATATAAATATACTTTGTTGTGTTTTGTTTTTTGTGGAATAGTATATACATATACTTTTTTTTGTTTTATTTTTTGTTTTGTAGTGTATATATATACTATGATATTTTTTGTTTTTTGGACATACTTTGTTTGATTTTTTTGTTGTTTTTTTTGGTGTAATAACTTAGGGTATGGGGATACCCTAGCTTTTACTTTAATTACCGCGGTTTAGGACATAACTAGTTTGACAAATCCATGATATTACCTCCTTGTTGTTCTAGGTCCTCCGACTCTGCCGCTTGCATTGTTGCTATAATGGTCGCCCTTAGTTTGTGCATTTTTCCGATGAAGCTCTTATCTGTTTGTGCTTGTACCATGTCAGCATAGTTTTTGGCTTCTTCCACAATGTTAGTCTTCATAGTCTTCATTTCTCTTCTGAGTTGTTGTAATATAACTCCATTACCTTTGCTAGGTCCATTTTCCATTGCCGTTACCGCACTTGCTACTACTGCGTTGATGTTAGTGAAGCCAAGTCTAGCAAGTTCCTCCATGCTAGGTTTGGCACTACCATCTAGACTCTTAGGGTGAAGGTGGAACATGATATACTTACCATGAAGGTAGTTTACTTTCTTTGTCAATTTTTTTGTATACTACTGCATTTAGACATTTGATATTGCATGTGCCCACATGTCTTCCATGTTCAAGTTTGAAGAATGTACCAATCACATTCTCCTCCCCCATCATGGCTTTGATACCGTCAACAAGTTCTTTCTCACTCTTTCTCTTATTAAGGTTCTTGACAATGAGAATCAAACAGTTCATGTTAGCAATCTCATCTTCATCCATCTTTCGGGTTGAAAGGGTTGGTACAAAGATCTCATTGTGAAATGAGATTTTGAAATCTTTTACTTCAGCTGCTTGTTTTGGTGTGTTGGTTTTAATAAAAGCAAAAGTCATAAGTCCTTTCTTTTCGACTCCGGTGATTTCAAACTCAAATCCTCTAGAGAAGCTATCTCTCACAATTTCTAGGTGTATGTCATGAGATTCCCTATTCATCAAGTTAGAACCCAAAATCTTGACTGAGAGCATGTGTGAGTATGCAATGACATCATAAGTTTTGCATACTTTACCTTTGTAGGGAATCCCTTCGTTCAAAATAAGGATAAAAGGCCTCAAGCCTTGCAAGAGCCCCTTTGCATCCACGTCCGGGTTCTTAAGGTGTAGCTTGATGACTCCACTCTAGTTGTTGGTTTGGTGTTGGCAAAAGATTGCGATTGGCTCTCCAATACGTGTCCCGGTTGGTATTTGCATTTCCTCAAGTCTAGTCCTTACCATTGTGAGTACTACATCTCTAGACCATACTTACTCACCAATATCAAAAAAGATAGCTACTTGGTAGTCCAAGGCAAAACCATCCGCATTCACATCAATTTCACTGGGAAGTTGAGTGAGGTTAAAGTGGTTGCCCACTTTTCCATCAGGTCTTTTTGAGGGCCATTCCTCCTGCGTCACAAATAGAAATGAGGGTAATGACTAATAGCTCTCGATTGCTTCTTTGAGGTTTACTCCACTTTTTACTAGTCCTTCTATTGCAACAAGTGGGACTTTGGGACTACCTTTCTTCTTGGCAAGGATGTTGATTGTGTGAAATCCTAACCAAAATTTAGTGTCGGACAACTATGGCATTTGACTCGATCTCAACGACATTGCATACAGGTCCATTTACTACCTCATTGAACAAACGCTTGGAAGACGGGCTAACTTGGGTTTGAGACATGCTGAAAATATACCGATCAAAGGTGTTATTGGGTGTTGATGTGTTTTTAATTTCCCTCTTAATACCTTGGGTTTGCTCTCTCCCACTAGCAAAGGCTGGAGGCTTGTTGATAGCAAATTTTCCTAGAAGAGGTTACAAACCCATCCAAAAACTTGCATGCGATAACTCCTAATATTTAATGCAATTTTTACACATACATCGATGCGAGCAATGTCCCAAAATATGGGATCATTGCTCAAAGAGAAAAAGTTGGATTTGTTGTGCAAAGGTTTAACAGAGATACAAGGTATATAATCATTATTAATTTCAAATTCTACGTTTACATGAAACTGGCTTGTACTTTCCAGGAGACTGTGATGGCTGTGAACGGACTTGGATTTTCCCACCGTTTGTCCCACCTTTCCACCATGGGTCCAACTGTAGAGTGCGTTTTTTTTTCCCATTGTTGAGGTTTGGGGCAGAAATAGGGTTTTGGTGAAGGCTGCCTGGCGTCTGCCTTCGGTGCTCTCTTTGCGGCAATTGTTTGGGGTGTTGGTTCTATTGGTCCTCTCGTGAACTTGGGCGATCAAGGCTTAGTGTAGGCAAATTGATTTGTCTTCTTGTAGTCGCTACCTTCTGCCGACTTTGATGTACAGTGACTGCCGCCTCCAATGGGCTTGTGTCTACAACGGGATTGTGTCTGCTTGTGTATGCGATACGTATTCTCTGGCTGATGTCGCTCCTCTCAAGCTTGCGGAGTGTGGGGCGGAGTCTCGTGCGGGGGTCAGCCAATTCTCGTTCTTGTTTTCTGAAGAGAGCAGGTCAAGTGCGATTACTATGTACATCAGATCTTGTGCAATCACTACAGAAAGCAGATCGGATGCAAACGTTTTGAGAGATGTAGAGTGCGTACCTACATTGTGTCGACCTTGTGAGATAAAAAATTTAACGCATGATTGTATTGTAAAGAGGGCGAAGTGAGTGTGCACAAATAGAGAGGGAGGTTAGGAAGACTTCACTGCACCGGTATAGCGATGTGTCCTTGAGGTCGTTGGAGGGGATTCGTGTGTAGAGGTTGCACCTCGACTTTGATCAGTAGTGACGACGGCTGCCAATCAGGCTGATGCCAAGGCGGATATGTGCGGAATCACAACAACATGAGAGGAATTCCACATTGTGGAGAGGTAAGATTTATACCTTTGATTTCTTATGTTGTTGGATGGATTTTTTGCTGATTGGAGCAGGATCGTTCTTTGCAGCTGATGGCGGCGATTATGGTTGGTTTTGCTACTGGCGCGTCTATTGCCTTGGATTTGAGATCTTGAGGAGCGGATCTCCGCCAATCTTGACACGTTGATGTTGCTGTTGCAGTGTTTGGTGCGGCGGCTAGGATTTGCTATCTTGGAGCACCTATTTTTTCCTATCAACACTTTGCAAGGAGGGAAAAGAAAGAAAGACGAGGTGAGGTTACATAACTTGTTATTTCCATACCTTTTGTTTGCTTGTTGTCTTGGCTTTTTATTCACTTGTTGATGTTGGCAATCTTGTTGTAGCAGGCGGTTGTTGTGTGTTGATGGTTGTCACCCTAATTGTTGTCTTCGGTTTTTGGTTGACTTCTTTGCGTATGCGGGCGCTCTTGCTGATCTTGAGTGTTGGCGGCTCTTGCAGATGTCCTTGAAAGTATTGAGGTTTCGCTGTTGCTGCTGTTTTGTGTTGAGTGATAGCTGACCTTGTCTTGTTTTTTGGTGTCGCAAGTAGAAAGTGTTATCGATTGCAGCCATGTGCTGCTACATGTTGCTCGTTTGAGCAGCTCCTATGGTTTTGTTGGAGCAGGCTCCTATGTTTTTGTTGGCACAAGTGTCTATGGTATCTCTGGTTTCGTTGGGACAAGCTCCTGCATCATTCTTGTTAATAATCCTTGACATTGTTGATCTCACGTGTAGCTCTAGTGATGTCGTTGACGCATGCTCTTGCGGGGTCGCTGGCATCACTGTGGTAGGCTCTTGTGGTGTTGATGATAGCTCCGGTGCCTTTACTTACTTGTGCATCTCCTGTGACATCGCAGGTACTGGCTTCTATGGAATCGCAGGTACAAACTCTTGTGGCATCGCTAATACCAGCTCATGTTGCGGAATCGCTAACCCAAGCTCTTCTGGCGTCTCTAGCACCATCTGCGGTATTGCTGATATAGGCTCCTGTGACATTTTTGGTATGAGCTCCTATGGCATTTCCAGCGTAAACTTCAATGCTGACGCTAGTGTCGCTGGCGCCTCCGACACCTTGTGTAACTCCTGTGCTTTTCTTTGCCAAAACTCTAGTGATATTGCTGGAATTTCTGGGATGGGCTCTTGCGATATCTCTGGGATCCCTGGCGTAACTGGTTTCTTGTGATGTCGCTTGTATATTCGCTGATCTCTTGTAATGTCGTTGCTGATCTGTGACGTCGCTGGTGTATTCCCTTGTGGCATTGCTGGTATCTTTGGAGCGAGCTCTTGTGGAGTTGCTGGCTTTGTTGATATTGTTGTTTTTTTGTACGGTTCTTGTGATGTCGTAGGTATGAACTTCTGTGGCATCATTAGCAAGATCATTTGCTGCATTGTTGGTGTCCGTGGTCTCTTATGTAGCTCTTTTGGTGTCGTTGGTGTTGCTCCTTCGTGGGTTTGTGACGAACATCTCGTCCCTTGGCTGGATCAGTGATGAACTGTTTATGTGTTGCTCTTCTTGAACGTGATGCGCGTCCATCAGTTTCGTACTGCATACTGATTTGCCTCCTTTTATCTTGGTAAGGAGGGTGTACAACGATATTTGTCCTCTTCCGTGGCAGATCTGAGAAGATTTCTATAACTGTAGGAGTTTTGTACTAGCGGTGATCTGCTGGATAGGGTTGTTAGGTCTTACGGGGTCACTGTTTAGAGGTCTAGTTAGTTTCATTAAGTATGTATGTGTTGCTAATGGCGTGAAGTGAGAGCTGTGGTCTATCTGGTGGAGTGACTACTTGTAATCTAAGTGTGAGTGTTAAAAATACATTTCTTTGTACTAGTATGAAACTGTTGTTGGCCAAAACGAATGCAATGAAAGAGTGGGTGAGAAAGAGCTTGTGGTGTGTCGTGACGTGAATGTTGCTTCGCAGCAACCTTGAGTGATGCATATGGGCTACCATGTTTGTTGAGCTCTTGGTTGGGGAAGGGGTGACTAGTTGAGGGCTTTTTAGATCCGGCACGGATTTTCAGATTGAGGCAAGATCTTGCGTTGTGTGGACTTAGTGACTCCAGATATGTGTTCCAACACCAAGTTTTCCCTGCTTCAGATTTAACTCACACCAATCCTCCTCACTAGGTCGCTCTACACATTCCTACCTCAAACCTGGATCTGGAGCCTTCCAACATGTAGATCTGATTTACACAAAAACCACTCAAAGTCTGGGATTGTAGTGTGCAAGGGCTCCACAACAAGGCCAACTATCTCTCATTGCACGCACATTGCAATCCACAAACTAAGTCTTTCCCCACCCCTAACTAGGATTTTCGGAGCTCAAGCATTCAACATCTCTCATTGACTTCTTATCACGTATGCATCATACCCACAAGTATCTCGGCCCTCTTCTCTACCATATTCTCCACAACTCTCTCTAATCTCTACCTCACTTCTTCATCATGCAAGAAGAGCTCTAACCATAGACAAAAAGATATCTTAAACCAATGGTGAATTGTAATATAAGTAAAGTGAATTGGCAGTACATAGAGAAGACAATAGATGTCAAATTTTGACACACATATCACACCCTCAATTCACAACAAACATCACAATCAACAACAGTGTCAAGGATGAAAAAAACACAAACATGCGCCAAAATATACATGGAAGGCACACTCTACCTCCATCGGCTGTAGACAATGGCAACGCGATAGACAAGCACGATGGCGACGCGGCAAAAAACAAAATGAAATTCTACATCTTTTCCTTCATTACTGTCATTGAGGGAAAAAATGATTTCGCGATTTGGCTACATATTAAATAGTGGAAAAGGCTGCTCTATACTTGGTCAAAGTTCCACCCCATATCCGCCCCATTCCCACCCATTCATTCTTTGTCAGCTCCAATTTAAGGCTTACTATTGGCTAAGACCCCTAACTTTTGGTCCACGCAAATGGAGGGTACCTAGTGGTAGAAATAGGCTAAACATGGCTGACCACTTTGAGAATTCATAACTAATTCACATCTTGTTGGAAATTCATATTTTCCCAACGAGATTTCACCTTCAAAATCTAGCGCCCACACGTGGAAGTGGGCATTTAAAATTCATATTCACACTCCAAACTAATTTTAAGTCTAAACATGAATTATAATTAAACTCAATTTTAATTGTGAATATGAATTATAAACTCTAATAGAATTAGAGTTTGTAATTCTATTGGCTATCACTGACTCAAATAAATGTGTTATTATTTGGATTCTCCTTACATGCAAATTGCTTAATCTGTTGGTCATGGAGGGTACACTTTAATCCTTTAATGACGAAGGAACCAGAATGAGGTTGATTAGACTAGTTTTGGGGAGCCAAGGCTGATTGAACCGTTGGATTGATTTACACTTGTTGGAGCGGTTGTGTGCTATGCTTTCCTCCATCTAATCCATCTTTATGAATGTCCAATCAGATGAGGCAGTAATGAACTACAATGATTTATGTGAAAAAGTGGTACAACAAAATGTATTCCTGGTGTAGATTCTGTTGTGCAGAATCTTTTAAATTGTAAGAATTTTGAGGGTGGCGTGCAAGGTTTCGTCGTTAAAGGGTTTAGGGTAAAAGTAAGAGCAAAAGTCCCACAGAAGGGTCGTTCACTCGCACGATCTGACTGGACGCGTCTGCCACATAGGACCCCCTTCGCAAAAAGCGCGGGAAACGAGCCTTCCCGCCATCGTCACCACCCTTCTCCACCCAACTCGAGTTTCACCTCCACGCTCGCTGCTGATCATGTAGGTGTTCGTTCCGGAACATTCTCCGGTCGCAGCATTCACGACCTCGAACCCTCCCATCTCTGCAGTAAAGTCCCACCCATTTCTTGCCGCATTCGGCCAAGATCACAGCATATTTTGCTCACACTCGACAACCCTAAACCTCGGACGTCGCGCATCGCAACTATGGACAACGACGACGCGATGGACATCGCCGCTGCGTCATCTCCACTCCCCTCCCACTCCGAAGGTAATGCCGTTGTCTGAATGCGGGGTCATCGTCTAGTTGTTGTATGGTTTGAATGCGAAGATATGGTATAGTTTGAATGCGAGCTTCACCCATTTTGCGTTCTTTCACATGGTCTACTTCGGATGTGAGCTTCACCCATTTAGCATTCTTTCATATGGTCTACTTCGGATGTGAGCTTCACCCATTTGGCATTCTTTCATATGGTCTACTTCGGATGTGAGCTTCACCCATTCGGCATTCTTTCACATGGTCTACTTTGGATGTGAGCTTAACGAAGTTGTGGAGTTTGCAGGAGTGTCGACGCCGTTGCCGCAGACGTCGCCCAGCGCGGGCTCGCGGCGGACGCCGACGAGGAAGCGAGGGCGCGAGAATGGGACGCCGCGGCTGCGGAGGAGCCGCTCTCGCAGCGTGGGCATCCCCAGCTTCGGCTCTCCTGGCACACCCGGCACGCCGGGAACGCCCGTGGCGACGCCGGCATACCATACCCCAATTGGCAACGTGATGGGCACTCCGTTCGGAACTCCCGTCGGCACCCCGTCATTCCACCGCGGCACGTATCCTTGTCACATCCTTGTATTTTCATGATGGTTGATTTGGACTTTTGCTTGTGCATGTGTGTTTCTTTAACGAGATGCTCAGGCCTGGGTACAACCAGCGCGGCGAGCTGGGGTCGCAGGGCAGGCGCGTGCGCAGGAGGCGCAGGTCTCAGTCCAGAGAGCCGGGCCGGCGGTCTCCGTCCCGGGAGCCCAGCACTGATGTGAGTTCTTCGTTTTTGCCATCTTTTGGAGCTAGATTTGGATGACCGTTGGTGCATGTGTTGTGGATTCAGATGGTTGCATTGCTTTATGGTTCTGTTCTTGGCCTGTGCAGGGGCGGCCATCGGCATCTGCTGAGCCAGATGACAACGTTGGTGGAGAGTATGCGTATGTGTGGGGGACGAATGTCAATATCCCGGATGTGTTGAGAGCCATTCGACGGTTCCTCAACAACTATCGATCGGGTGCTGAGGATATTGATTCCAAGTACATCCAGCTTATTCAGGAGGTTAGTAATTTTTTTTTCATCTGCTCTGGGGGTTGATGTGAGAGCTATGTTGACGAGCATTGTTGGTGGCAGACTGTGGAGCGTGAAGAGGATACTGTGAACATCGACATGTCCAACATTTTTGACCATGATCCTGATCTTTATTGCAAAATTTTGCGGTATCCACTCGACATTATCCCTCTGTTGGATACTGAGTGTCAAGAAGTTGCTCTCGATATCAGGCCCGACTTTGAGAAGCATATTGAGGTGTGATAATTCTACCTTACATTGTGCAGTCGGTGTATGCATGGGTGGCGATGAAGATGCTACCCTTCATGCAGGATAATGCTATATTGCGTTCAATAATACTATATCTAGCTCTTGGTGTTTTATTGTCACTGTATATCTTCTTTTCGATGTCACAATGTCATGCGCTTTTCGTGCTCCATGTTTTTGCTGAAAGTGTTTTGTTTCTTTGTTTCCCCAGGCTAGGCCATTCAATCTCAGAAATTCAGTGAACATGCGTGAACTCAATCCTTCAGGTGATCTGAGTGTGAGCTTACTGCTTGAAGTTAATCTTAACATTGATTTTATGCTTGATGTTTGCTGCTACAAAGTGCATCACGATGTGGAAAATGAATCTCTTACACTTCTCTTTGTTGGTATACAGACATTGACAAACTGGTCTCTGTCAAGGGAATGGTTATCCGATGCAGTTCTATCATCCCTGAAATTAAGGGAGCTTTCTTCAAATGTTTAGTTTGTGGACACTCGCCTCCGCTACTTTCAGTTGTGAAAGGTAAGTCTTAATCTTCCAACTTCGATTACACCTTTGGTATTCACTTGTTATTGCTTGTATCCTCTTGGTTTCTGATATGGTAAAGATATTCCTTTATTTTATCGTGACTGTTGTTTGTGTCTGTAGGGCGTGTGGAAGAGCCTACCAGATGTGACAGGCCAGAATGCGCAGCACGGAACGCCATGTCGCTTATTCACAATCGGTGCACGTGCGTATACTTCCCTTCTTTTAAGAACCATGTCTTGTTGCTAATGAAGCACCACATTGCTTTTGGAGTACCAATCTGGATCTCCAGGTTTCTTGTGTTCTGCCGGCCAAATATTATGATTTTTTGCCCATATGACTGTCTTCTCTGTACTTGAGGTCTGGAAATTGTTGTGGACTTGTTTTGTGACCAGAATTTAGGAAGGAGGATACAGCATCGAAACAACGTAGTATTAAGGTGTCTTCACTCGAAGCTATTTTTTGATATCTGTGTATCTTCGAACTGACACCTGTTGCATTAATGGCAGCTTTGCAAACAAACAAATAGTCCGTTTGCAAGAAACTCCTGATGCTATTCCTGAAGGGGAGACTCCACACACAGTTAGCTTGTGTCTGTACAACACTATGGTTGATGCTGTGAAGCCTGGAGATCGTGTTGAGGTATTGCTTTCCTCTTCCTCAATAAACATCCAGAGAAGGTTTTAAGTTTTGCCCTCACCTTTTATACGGCATACTAGGACCTTGTAGATTTTTGTAATTGATAATGTCTGGAAAGCTTTCAATTTGAATCAATTCCAACTGTGGCGTCTTCGAGACATAACCCACTTCAAATGAATCTCCTTGGTTCAGGTAACAGGGGTTTTCAAGGCCATGGCAGTCCGAGTTGGACCTAATCAACGAACATTGCGAGCACTATACAAGGTTACATCTCTTTCTGGTCCAAGTATATTTTTAGAAGTCTCTGTTTATACTCAACCGTTTTGAAGTATGTTGTAATTTACCCTGTCACATTGAGGATGAAGATATTAACAGATGGTTGATGCAGACCTACATTGATTGCGTTCACGTCAAGAAGGCTGACAAGGGTAGAATGCAACCTGACGATCAAGTGATTGGCAAGGAAGGCACGGAGGGCGATGTCTCAGATGCAGCAATCGAGGCGAAGGTAATAGGAACGCCCTGTCTTCAATTTAAATTCTTGTGGTTATTTGCCCAATCTCGCTCAGTAATTGAGGGCCATGATCTTTCTGTTGCAAGTCTTGTTCTTGACTCTGAGTGCAGTCGCAAATAGGATAATCAAGCAGTCGTTGGCACATCACGAATTTTGAACTAGACTCGCTGAATTTGATGGCGCTTCTGTGTTTGACTACGAACATTTGGGTTCAGCGCAACAGCAAGATTTTGCTCATCTTATTGCATACTTTTGTGTGCATCTGTCTAAACGGAACTTTTGACATGTGCAGATTCGAAAACTTAAAGAGCTTGCGAAGCTCCCAGACATTTATGAAAGATTGTCAAGGTCGCTGGCCCCGAGCATTTGGGAGCTTGATGATATCAAGAAAGGTCTACTTTGCCAGGTTGGTTAAAACAGCCGCAAAATTTTCCTTCTTCAAAAGCGTTCGGAATAGAACATGGTATTTTTGAAAACTGCATTACTATACGCAATGCCCGACTTCTGTTCCAAATGTTCCCAGTGAGTTCTTCGCTAATAATTTGTCTGTATGCAGCTCTTTGGTGGAAAGGCCAAGAAGATTCAATCCGGGGCATCCTTTCGTGGCGACATTAATGTGTTGCTTGTTGGAGACCCTGGTACCAGTAAATCCCAGCTGCTTCAGTATGTGCACAAGATTGCTCCCCGTGGGATTTACACCAGTGGACGAGGGAGTTCAGCGGTTGGGCTCACAGCGTATGTAACAAAGGATCCGGAAACCCGAGAGACGGTAAACGCTCAGTCCCTTGAAGTTCTATTTACGAAAACTTTTTAGTTAGATGTGAATGGAAGTTTGCTATATATTGGCGATCACCAAGTAAAATCAAGCGCATACCACTTGCAAGAGGTTTTAATGCTTTCACTCCGTCTCCTTTCTTCAGTTGCCATCATATTCGAAGGTGTTTTAACTCACACAAGAAGCATTTATGCAGGTGTTGGAAAGTGGAGCGTTAGTTCTTAGTGACCGTGGTATATGTTGTATTGATGAATTCGACAAGATGTCTGATAATGCCCGAAGCATGCTGCACGAGGTATCCATTTTGACAGCATATTAGTTAAGGTTTTTGAGTTGTGTATGATGACGATGTGTTCTATGCTTTTTTGGCATGCGTAGTAGTAGGCAGTTAAAAACTTTTCTTCAACGTAACATCTGTTCTCACATCAATCTCGAAATGCAGGTTATGGAGCAACAAACAGTCTCTGTAGCCAAAGCAGGTATCATAGCTTCGCTGAATGCCCGAACGTCAGTTCTTGCCTGTGCAAATCCTAGTGGGTCCCGATACAACGCACGCCTCTCTGTTATTGACAACATCCAACTCCCTCCCACTTTGCTTTCGAGGTATCTACACTGCGTTTTCTTGAGTTTGTTGATTCAGGAAGCGGTTAGACGTTAATCCTCACAGAGCTTCTACGTTTGCTGGATGCCATTGTTAATAACGTTAGCTTCTTGGATTAAGAAATTCAAGCTACCTTACTACAACAGCACTTGAATTCTGGGATTGTCATGTCACATTTACATGCAGATTTGATTTGATTTACTTAATGCTCGACAAACCGGACGAGCAAAATGACCGCCGCCTTGCCAGGCATCTTGTGGCCTTGCACTACGAAAATTATGAGGTACTTGTTTATCTGCCTTTGGCATTCTTGCACCTACTCAGAAACTTCTGTATTGTAGTAACTTTTGTGTAAAACCTTGTGTAATGCTGCTACTCTGGATTCCCTGAGGTCTGATCATTTTGTGTGCTACTGGTTTGCAGGTTTCAAAACAGGATGCCCTAGACCTACAGACACTCACAGCATACATCACCTACGCTCGTCAGCACATAAATCCAACATTGAGTGATGAGGCCGCTGAGGACTTGATCAATGGGTACGTTGAAATGCGTCAAAAGGGTAATTTCCCTGGAAGCAGTAAAAAGGTAAAGCTCTGCGAACTTTGGTACCAGGCCTAATTTTGGCATTATGGACAAAAACATGACTAGAATTATGTCTTGACTGCAGGTGATAACAGCCACACCTCGACAACTTGAAAGCATGATTCGAATCAGTGAAGCCTTAGCTCGTATGCGATTTTCTGAAGTGGTATATTCACAACTCACTTATTTTTCCTGTTCCCACTGCTTATATTAGAGCATATTGTCTGTCTTCGGTACACCACTTATTGTATTTTATGTTCTGCACTGGAACCAGGTGGAGAGATGTGATGCGGCAGAAGCTGTCCGCCTTTTGGAAGTCGCCCTTCAGCAGTCTGCCACTGATCACGCCACAGGTAACGCCGAGTAATAGCACCTCTGATGCTTTATCACACTCAGAATAAGTAGTTCCTTTCGAGTGGATATGTCATGTATTTGCAGCTGTTATCCTACATGTTTCGTTTGTCTTCTACACCCTCTCACTGCTCCATTGGATAACAGGGACCATAGACATGGACCTTATTACAACTGGGGTTTCCGCAAGTGAGCGCACCCGTCGGGCCAATTTGGTAGCAGCTCTTCGGGAGCTTATTGCAGAGAAACTCTCTCCTGGCAGCTCCCCTGGTTTGAAAATGAATCAGGTAACTGATTTTCTGTTGATAATCCGACTGGACTTGCGTGTCCCTGAACTTTTTTAAATTAATCATAGCTGCAATTTTGATTGCAATATGTGATTTAAGAACTGTGTATTCTTTGAATTTTGATTCGATTCACTTTGGTTTGTTCAAATTTATTATTACAATATTTCGACTTATGCAGCTTTTGGAGGAGACGCGGAAGCAAAGCACTGTAGACGTCAGCTTGCAGGATGTAAGCATTGGCTCCAAACCAATGTGTATACTCTGAATGCTTATTTTTTGCTGATTCCTGTCTTTCCTTGAAAGAACCATGTCAAAGCCATGAAATGATGGTAGAACAAATTCAAATTTTGCCTTCGGATGTGCTAATCTGGATATTGTGACTGCAGATCAAGAATGCTCTGGGCAGCCTCCAAGGTGAAGGCTTTGTCACCATCCACGGTGATTTAATCCAGAGATTGTGATACCCATTTTAATTAGATAAGCCTATGAGTCAAACACATTGCGCTTTTCGCTAATTTCGAGATTTATTTTCGACTTGAGAAACCAACGCCAAGCTTGGGCGTAGAGTGGCAATCGGAGTTGCTGTGTAAATTGTATTTGCAGCCTCCTGACGCTGGATACCTCAGTCCTGTAGATAAGATGTCTTTGATTTCTACTTAAAAAAATTCAATAGTTTCCACACGCCTTCACTGCTCCCGTGCGACAACTCATCAAATATACTGACACTCTGCACCTGAGCGTTACAATTAAACCCTAAACCCTAAACCCTAAACCCTAAATCTAAAAGGAACAACCACAACAAACCCAAAGTCCTACCTCTGCCTTTGACCATCAACCAGGTCCAGAAACGCACTTCCGGGACAAGAACTAGGAACATCATAATCTCACAACCCACCGACTCTCACTCCATCTCGGAAGCTGCCGCCAGCATCTGCTGAAACTAAGAATCCCAACATTCCTTCTCCTAATTTTGCACCATAGCGTAAGCCGTGACGGCATATACTGTAGGAATTTCAGGTAGCATAAATAGAATGTCTATTGCAAGGCCCAAGGCCTCTCATCATGTCAACCGTAATCCGCACTTTGTCTTCTCAGTTGCAAGGAAAGCCAGGGTTAGAGCATCCCTACATTCGTACTGCATCGGCCTCTGGACAGGAGATTTTCCAGTGCATATATTTAGCCTGCGGGAGACTGCTTCCGGAGGGCACCTCAGCAGCAGATGACGGTTCCACCCTCAACACTCGCTTCCCCTCGTCACCAGTCAGCCTTGATAATCATCGCCGTCGATCTCATTTGAGACGATCCTCGCCCTTGAATTCGATGACCAAGGTCTACACGATATATCCAAAGGAAATGAGTGAACCTATTTCAGGGTAGGAGACCACTAGAGCATCTCCACTCCTGGGGTGGAATTTTCCTCGCTAGGACGGAAAATCTTCTCCAGGTCAAAGTGATTTAGGGTTTGACGTTTGCTTGGCTCCACCCCAAGCTCCAAATTGTTTTTGACCCAAGTGACGCTTTCACCTTTCACCTCCCACCACCAATGACACGACGCCACGTGTCGCCACCAGTGACATGGCGCCACGTGTCGCAAGGATATGGGTGTGTCGCCAACTTCAAAAAATGGCGCACTCCCCCCATCCGAGGAGATTTATCCGTGCCATGCACCAAAACTTCTAAAATTTTATAAAGTTTCCCCGTTTTGAGGTGTCGGGTGCAACTTTTTGTCCTCATAAAACTCCAAATTGGTGGTTATCTATCTCCGGGTGGAGATGCTCTTAGACAATTGATTCATCAATCCTAAGCGCCATGTGGGCGCAGGTGGTTTCTTGGCTTACCGGCCAAGGGACAAGACCTCGGCACCCTAATCAACAGCCCACAATCAATGCACGAGATCGACAGACGCATTTGGTCAGAGCTAGTCCTCGATTTCGAGGCTAGCTAGTCACTTGGCTTGCTTCCCCTTTATGTGCGTTTTTTCTCCACGCATAGAGACGAAAACGTGCATGATGTGCGCGCATTAAAACTAACTTTCTACGGATACACACAAAAGCCCCCAACTTTCGGGATGAGCCAGTGTAAGAGTAGGGGCACTGGAAATTTGGCTCCCCTCTTAGTGGGCCTCTCACTTTCCAAGGTGCCGCTGAATAATTTTTCAGTGTCAGAGCGTCGGTGGGGAGCCGTTCTTGAAAGTGTTGGCCGGCTACTGGAGTTCTTGTTTAAAATTCAAACGAAATGACAAAGTTAACTGGTAGTCCAAAGACACCAAAACCATACACTCATGCTAGTCTTGCCACTCAACATCGTTTCCATTTAAGTGAAGGCACCTTCACGTGAATACAGACACAAACTCATCAACATGCATGCATTGCATGGTGACGTTATTGTTCACTGCTACAGTCTGCTAACTCGTGTCCTACATCGGTCACCTGGTTACTCTGCTCAACTTTCCTTAACCCTTAAACAACCGAGCCTAAAACCGTGGCATCAATCTAAATTTTCAATCAACTATATGCTCTAGTTTCTCATCAAATATATGTGGAATTTTTTTAGATTTTTTTCAGAGATGAGATCATATGACTCAATTATGATACAGAAATCACAGATTTTTTTGAGGAAATTTGAATTTATTGTGATTTTCTGAAGAAAAAGTGAAGAAAACTCATATTAAATACAAATTATGCTAAAAAATTCTGAAAATTTCACCAATGGTGGACATTATAGTGCCATAACTTTTGGTGTAAATGAAAGTTCCGTGTTCGGCTAAAATTAGAACCACGATTATAGGTCCAAGTTCAAATTGCAATAACTTATTCAATTTTACGTATTTTTTGAATTTTCAAAATGGTATGGAAACTAGACATCATTAGCTTCATTTCATTAGTTGGACTCAAATTCAAAAAATATCATTTTGATGGCTTGAATTCAGATTTAGAGCTAAAGCTAGAAGTTTCTCATTATTAGTGTATTGAGATCCGTGTCACAAGCATTTTCATTCTTAGATAAAATATGATTACCTCGATGAGGCCAGTTTCATCATTATCTAATACTTGTACATACAAGGAACTCTCCTAAAAAAAAATTGGATGAAAAACAATTGTTTACGTTGATTATCGTCCAACAATGCCATCCGAGAAGCCAAATTCTGCCTGCTTCAACGTTCAAGGGTTAAGAAGCTACTCAAAAAGATCGTAACAATCTAACAACCAGATCAAGGATAACCTAATTATCATGCATCCGCTGACGTGGCGATTTTTTTACCGCATTTTTCTTGGGACATTTCCCCTCCACGTACCTATTAATTTTAACAGTTCTCCAGTTTGCGGGACTTTTCCCGTGAGCTGCAGGGGATGCTCATACTCACTGCTCACTTCACACAAAATCCTCTCCACGAACACCACACTTCGGCACTTTTTTATTTGGATTCAGGGCCACGAATCACTGACTGAAGCATAGATTCGAAGGATGCCTAAATTTGGGGAACTCCAGTGGGTGATATAAAAGGAAATTCAGCTCCTATTTTTGGTGTGCCAAAAAGGAGAAATGGATCTGGTGCATGGAGGTGCGGAATCTGGAGTGGCTGGCCTGTGAAAGCGCTGTCGCGCCCCGCAGATTCACCGGGAGGCAGGATGGATCAACCGGCGCACCTTCGGATGATCCTCCACTGTGGTTCGGTGGATGTACTATCTTGGGCCGACTTGCGCCAGCCTCCGCGGGACGGAGTTGCAAGTTGACCTCTGACTGGGACAATGGCATAGTGTACTTTCTCTTGTACCACCTGCAGTCAGGCGCAACCGAAAATGGCATCCCCCAGGTCGCAACTGGTGCTGCACTCCAGATAAGTGGACCATCCGTGCCGCTTGGAGGCGGTGGAAGCGAGCATTCGTCCTATCCAGTGGTTGCGAATTCATGTCACAATGGTAGTTGAGTCTTCTATCTCATCCTCTGGTTCCGAAACCACGTCATGTTGCTAGTTGAATCGTTAGTTCACACTGCTAGCTAATTGATCAACTGGTGGCGGAAACAAATACATTGGTGCAGAAGCATGTGACGTTGCTAGATGAGCCATGGTGGATTGCAAGAGGTTGAGAATACTGCTGCTGTGTCATGAGAGCAAGGTAGCTGCGGTGAAGCTGGGGCGTTGAGAGGAGGTGGTGACAATGACGGGAGCAGGGTCGATTTTGACCGCGCTAGATGGTGCGAAGACGCAATGGTACCACTTCACGACTATTATGATAGCGGGGATGGGGTTCTTCACGGACGCGTATGATTTGTTCTGCATCTCCACCGTGACGCGGCTGCTAGGGCGGCTGTACTACTACGACCCGTTAGAGGGCAAGCCCGGCGTGCTGCCGCCGAACGTGTCCGCGGCGGTGAACGGCGTGGCGCTGTGCGGGACGCTGGTGGGGCAGCTGCTGTTCGGGTGGATGGGCGACAAGCTGGGGCGCAAGAAGGTGTACGGGTGGACGCTGGTGATGATGATCCTGACGTCGCTAGCGTCGGCGATGTCGTTCGGGACCAGTGCCAAGGCGGTGATGAGCACGCTCTGCTTCTTCCGCTTCTGGCTGGGCGTGGGGATCGGCGGCGACTACCCGCTCAGCGCGACCATCATGTCGGAGTACGCGAACCAGAAGACGCGCGGCGCGTTCATCGCGGCCGTTTTCGCTATGCAGGGCGTGGGCATTCTCGGTGGTGCCACCATGTCTATCATCACCGCGTCCATGTTCCGCAGCGCGCTCCCGGATCCAACCTTCGAGGAAAACCCCTCTCAGTCCACGCCGCACCAGGCCGACTACGTCTGGCGCATCGTGCTCGCGTTCGGTGCGCTCCCCGCGGCGCTCACGTTCTACTACCGCATGAAGATGCCCGAGACCGCGCGCTACACGGCGCTGGTGGCGAAAAACAACAAGCAGGCCGCGCTCGACATGGGCCGCGTCCTCCAGGTTGACTTCACGGACGTCGTCGACCACATTTTACCGCTCCCGGTCGGAGTGCCGGGCGGCGAATTCATCACGCATTCCGACTACGGCCTGTTTTCGCGGCAATTCATGCGCAACCACGGATTGCAGCTTCTGGGCTGCACCAGCACATGGTTCCTGCTCGATATAGCTTTCTACTCTCAGAATTTATTCCAGAAGGACATCTTCTCGTCGATCGGATGGCTGCCTGCGGCGCGGAGGATGAGCGCGCTGGAGGAGGTGTTCCGCGTCTCGCGCGCGCAGTCGCTGATCGCGCTCGTCTCCACCGTGCCTGGCTACTGGGTGACCGTCGCGCTCGTGGACGTGATCGGCCGCTGGATCATCCAGATGATCGGCTTCTTTTTCATGACGCTCTTCATGTTCGTGCTCACGTTCCAGTACTACGCGCTCCGTGGCGAGCCCTGTGCCAAAAACCCGACGCAGTACTGCGGCGGCAACCACACCGCGTTCCTTTCGCTCTACGCGCTCACCTTCTTCTTCGCTAACTTTGGCCCGAACGTCACCACGTTCATCATCCCCGCTGAGCTCTTCCCCGCGCGCCTGCGCTCGACGTGCCACGGCATCTCCGCCGCCATGGGAAAAGCGGGCGCGATCGTGGGCGCGTTTGGGTTCCTGTACGCCGCGCAGAGCCCGATCGAGGGCAAGCAGGAAAAGGGCTACCCCACTGGAATCGGCCTAAAAAACTCATTCCTGCTCCTCTCCGTCATCAACGCCGCAGGCTTCTTCTGCACGTTCCTGGTGCCGGAGACGAAAGGTCGCTCTCTGGAGGATCTGTCGGGTGAGAACGACGCCGAGCTGCAGCTCCCGCCCTTTCCTTCCCTGGGAGTGCTCTCCAGCTCCGGCAATAAAGTTAAGGCGCCTTGCAACTTCTAGAGCCTTATGTTGATGACTTCGATTCTTAGACTCAGGTCCTGGAGACTTATGATTTTAGACTCCATTTCCACATGTTCTTCATGATTTTTTGGCCGCGCGCAAATGATTCTTGCTTGCGTGTCCCAGATTCTACATTCACGCTTAGCCCAGAGTTGGCCGTTTCAAGTTTTTTATCCTGCTACTCTTCAAGGTTTAGGGGTTAGGCTTTAGGGTTAGGTGTAGACAGATCTTGAAACGTTGTAACACCTGCTCTGTAATCTTTACCTGTGCATGTACAGTAGTTTAAATCCCCGAATTCTTGTTCCTCCATGGTTGTACTGTGCAGTGTATCGTACTCGTAATGCTCTGTTTGACAGGAAGCACTACTGTAGTACGAATGGGGCTGTTTTCGACAAAACAAAAAAACAAAAAAAACAAAACAAAAAAACAGCTCCATATGTACAAGTGAAGCTGGAGTTTTTAATGTGCTAGAGAATGGATGCTCAGAGGAAACTTCTAAGGAAGAATGTGCTTAGCGTGGGGAAGAATGTTCACATCAGCTGCACTAACGTTTGCTGGAGTTAGAGTGATTTCACATGGATGTGGTGGCATTGAGCTAGCTCTAATATTTTGGCAACAATCAAAAGTTTTTTGTCAGAGTCTCCTTAGCTACAAATGGCATGCCTTCGTTGATAGTTGAGGTGAATCAATTTCATGGCTTAATCAATGCCTCTAGGTTTTTCTGCTTTTCAGGTTATCTCAGGTTTATGCTTTTTCGAAGACTGATATTGATATTGTCCTGAGTACTCAAGACTGAGCCTAAGAAAAGTTGCTGCCTTCCGCACATCGATTCTGCAGACTTTGGTTGTACTGCAGTCACGTGTCTGGATTGTTTCAATGTTATGTCTTCTGGAATGACCCCTTCTTCCTCTTACATTTTCTGTTTTGTGATGAGTAATATATGACTGCAGATGTTTGGAAAGGATGGTTATACTCTCAGTTAGATTAGCAAGATCTTGTGGCACTGCAGATCATCACGATGGCGTGGGGACGTCTAGCACTCTTAGCAGCTTTGTGCCTTCTCATTTCTGTGGTTGCCCTCCATCTAGAGGCTCGGGCGCTCGGCAAGTTACAAAAGCACCGCTACAGATGCGTTGACCCTCCTCTCTGTTGACAGATCTCGTTGACCTCACAGAACTACTGTTTTAGGTTTAGCGTTAGGTTTAGCGTTTGGCTTAGCAATTAGTATAAATTCGTTGCACTGCAACCTTTGTATCTCTCTCAATTCATAAGTCAAACCACTTCGTTGGTTACTTTGAACATGGTATCAGAGCAAGGTTTGCTCTTTGGCCGTTTCTCTTTGTCAATCTAGCTTCGTCTAGATCTCACTTTGATAATGGAGTCCTTACTTATTGGAAGAGAGGTCCCTGAGAGCTCTAAGCTCCAGGGCGTCTCAAACTATACTTTGTGGGCTTTCAAGATCACTAACAACTTGCGCACTGAGAAACTTTGGAAGCTGGTAGATCCCACTTTAGCTCCATCTCGTGCTGCAGGTGCATCTGACATAGGTGATTCGTCTGAGATCGCTACACCAGCAGTCTCAGTTGCAGCTGCAAGAGGCAAGGCGATTCAAGATGATGTAGATCTGGAAGAACTCGATGATCTGCGACACAGGGCCATCCGCATCATTACATTGTCAGTTAAGGACTCTCTCCTTCCTCATATCATGCATCTCTCTGATCCTAGGAAGATGTGGGTTAAACTGCAAAATCTTTTTGAGTCTCAAACCACGAATAGGAGACTCACCCTCAAAAATCAGTTCTATAGTCTGAGGATGACAGAAAAACAAACTATGGAGGAACACCTTAGAAGCGTAAATTCTATTGTGAATCAACTTGCCAACATCGGTGTGCTCCTGCCTGATGAAGATCTTGTAGATAGGGTTCTAATGAGTCTTCCCAGCAGTTGGACGTTCATGCGACAACTTGTCAACGCTAGAGAAAACCAAATCACATACTCAGGTTTAGAGGTCCTACTGCTGCAAGAGGACGCCATGAAGACTAGAATCAAGGCGCAGGAGGAAATCGAAGAGGCGATGGCAGTCTCTCACGAATTCCGAGGCGGACGCGGTAGAGGAAGAGGACGCGCACGCGCACGCGGACGTGGA